>CM040125.1:34322541-34712355 GCA_022559845.1 Amorphophallus konjac
GGGGGCTTAATCAATAAAACACGTCCCTGTGAGGGGCGTTAAATCAAAAGACGCCCTTGTTGAAGGCGTTAATAAGCAGCAATTGACTGATCCGGGGAGTGTGCAGGGTGCACAATGGAGGGTGCCCGAGGGGCACAAGGGAAAGGGTACAGAGGGCACCGAGGGGAAAGGGCACGCGAGGGTGCCTAAGGGGAAAGGACACACGAGGGTGTCAAAGGTGAAAGGGCACACGAGGGTGCCAATGGAGATGGTAATCAATAAAGAAAACAGTGGAAGTCCCACCGTGATCGCCAATTTGTAGATCGGATTAAAAATCCTCTCTTAGGAGAAGTTAAAATAATAACAATGAATAAACAAAATGCGTAAGATGTAATAAAAATACAATAAAAATAGCACGAGGTGCTAAAGTGGAGATGATGTGATCGCCAGAGGGGTTACCTCAATAAGAAGAAAAAAGGAGATCGCGTGTACCTGGTGAAAATTGGGATGCGGGATGGATGTGGATTTCTTCCTCCAACTTCAATCGGCCGGCCGATGAAGTGGGTTTTCTTGGTTGATTACCTTGTAAAAAAAAAGACAATGAAAAAATAAACAAAAGAGAGAGGGATCAGCCAAAGTGCAATAGTATCAATCCAAAACTAACATAAAATGATGAAAAGACATCAACATGCGCACCTCTTTTTTTTGTTGTTTTAAAACCCCTTAATAAGACTTAAGGGAGGGGGAGTATGATGATAAAAAAATTGCAACAAGGTGGGAATAAATACGAAGGATGAATGAATATGATGAATGGAGTGGTATAAATGATGTAGAACAATCAGATGAAAAACTGAGAAGCCCTGCTGTCCCTGGCGACAGTAGAGGGAAACCGGATGAATATGACGGACGTAGATGGATGAAGCACCGGATGAAGCCCAAAGAAGGATGCAGAAAATGAAGAAGGCTCTGCTCGTGACGCTTAACCTCTTGAGTGCTTAGAATGCTTAACCTTCTGAGTCATTAACCTCTCACACGATCGAATGATATTTTCTCTTATAGCTTCAATCGGATGTGATCAAACAAGGAAATGATAAGAATGGGTAATGAGGCATCCAGGGAAGGATCAAGATCGAGCAAGAGTCCCAAGGATGGTAGGGAACTGTGAGGGAAAGATGGAAAAAGGAAGGACTCTGGAGTGAAACACGACTTAGGACAGGGCGTCGAATCATGAATTGACGACCTTTACAGAGACGTTTCTTGAAACACGACCTAGGAAAGGGCGTTTCTTCCTGGATTTAAATTTGGAAATAAAAATTTCTTTGTTTAGAAATTAATGGAACACGCCTAAGATAACGGCGTTTCTTAAAAACACGCCCTGAGGTAGGACGTCACACAGAAAAAGCTTTTTATTTTGAAAGTAGATAATTCCAGAAATTAACGGATAATACCAGGAATTGACGCCCTCATACATGGTCGTCCTTTCTTTTAAAACGCCCCATCATAGGTCGTTACTTTATAAATTAACGCCCTTCGTCAGGTCGTGAATCACGACGGATGCATAAAAAATGCATAAAATTCTCAAAAAAAAGAAAAACTTCATGTTATAGGGATATTGAAGTCCACTTGGGGCGTTTACATAATAACATGAGATTTGATCAACAAAACATCAATTTTGGCGTGTCTACAACGCCGATCAGGTGAGCTCTTGACCACACTTCTCTGTTGGATTAATTTTTCTTGCTTAGTATTGAATCTTAGTGCCGTCGGTCAGTGAGTGAGTGCTCGAACTATACTGCAAATTACGTGAGTAACCTCCGCGGGCGAGTTATGAGAGAAACCTTACATCCCACGCCCTTGGCATGCCGGCCACCCATGATTTAGGCATCCCTGGCCCATTGGGGTCCTCCTCTAGCTAGCCACACCGCTGGAACCCCAAGGTCCAACCCCGGACCCTCATCCCCATCGCCGGTCCACCTACGGACCCGGGTGCACGCTACGCGGGTGAGTCCGCTTGAGTGAAATCATTGGGTCATTATTGCTTGCAAATTTAGGTCCAAGGGGTTGTGTCACATCAATTTAGTATCAGAGCAAGTCGTTCAGTTTGTCCCAACAAGTCGGGGTCCTACAGTTCGAGGTTCAAGAATCAAGGTTCGAGGTCGAACCTTCTCCAAGTGGAGGGGTTTGACGGGATCCGCTTCAACAAAAGTATCAAATATATATCTATGTTTAATCGTATCTTATTAATTGGGCCACATGTATGGGCCTAATGTGTCATGTTTTATGTTTATAGTAATTATGTCTACAATAATCATGAAAGAGTCTTTTTATTTTTTGTCTTTTAGTCTTCCCAAGAGAGTTATGATGAGTAGGTATTAGGTGTTAATGGGTTGTCTTTTAGTTTTTCCTGGAGAGTCTATAAAGGGTCATGTAACTCTTCTTTAGAAGATAATGCAATGAAGTGAAATTTTTGGAAAGATGGGGAAACCCCACTCTCACTACCTCTCTCCTCCCCTCCAATCTCCCCCACGTCTCCCCCTTTCTCTCCCTCTCCTTCTTTCCCAAGCCAGCGCGAGGCCCACACCTTCTCCACCTCTCTCCTCTCGCGTTCCCCCCCCCCTCCTGCGTCTCCCTCTCTACCTCTCCTCTCTTCACCCTCTCCTCTCATTAGCCTTCTCTCTCATGCCCTCGCATCGACGGTGACCTCTCTTCGCCCCTCCTTCTCTCAGTTCTCATCTCCCCTCCTCCTCCTTTGCTTCTTCCCACAAGCCCACACATCACCGCGGCTATCCCCCCCTCTATAACCCCCCTGGCCACCGGCCTTCCCTTCCTCTCCCCCTCTCCCTTTGCTTCTCCTTTTCCCCTCCCTCACATCCAGAGTTTGGCCAAGCTACCTGACCCCCCCATCCTCTGTCCCTCAACCCCCCCTCTCCCTCTAACTTCTTCTGCTACGGCCAGCACAACCTCCCACATCTTCAACCCCCCCTTGCCATGCACGTGGTTGCCACGTCCACCCTCCCACCAGCGCAGCCCTCTCTTCTCACTCCCCCACTCCTCTCTTCCTCTGCTCATCTGAAAACCCAACCCCCACTGCTATACACATGGCCTCACCGTCATCCTAAGCCCACTGCCACCACCATGCTCTACACCACCTGCAACTCCACCAGCCGCATGTCCTCTCTCTGCCCCCCTCCATCATGCACCCAGTCGCGCCGAAGACCCCTCGCCGCTCCCCATTCCCATCACCACAAGCCTCTACCACCCAGCCATCTTGGGAAGCCGGAGCGTGAAGACGGCGTGCCCATGCAGTCCCAACCGCACCAAGCAGACACCTCGCCACCACGTGCGCGTAGCCCTGCCGATCCAAGCATGCGGAGGCCAGTAGCTCCGCCTCCTTCCCCAGCACGACCACCCTCCGAGCTCGGCAAAATCCACAACACGGTGAGCACACGGACCACATGGCAAGCATGGCACCCCGCCATGCAACCCATGCTTAATGCCCATCTCGCCAACGTCGCCAACGGCCTCGTCGAGCACGCCAGTGGCCCGAGCACCCCCGCGTCTGAGCTTGGCGAGCACCATGGGCGAGCGCGGCAAGCACCTCATCCGAGCACGGCACCTAGCGTCGTCAACCGCTGCGAGGCCCCCCTGCCGATCACCGTTCCGAGCACGGACACCCTCCGAGCATGGCGACCACGGTGTCCCTCTGGGCACATCGGCGGCCCTGTCCGAGCACGCCGGCAAGTTCTCCAGTTGGCCCGCCCAGCTCCCATGCCCCTCCCCTACCTGTGAGCAAGGCAGCAATGGCCCAGTCGCTCTGAGCACCCCACGTCCCATTCTCTCTCCCCCCCTCTCATTCTCCCCGCTCTCTCTCTCTATCTCTACGGGACGCCCTCCTGTAAACAACAAAAAAAAAAGAAAGGACAACACGTCCCTCTCTCACCTATCCCCCTCATACCTTTCTCTCTCCCAACCCCTCTCGTTCCCTCTCTATTCTCTCTCTCTTCCCCTCCTCTCCCTTTCTCTCTCTTCCTGTCGGCCACCATAGCGGAGCAGCAAAGCAAAAGAAAAAAATGTAAAAGATGGAGTAACGTTGAGGTGCACATGCATGGCTTGCCATGCCTCTGTCACTTCTTCTCTCACGTCACCTTCTTAACCTCTCCATTCTCTTTCTCATTCTCTCTCTTCTTATTAACCATCGTAGCATAACCATGAAGGGATAAAAAAATAAAGAGCAATTTACGTGAGGTGCCTGTGCATGGTTTTTCCATGCTCTCACGTCACCCTCTCATCCCTTCAAATCTCTCTTCCCATCTCTCTCTGTTGTCTATCTCGGTATGTTCTTTTGAGGGAAAAAAATGAATGAAAGAAGGAAGTGGCAGAGAAGATTTGAAAAACAAAAGGGTGATGAATTTGTTTCAAGAAAAAAAGTGACAAAAGGAGAAAAAGTGATGAGAAATATTTCTAGAAAAAAAGTGAAAAAAAAGGAAAAAGGACAATCACAAGTTTGGAGATTTTATTTTACATCAAATCATTTTCAGACTCGGATGTTCATCTCACATCAAATGGTATCAGAGCAAGTTCTAGACTTGTCTCTACTAAGTCTTGTCCTATGGCCATTGCATTCATCACCCGTTCATCATGACCACTTCCTACTTAGCCTATTCGCCATCCTTAGACCCATTAGCGGCTTTTGTGTTTGATGGACCCCACCCTAGTATATATCTAGAATGGGAGAGATCCATAGACTGACATTTTGCGAGGTTCACTCTATCAGGGCCTATGCAAGTCAACTATGCCAAGAGTTTGCTCTTGCGCCAAGATAGGAAGGAATGGGAGTACATTGTAGGTTTGAGAGAAACCACAGGGGAGGCACCCATCGAATCTTGGGTTGAAATGAGGGCCAATCTTAGAAAGATCTATGCACCCCAATCCAAACCTTTTCAACCAACCCATCTTCCACCCCCACCCCCAACTACAACCCAAGGACTTCCCCTACCAACCCCAACCCAAGTCCGTCCTTTTTCACCACCCCGGGAGTACCATGCGCCGACCATTACCACCCCACCCACCATAGACCTTCCTACCCCATTGTCCTTGGAAGTTATGGCCCACACACACACCCAAGTGGAGATGGATGCCAATCCGGATCCACCTCCTAACATAGAGGACATCCTAGACCCCCCACTTCTACCCACCTCTCCTAGTCCGGGTCCTCATGAGCCGAACACCCTCACCATGAATGAGTCCATACTCTAATGGCTCAAGCAAGGCCGCACCATTCCTAGCTTACCACCCTACCTCTCACCCTTGGGATATCAAGCCCACATTGTGCCCACTCGGTCTTCCCATGTCACACTTCAAACCTCCTATCTTTTGGAAGACTTAGGGGACTTACAATGGCAAGTCCACCTGACCAATATGCTAGCCATAGGACCATTGGAGTCTAGCACCATCTTCCTAGCTTACCCCGCCACCGGTTCCATCACCTCCATCTACACTAGTGGCCATTATACGAGTGAAATCCTCCTCTTTCTCCCCAAGGATGAGAAACCCATATTGGCCCACTCCCCACCCATTGAGGTTCCAATTGATTTGATTGTCCAACCCACTAGAGACCTTGACCCAATTACCTTGGAGGAGGATGACTCAACATTGGGGAACCTTGAAGACATAGAGTGCCTCCCTCTAGGAAGACCTTTCCACGACCCCTTTGATCCCTTCCTATGGGAGTCTAGTTCCCCATGTGACCCACCCACCTTCCTCACCACCCACCTTACCCTACTCTCACCCACCATGTTGGGCCAAACCCCTCCCTTCCTAGAATCGGGTTACACCATGGGAGCATTGACCTTAAGCAACATACAACTAGGGATTGAGGAATTGCCCCACTCCATGATGACCCCCTTCTTAGATCCCTTTGATCCATACAAATGGAAGCTCAAGGGCCACTCCACACCCACGCACATGGAAGTCATCTCTGAGGTAGGAATGCATGTGCCTAGGCGTACCACACCACTTGACATGATTAGTATGTTGGGTCCATTCATTCATATTACCCACATGTCAAGTAGGAAGCATGAGTGGTCCATATTCGGGCATAAAGGTCCTCCCACGTTCATCATTGGTCATATGCATGTTAGGGGAGTTCACGGATGTCCAGGACCCCCGGCATTGGCTACGTCCATGCACACTAGGCTCACCTACGGATGCCCCGGCCCTCCCAATTCCATCAAAGTCTTCATGACATCAAAGCATGATTGGTCTACATATGGTTGTCCTGGTCCACCCTTGCATACCATACATTTCACCCCCACACTGCATCGTAGTGCATGGCATGAGCGTCTAAGCAAGCACCAAGCAACGAGCGGTGAGGTTCATGAAAGGTGGGCAAAAACTTGTGAGCGCCACTTGGATTTCATAGTAGGCAGCCTAGTGATGATGATATTAGAGTGGCTCTACCTTTGGGTCACATCCAAAGCGAGGGCACGAGGACTTGGACCATGTCAAGTTCCTAGTGGTTTTGGCAACCCGGCTTACGGGTTAGACTTTCTAATGGGTTTAGGGATTCACCCCATTTCCCACGTGGCGGATCCGGCACTCTATATAGGCACCGCGGTGGATCCTAGTGAGTGCTTTGAGCCTATACCTTCCTTTGAGAGGGACACCACCGGAGAGCCACCACAAATCAGCTTGAGAGCCCGACGTGAGCACACGGAGGCAATACTGGGCAAGCAAGGTATCATCGTCAGCAAGAGGGTGTGTCCGAGCCACCTTGAGAAGCTAAGGCGTCGTCCCCCAGCCAGGACGAGGGGTCGAGTCAGGAGACCGTGGTTCGCTTGGAGCTACTTGGGCGTACCACTTCTTCAGTGGACCCATACTCGACGGAGTCGAGTTCTCCGCACCCCGGGGGTATGATGGGGACATCTCCGATCACTCCATATTTTTTTGAGGTTACTGATGATCACCAGCAGTGCTACATCTTGTTCGCCACTTTATTTTGAGTCATATGATGTGTTTTTTATTTTCTTATCATATAATTTTCCTTTTATTTGAGTCCAGTACCTAGGTATAAAGATCATTTACCTAAGTCTCGAGTCATAGGGTCAATTAAGTAGGCTAATGGGCCCAATTCAATGGGCTAGGCCCATGGGCGCCCCCCCCTTCCCTTGGTTTCTTGTTATTAGTCCAAAAGTCAGAGACTTATGTTTAAATGTGGGATTCCTATAAATAGGACCCCATTCCCCCACTTGAGAACTATTGAATGAAAAATTGAGTTTGAGTTTCCACAAAAGAATTTGTGTGATTTCTTCTTCTAGGGTGAGATACCCTCTCTCTTCTCTCTCTCTCTAAAAGGGGCGACCCTTTCTCTCTCCTCCCCCCAAATTTGAAATTCCTCTCTCTCCTCCCCCCATTCACTTCTCATTAAGACCCCTTCCCCATACATCTATTCAATTCCCCTCCAACCCCAAGGTAGAATCTCCACCTTCTAGCTAGGCATCTCTTCATTCTCCCAAGCAACCCCTCATCTTCCCAACACAACCATTCCTTTTCCCAAGCCACCCCTTCCCTTCCCCAACACACCTCTCCATCTCCTAACACACCCCTTCCCCTTCCCAAGACCACCATTGATCACCCACCATTAAACCAAATTCAAAACATTACCCCCTTTCCCAAGAGTCACTTGCGCCCCCCCTCTTTCTCTCCCTCAACCCTTGGCCACACCTCTCTCCCCCTCCACCTGCTAGCTGCGACCCCAGCCACCTCTGTAGACACGCCAAAATTGATACTATGTTGATCAAATCTCATGTCACTATGTTAACGCCCCAAAGTGAACTTTAATATTTCTATAATATAAAGTTTTTCTATTTTTGTGTGGGTTTTTATGATTTTTCTTGAAATTAATTAACGACTCGAAGAGGGGCGTGTTTTAAATAGCGACCTGAGCTAGGGCGTGTTTCAAAGAAAGGACGACTGGAGCAAGAGGCGTCAATTTCTATTATTTGACGTATCCTACCCTAATTGAAATCAAGAATTAACGTCCCTCCCTGGGTCGTGTTTTGAATTAACGTCTCGCCTACAAGCGTCTCTTTATAATTTTTAAATAAGGAAGGTTTTTCTTACTAAAATTAAATCCAAGAATTGACATCTTTATGCCAGTCGTTATTTCAATTAACGCCCTGACTCAGGTCGTCAATTTCAAGTAACGCCTTGATATGGGTCGTCTCTTTGCCTTCTGTGTCCTGCTTGAACTGCCCTTTCCTGGAGAGTCCCCTGCTCTGCTTGATCATCTTGCTCGATTAGGGAACTAGAGACCTTGCTGTAGAAGGGTCTTGCTAGTTCTTATCCCATTAGATTTGTGTTTTCTACCCTATAAATACGTCCCTGGGTCGAGATCGCGCGTAGTTAGCAGAAGCTTGATAGGAAGGTTGGCTAAAACAGAAGAGAGGAGAGATTAGCAATAACAGTTTTCTCCGTGCACTGAAGCCTTTCTATTCTCCTTTTCTTTGCGAATCCGTGCTCCTGCAGTGGTCTTCTTCTTCCTAGTGCATCAGCCGCATCAATTGGTTTCCCCTTTACTGTTGTCAGGAACAGTAGGGGGTTCTTTGCATCAATTTGCTACTTCATCATTGTTCATCACAGTTAGTTTGCATTAGCTCTGCATCATATCTCTTTCCTTCCCTAATTTGCGTAGGGGTTTTAAAATAACCAAAAGGTGCACACTGCATGCTTTTACTCCATCATCTTATTTATTTCTTAATTGATACTACACACACGTTTGGCTAATCCCTCCTCTTTTGATTGTTTGTTCTTTGTTTAAGGGAAATCAAGAGGAAAACCCCCTTCATCGGCCGGCCGGTAGAAGGAGGAGGAAGGAATCTACACTCATCCCGCATCCTTATTTTTACCAGGTATTCGCGATCAATTTCTTTTATTTTTGAGGTAACCCCTCTGGCGATCACACTCCAATAGCAATCTCTTGCCCCCCTTTTATTTCCTTTATTTCACTATCTATCTTCATCTTATTTATTTTTGATGTGAAAAACACGATTCACAAATTGGCGATCACGGTGGGACTTCCACTGTTTTTCTTTTGATTACCCTCTCCTGTTGGCACCCACGTGTGCCCTTTCCCATTGGCACCCACGTGTGCCCTTTCCCTTAGGTACCCACGGTACCCCTCCACTGTGCCTCACGGGCACCCTCCATTGTGCACACTGCACACCCACACTCCTCGGATTAGCCAGTTTGTGTTCTCTGTGTTTTCTTAATTAACGCCTCACATCAAGGCATTTTTCATGAATTAACGCCTTTACTCAAGGCGTCTTTCTCGCATTTAACGCCTTCTGCAAAGGCGCCTTTTTATATAGCGTCTCCTGCTTTCTCACTCCCTGAGGATTGACGCCCCTCTCTGTGGGCGTCCTTTATCTATCCGGCGCCTTTCTCCCAGGCGTCTTTTGCACAATCCGTGCCTCACACCAAGGCGTTTCTTGAGCACTGTCCGATAGGACTTCACAGAGTAGCGACAGCCACGCTGTCGTGTTTCCTTATTTTAGCGACTTCTGCCAAGTCGCTTTTTACCTGTGTGTTAACAGAAAGTTGCTTGATCTGTTTGTTCATGATGGATTGATTCACATATTCATTATCTGATTATACCTGCTTGCTCAGCTTATATTATTCTGCATTTTGTGGCATTTGGTTGAGAGACCTCCTCTCTCTATACTAGGATTCCACACACCCTTCTTGGAATTGGAACAACCCTCCATTGAGCATTCCGTCTCTTTAGACCGAAAATTCCTTTTCCAAGACCTCCGCAAGTCCCCGCACTCGTGGATTCCCTCACGGACGCCGGGCTGGTTGTACCTTGAAGTACCTGGAGTTTAGATAGCCCACCGTTGGTGAGGAGAGAGAAAGAACTTAGTTAACCCAGATATCACAACCAAAACTCACAACTAAGTTCTACACTACAAAGAGAGAGGATTGTGTATCAATTTAATTCACTCTAATCTCAAACTTGAATCTAAAAGCTTGCGTTCATTACAACTTGTTTGAATAACTTGATTGGATTGAGTGATTACTGCAATTATAATTCCTCCAAAATAAGCTCTTTTCTCTGCTTAAACATGCAACTCCGTTCAGGTAAGATTATCAACATGGCAAGCTACGGGTACTCCTATGATGATGTGGAGGAGAATATTTTTGATCAATCCTATGAGGCACCCCTCCAAGATTCCATCTATCATGAGAGAAACTACCCTCCGTCTCAGGTTCATTATTCTCAAATTCATGTCGTTGACACCACAACTCACGAGGTTGAACCCTCTTCTCAAGCTTTACCATCCAATCAGAACACATCGGGGAATACCTCCCCTTCTTTCAATGTCAATGATTTAATTCATGCATTATCTCAATTGGACGATTCCCAGCGGCAGGCAGTTCAGGCCGCTTTGAAAGAGAAATCTGTTCCCTCTTCATCTTCCAACCCCCCTCCGGCCGCGAGTGGCCATCATGTTGTTAATGACCAGGCGGTCTTGCACAAACCCCCCTCTTGTCCACCAACGCCCGGTGCGGCCATGCCGGCCCAACAGGCAAGTTATTCCGCGGCTAGGCCTCAATTCTTTCAAACTCCCCAAATTCTAAGGACGCCTATGCCAAATACCTTCATTCCAAATTTGGCCCCAGTCGAGTCAGACACTAATGCTTTACTCCTTCAGAAATTGGCTAGCATGGAAAAACAACTCAACAAGGTTACTGCTGCCAAGAATGCTCCAAAGATCTCTCTGCCTACATTGCCAGTTTTTCACTTACCACCTTCTGAGATGCCGAATTTTCGGTGATATAATGGAATCGGCAACCCATTTATTCACTTGAAGGATTTTATGTATGAGACCTCCTTTTGGCAGGGCAACAAAGCCTCACTGGCTTATTTGTTTAGAAGATCTCTAGAGGGGCCAGCCCTCGAGTGGTTCTATTCCTTGGATCCAACAGATGCCGGCAATTTTGATGTGGTTCAAAGGAAATTCTTGCAGAAGCATAGGGACCGGGTTGGACCCTCTCTATCTGTTACGGACTTGGTTGCAGAGAAAATGAAGCCCGAGGAGGACTTCATCATATTTGCTGATAGATGGCGATCAATGGCCGAGAAATTGAAAGATACTTTGTCAGAACCAGAGCAGGTTAAGATGATTATTTCAAATGTAACCCCTCAGTTCCGGCATATATTAGCCATGAACAGATTGACTACCATGGAGGAGCTCTATGAAAGAGCTCGATATATTCAAACTCAGATGAAGGATTCGCCCATCATGGGCATGTTCGAACTGAAACCACGGTTGATCAAGAAAAATACAAATGTCAACAATAGCGGGCCCACGACTGAGGGTACCGTCATCAATGAGCAAGTTGGCGCGGTCGGCAACCCCACACCTTTTCGCCAATCTAACCCACGACCTTCGCCACCTCCACAACAAAACACCCTCTTCCACTCACCCCCACAACACCAATTTGCCCCTCAACCTTCCCTTGCTCCTCCACAAAACCAAACGCCACATGCAGATCCCTCAGCTCCGCAACAGTACCACCAAGTACCGCCACCCACCAACTATGGCCCGCAACAACAACAGCAAAAGAGACCACTTGGCCCCAAAAGGGCCCATTATCCGCCATTGCCAGAAAGTCTCCCAGATATATTTAATGCCCTGATGGCTGCTAATCTACTCATGTTACCAAAAGAAAGGACAGCGTGGCCCGCTAATGTTGACACGTCCCGCTATTGTGTTTTCCACCGCTCCCCTGGTCACAATATTGACCATTGCTTTCACTTCAAGGACTACATCTATGATTTAAATGACCAGGGCGGTATTAATTGGGATTAGATGAGACAGTTCATCGCTGCTATGAAAGTAAGAAGGCCTCTTCGGCAACAGCAGGCTCAGCAGCCGCAGCAACCAGCTCCACCAGTACAACAGCAAGCTCCAGCACCTCAGCAAGATATGGGGATTGTCCACAACCCATTACCGGAGCACCAAGCAAATCAGCATGTGAACCCGGTCACGTCTCTCCATGAAGTAGAGAGAGGGCAGGGATGGCACGAAGAAAACGCCTCTGTCGGGGCATTCAATCATAATTCAAATCAACCTCCGCGCCTCTTGCGCACGCTTCCTTCTTCTTCTACCCCTCAACTAAGTCACCCCCTTTTGCGCCCCATTAACCCATCTGTCCCCACTAATTCCTCATCCTTGCCAACCCGGTCTCTCCTTACCCGTCCACCACGACCACAGCCTCCGACGCAGCAAACTCCATCATCTGCCACCAATCCTTCGCCATCACCATCTAGGCCACTCCTCATTCGCCCGTCACCAGCACTGGTTACATCCACTACCATCACTCCTCCGCCGGCAAGGACACCTCCACCATCAGTTCAACAACCATTTATACCCCAACCTCTCCTTGTTCAACCTGCTAGCCCTTCCCACACTCCAACACCCCCTTCCACCCCTATTCCTCCTACGGTTACTTCTCTTTTGAACCCTTCACCAATACCCCCTACGGGGGCTTCTTCTTCAAACACTCCTCTACCACCTCTCAATGCTAACGCCCCTTCTTCTTCTTCCAATACTCCCCCCATCCTTGTCCCGACAGAGGTGCGCCAAACCATAGCACCGCTCCGATGTGAACGGATGTTCCAGCGCATCTTTCCCCAGAGAGAGCAGGAGCCCGCACAGGGGCCAAATGAACAAGAACAGGAGCAAGAGTCTGTGCCAGGCACTCAATATGATTTACTGAAGCATCTCGACCGAACTCCAGCAAGAATCTCTATTCTAGAATTGATTAAGAGGTCAACCACTCATCAATTGGCTTTAAAGGAATATTTACAGAAAGTTATGGTCAATGAGGACATCCCTGTCGAGCAGATAACCACAGTCTTGACGCCCGCTAGTAGTCAGCCGGCAATTACTTTTTATGAACATGAAC
The DNA here is from genome assembly GCA_022559845.1 of Amorphophallus konjac. NCBI lineage: Eukaryota > Viridiplantae > Streptophyta > Magnoliopsida > Alismatales > Araceae > Amorphophallus > Amorphophallus konjac. Next base: position 34,335,493 of record CM040125.1, read on the forward strand.
TAGCACCTCAATCGGCAAGAAAGTATGCTTTATGCATCACAGTGGATATCAATAAGGTGGCGGTAAAATAATGTTTGGTGGACACTGGGGCATCCATCAATGTATTGCCGCCAACCACTTTGAAGATGTGCGGCATTCCAGAAAATCAGATTCGGCCATCCACCATAACAGTCACAGCATACGACAATACTAAGAAGCCTCCTCTGGGCATGATAACGTTAAAGGTTAGTCTGGGTCCAGCAACAATCACAGTCGATTTTCACATCTTGGACATGGATCCAACATTCAATGGCATCTTGGGTCGCCCCTATATTCAACAATTAGATGCAGTGCCCTCTACAAACCATCAATGCCTCAAGTTTCCACACAAGGGCCGCATTATCAAAGTGACTAGCATGCCGATCCTACCTGATGAAGACATACACCTAGCAACGTCAGTTCCTTCTATTTGGCCTTCCAACAAACCGTTGCTATCAGTGCTGGATATCCCTCACCCACGGCCGATGCCACCCGAGACAGTTACAACAGTTGCCATGACACCCCTAACTTCCAAGGGGAAGAAGAAGAAGAACACAATGAATACCCCGTTTTGGAATATTCAGATGAGAATGGGGTACTAGGTTGGCAAAGGCCTGGGTGTCAATTGTCAGGGCAGAACTAAGCCTGTCAAGCCACAAAAATTGGTTGCACGGGGCGGCCTAGGCTATAAAGGACCAAGCAAGAATGAAGAAGAACCATGGGCAGTTATGACCTCCACTTTGAAGACAGATCACCAACCGCTCACTTGGACATTGCAGACACATTTTATTAAAGGTGGCGTCCAAGATAATGAGCAGACTACAATAATCACTTCCATGTTAGACTGTCAAGATGTTCATGCTAGACAGTTTGCTCGACATATTGCTCCACTGGTTACATATAAAGCCCTGGAATCTCTAAGGCCTGATAAGAGGAGGAAAATGGATGATCCAGAGCGCGACTGGTATAGATGGTTTGATATGAATGACATTACTATTGCCTTAAGCCGTCTCTTCATGCCGACAGATCCGGAATGGCCGCCACTGATCCACGACTTGATTGACAAGTCTGTCGTGATAACAGACAAGAGGCAGCTGCTGAGTGATTACACAGATATTGGAGAGCCAGATGTGCCATATGAAGAAGGATTTACAATAGACAGGCTTTGGGCCGGCCTTTTCTCTCTCACTTCTATGCATCCGTCTCTTCTTTCTTCTCTGCATTCTCAATTGTCTTCTCACGTGCCGAGACCGCCTCCGATCATGATCAGCTTTTCTCCAAATTCAATGCAAGTCTCTCTTCCAAGTCCTCCCTTGCTCCTCGAGTAATTTTCCAAACTCTCCATCACACCCCCGCATGGGTCGTCCTTGATTCAATCTTTCTCCAATCTTTCAATCTCCACTCCTCCTTCTATTCTCCCTTCACACTGCTTTCTTCTTGAAAAGGAAAATAAAAATGAAGATAAAAACGAAAACAAAAAAAACGCCAAAATTTCAACTTTTTCATCCTCCATCTCTTTTGAGGAGACCTCCTATCTCCTTCCTGAGTGTGCCCCGACCCAGGGGCCGCTCTTCCAAGATTCATTGATAAACCTTTTTCACCCCTCCTGCGAGGGGTCCTCATCTGTACACCCTCTTGTATCCACTTTTTCACCCCCTCCCTTTTCTTCTTCTAATGATCAAGCTAGTTGCTCTTCTTCTTCTAATAATAAAATCCATGGGGTAGTTTCACATAGGAAATCCAAGGGTAAGCAGATTCCCCGTAGATTCTTGTTAGAATTGGCTAGAAGATGCCGGGCATGCTCAACCATCCTCGAATTTCTAGAGAATCCGATTATCCTGCCAGAGTTAGAATATGAGGATACTTGTGCTCCTTATGACGGTTTTGGTGTCTATGAGATTATGAATGATGAAGACCCTGTTGAAGAGGGGGATGAAAGTTATGAAGAATAGGAGGACGAGGCTGATGCCCTTGCTAGTGGCATGAGAAGATTTGACGGACCATCAGCCTCAGTAGAAGAGCCTGCCAAGGAAATAAATCTGGGTACGGAAGAAGACCCTAGGATTGTCCTCATCAGCAAGAATTTGCCACCTGCCGAAGAGGAGGCGCTTATTTTGGTACTTCAAGAATACAAGGACACGTTTACGTGGAGTTATGAAGATATGCCTGGATTAGACCCTGCGCTCGTTGAACATTGGCTTACACTTAAGCCAGGGTCTGTCCCGATCAAACAACGGTTGAGACGTTTCCACCCTAACATGGCTTTAAAGATGAAAGAAGAGGTCGACAAGCTTCATAAGGCTAGATTTGTTAGAGTTGTCCTCTATCCGAACTGGGTGGCTAACATCGTCCCGGTCATGAAGAAAGATGGAAAGGTTCACATTTGTATAGACTTTCGGGACCTCAACCGTGCGTGTCCTAAAGATGACTTCCCCCTCCCTCATATTGATGTTTTGATTGATAATACGGCAGGATTTGAGACTCTCTCCTTCATGGATAGTTTTTCAGGTTATAATCAGATTCGCCTGGCTAAAGAAGATCAAGAGAAAATGTCATTCACTACACCATGGGGTACTTACTGCTATGTGGTCATGCCTTTTGGACTCAAGAATGCTGGAGCCACCTATCAGAGGGCTATGATGGTAATTTTTTATGATATGATTCATATTTATATTGAGGTGTATGTGGATGACCTGGTAGTAAAATCGAGAACAAGGATTGAGCATCCTGGGGTTTTAGCTAAAGTCTTGCAAAGATCACGAGAATATCAGTTGAAAATGAACCCCAAAAAGTGTGTATTTGGTGTTTCATCAGGGAAGTTGCTTGGGTTTATTGTCAGCAAAAGAGAAATTGAAGTTGATCCCAATAAGGTAAAGGCCATCAGAGATATGCCTCCTCCCAAGAATTTGAAGGAAGTTCGAGGGTTAATCGGGAGGTTGCAATTTATTCGCCGCTTCGTCTCCCAGCACTCACAAAGATGCAGGCCGTTTTACGAGCTTACTAAGCCGAGGGTCAAGTTTAATTGGGATGACAAGTGTCAGGCAGCTTTTGACGGATTGAAGGATTATCTGGCCAATCCTCCTGTCCTGAGGCCGCCAGTTCCTAGCAAACCACTCGTTCTCTATGTTTTTGTCCTGGATGACTCTAGGTGCTGTCCTAGCTCAAGTGGATGAAGAGGGGAAGGGGAGGGCAGCATACTACTTGTCTAAACTTCTCAACCCTTGTGAGCAGAGGTACTCAGCCATGGAGAAGACTTGCGCTGCTTTAGTCTGGGTAGTTCAGAAGTTAAAACATTATTTCTTAGCTCACGAGGTTCACCTCATTGCTCGCATGAATCCGATTAAATTCCTTCTTGAAAAATCTGTCCTTACCGACCGATTGGCACGCTGGCAAAGTTTTCTCTCTCAATTTGACATCACTTACATTCAACAGAAAGCAATCAAAGGTTACGCCATTGCCGAACATCTTGCTCACCACCCTCTCCCCCGATTTGATCCTGTCAATTCGGAGTTTCCAGATGAAGAACTAATGTCCATTAATCAACCCCACGATCCTATGTGGATATTACATTTTGATGGAGCTCTAAATTCCCAAGGAAGAGGGATCGGCATGGTTCTTTTAACACCAGAAGGGGTCACCATCCCATTTGCTGCTCAGCTTACTTTCCCTGTCACCAACAATATAGCTGAGTATGAGGCCCTTTTGGCCGGTCTTCAAACCGCTCATAAATATGGTGTTACCCAATTACGAATCGTAGGTGACAGTCAACTCATTCTACGCCAGGTGCTTGTCAAGTGCCGCACTATCAATCCTAAACTCAAGCCCTACCAGGAACTTGCTTCAGCTTATGCCAAACTCTTCACCAAGTTGATCTTCGTACATGTCCCTCGAAGCCAGAACATCTTAGCTGAGGCTCTTGCCTCTTTAGCCTCTGCTTTAGTCTTTCCTCCCCAACGAGATTTTCACGTCCCTCTCATTCATCTGCGTGACACTCCAGCTATTAAGGATCGTGCATTCCTCGACATTAGGGACAAGGTGCTCGAGAAGGTCAGGCGGAGTGAAGCTCTTAAAGGCAAAAAGGTCATGTTGTTAGATTGGGAAGAAGAATTGGCTGATGAGGAGAAACCTTGGTATTGTGAGATTGCCAGATATTGTAATGATCAGTCCTATCCTGAAGAAGCCACTGTGGAAGAAAGGAAAGCAATCAGAAGAGTGGCTCAACGGTATGTTTTGGTTGGAGGTGTGCTCTATAGAAGAGGGCTCACGGGTGTTTTATTAAGATGCCTCGACGATGATGAATCCTGGAAGGTCGTAGAAGAGGCGCATTGTGTGGTGGTCATGTGAATAGCCAGATGCTAGCTAAGAAGATCCTTAGGCTAGGCTTCTATTGGCCAACTCTAGAAGAGGATTGTTCCATCTATGTTCGAAGGTGTGTTAAGTGCCAACTGCACGCCGACAAGATTCATTCTCCTACTTCTTCACTCCATCCTATGTCCTCCCCATGGCCTTTCTCCATGTGGGCTTTCGATATCATTGGACCTCTTGGTGACTCGAACCTCCTCACGAAGCAAAAATCATTCATCCTCACGGCAACGGAGCACTTCGCCAAGTGGGCGGAAGCGGAAGCATTCGTGGAGATCGAAGCATCAACCGTCTGCAAATTCATAATGAAGAACATCATCACAAGATTCGGCATCCCGAGTACCATCATCACCGACAATGGACCTCAATTCATCTCTCAAGAGCTCAAGGATCTCTGCAATAGGTATAACATTGCATTGCATCATTCTTCTCCCTATTATCCACAGGGCAATGGCCAAGCAGAGGCAACTAATAAAACCTTGATCAAAATTGTTAAAAAGATGTGTGAGGCTAATAAATTTTCAGATTGGCCAGACAAGCTAGTTGAAGCTCTCTGGGCCTATCGCACTTCCATTCGTACCCCTACAGGGCAAACCCCTTTCGCCCTCACTTATGGAATGGAGGCGGTAGTTCCTTATGAGATTCTCATTCCCTCTCTGTGAGTACAATTGGACAAGGAATTCTCTATTGATGAGCATCGTGATTCGCTCCTTGCCCAGTTGGAACTCCTAGATGAGAAGTGTCTGGTCGCCGCTGAGCATGCGCGCGTTTATCAAAATAGGCTTTCAAGTTTTTATCAAAAGAAAGTAATTGAGAGAAAATTCAAAATCGGTGAGATGGTAATCAAGAGAATCTTTGTAAAACCTGGCGGCCCCCATTCAAAACTCCAACCAAACTGGGAAGGACCATTTATTATAAAAGATGTTTATCCTGGCAATGCTTATAAATTGATTAACGCTGAAGGAGAAGAGCTAGCGCATCCTTGGAACGGGCTGTACCTTAAGAAATACTACCCCTAATCCAAAACCAAAAAAACAAAATAAAAAAATATAGAATTTTCCAAAATCCCAAACAAAATAGAAATTCTCCAAAATGCCAAAAAAATCGTTGCCATGGCGTACAAGGACGCAAGGTCTGAAAGGTCAAATTTCAGTATTCATTCGTCAGTCTTGTTAACTAAAATGGGGTCGACACCCACACACACTACACGCTTAAACCTCGAACTCAAGCGGTGCAAAATCCAATGGAAAGTCAAAAACCTTACTAAAGGTGAAGACAATACCCATTCTTTCCCTCTTTGGCCCATAAGGGAGGAAGGAAGGTCTCAGGGTAAACCCGCTAAGCCTACCCGCCGCCTTAGTAAGTGGAAGTCAGGGCCCAAAAGGGAACAAAATGCCGCAAAAGTCCAAGTACAATTAGATTTTTTTATCAATGCAAATCAGTTCCAAAGTGAAAGTCAAATCGTGAAAAGAAAAACATGTCAAGAGGGCAAAGTCCCCGCAAGGAAAACCTTGGGCGTAGGCATGCAATATAAAAGAGGCAAAAGGCAACAAAATTTCCCTATGCCAAAGACCGAATCCCAACAGGCATAGGGTAGGGGAGGTGCTTTTACCTCGAGCTTTTCAGAATCCCTTATGGGCTTTCTTATATCTTCTTCCATCTCTTTCTTTGTGGTAAGTCATAAACCAGCACGATGGTCAAGACTGACCTAGGAGATTGCACCGTGCGAGATCTTGCGTATAAGTTTAACCACTAGCACGTCGACTCTCTTTTAATTAATCAAGAAAGGTCAATGAATCCTCAATGACGACCATGCATGACCCAGTGCCCTAGTAGCTTTGTCAACCTAATTCTGAAAACAACAAACTTAACGCCTCTGAGTAAGGCACCTTTTATGTAATTAACGCCTGAGTCGAAGTCGTCTTTTATCAAATAACGCCTTTAAATAGGTCGTCTTTTCAACAAAATTCAAAATTAACGACCGTCGCTGAGGGCGTCTTATATATGAATAACGACCTAGTCTAAGGCGTCTTTTTGGAAAATAAATGAAAGAAAAAAGAGAGGAAAGAAAATGAAAGAAAAAAATGGTGGTTTATCTTTCATGATGTGTGTTTGCATGGGCACCTTTTGTTATAGGTTGCACATGTGTGCTTGTGTGATGCATCTCCCTTTATTGGTTATTTCATTCACCTTATTTGATTAAAGGCTTGGCCCCTTGACCCGCTATCAAGATCAAAGTAAAGACATCCCTTACTTATTGAGCAAGGGGCCAAGTCGAACAGATGAATTAACCTATTTGTTCAAGTGTGAACTACAGCTACCCATGACTATGCACTTATGATCATGTCATGTTTCGAATTAAGGATATTTTCTATCATGAGGGCTAATGAATTTTTCAAGTGCAGAAGAGTGCAGGTTTCGAGACGCAGGGGTGACTCATGGGGCTAACATCATCCCACTCTTGTATTTCCTTCATGTGAGCATTGTTACTATATGGTATTTTACGTTATTATAGCATATCAAGGACCTTGTGGTTCTGACGAACCTGGAATTTGAGTTCCCCTTCATCAAAAATAGTGATAATTTCAGGTAAGTCTTGATCGCACGGATAGGCCGTTGAGTCATTAAAGGTCTGGGACGATGGTTCCACTTCTGGGTTGATGCGCGGACAAACGGGCTTCGGCTTAGTGTCAGCTCAGAGATTTGGATTCTTGACCAAATCTAGATGGCTTAACAATATTATCCTTGATTATTTTCTATTTTTAGTTTGTTTTATTTTTCTTTTAGCCCAGCATGCATCATATAGGACTTTGAGCTTCATGCTGAAAATCTTCATATTATGGCAATAATGAAGGTCACTCGCTCTTGATTGAGTTGACATGAGATATTCAACTCTAAATTGAGTACTTTATTCTCTCTGAGGGCGCTCAGGCTAGTTCCTTGAAAATACCTCTTTGCTGGGTCTTCATCTCAATTCACTTTATTTTTTACAAATTCACCTTGGTTGTAGCACGTCCACGTTGGCTGGTAAACGCTCTCCAATGGTGCCTCCCTGTTGTGCCCACGCGTACATTTTACTTGTTTTGTTTAGTCTCCTTTACCCAGCAAATCGATGTTTCCTTGGAATCACCCGAAGTCGCTTCACTCAGAATCTTGGAAAGATTTTAAAAGCCTAGTGTCACAGGCGTGTCACAACACACCTTGGCATCTACTTATCAGTTCGTTCCACTTCATTACACTTTCACTTTCATTACGTCTCACTCCCTTGTAAAGCAGACGCCAAGGCGGGGCAGCTGTAGACACGCCAAAATTGATACTATGTTGATCAAATCTCATGTCACTATGTTAACGCCCCAAAGTGAACTTCAATATTTCTATAATATAACGTTTTTCTATTTTTGTGTGGGTTTTTATGATTTTTCTTGAAATTAATTAACGACTCTAAGAGGGGCGTGTTTTAAATAGCGACCTGAGCTAGGGCGTGTTTCAAAGAAAGGACGACTGGAGCAAGAGGCGTCAGTTTCTGTTATTTGACGTATCCTACCCTAATTGAAATCAAGAATTAACGTCCCTCCCTGGGTCGTGTTTTGAATTAACGTCTCGCCTACAGGCGTCTCTTTATAATTTTTAAATAAGGAAGGTTTTTCTTACTAAAATTAAATCCAAGAATTGACGTCTTTATGCCAGTCGTTATTTCAATTAACGCCCTGACTCAGGTCGTCAATTTCAAGTAACGCCTTGATATGGGTCGTCTCTTTGCCTTCCGTGTCCTGCTTGAACTGCCCTTTCCTGGAGAGTCCCCTGCTCTGCTTGATCATCTTGCTCGATTAGGGAACTAGAGACCTTGCTGTAGAAGGGTCTTGCTAGTTCTTATCCCATTAGATTTGTGTTTTCTACCCTATAAGTACATCCCTGGGTCGAGATCGCGCGTAGTTAGCAGAAGCTTGATAGGAAGGTTGGCTAAAACAGAAGAGAGGAGAGATTAGCAATAACAGTTTTCTCCATGCACTGAATCCTTTCTATTCTCCTTTTCTTTGCGAATCCGTGCTCCTGCAGTGGTCTTCTTCTTCCTAGTGCATCAGCCGCATCAATTGGTTTCCCCTTTATTGTTGTCAGGAACAGCAGGGGGTTCTTTGCATCAATTTGCTACTTCATCATTGTTCATCATAGTTAGTTTGCATTAGCTCTGCATCATATCTCTTTCCTTCCCTAATTTGCTTAGGGGTTTTAAAATAACCAAAAGGTGCACACTGCATGCTTTTACTCCATCATCTTATTTATTTCTTAATTGATACTACACACACGTTTGGCTAATCCATCCTCTTTTGATTGTTTGTTCTTTGTTTAAGGGAAATCAAGAGGAAAACCCCCTTCATCGGCCGGCCGGTAGAAGGAGGAGGAAGGAATCTACACTCATCCCGCATCCTTCTTTTTACCAGGTATTCGCGATCAATTTCTTTTATTTTTGAGGTAACCCCTCTGGCGATCACACTCCAATAGCAATCTCTTGCCCCCCCTTTTATTTCCATTATTTCACTATCTATCTTCATCTTATTTATTTTTGATGTGAAAAACACGATTCACAACCTCCACCCCCATCCTCCAAGCCACATCCCTCCTCCCCCATCCCCCTCACACTAGGGAAGGCCCCGGCTCCATCTCCCACCATTTCCTTCCCCCCTAATCCTTCCATTGTTCCTTCCTATCACCCCTGCTACCCAGTCTGCAGCAGCAGCAGTGGACCTCCAAGTTGTAGAGCCTGCCCCGGATCCATCACGCATCTTCAGGTAGAGTATTGTATATTACTGGAAAGCTATTCAAAGTGGCTTCTCAGGCGAGGTAGTTTCATCGAATTCTGACATCGGAGCAGCCCGTGCGAGGCCATCTCGCCAGCCTGCACAAGACACCTCCAGTAGATAACCTGAAGTTGAAAGAAAATACTCCAACGAACAGATCGATGAGGATCTTTGTGCGCCCTTTAGAGGAGGACGTCTTCTGCAAGTCCTATACCATCTCCAACAAGATGGAGGTCGTTTGAGTACCAGAGCACTGTGTTCTGTCATTTCTCCCCGGAGTGCACAGGTTAGTACAGTAGGACCAGTTTGGACACCCTGTCATCGTTCTGCCTCCAGTGCTCTACTCTGACCACTTCTCGAAGCTTCGTTGGTCCCTGTTGAAAGAGGACTCTCCCACGAGTACGTCGGTGCTAGTCCTGCCTCAATCTGACGCCCCAGGTGAGAGTACGACCCCGGTAAAGAGCTCATTGGTTGCCCAGAATCATCACCTGCGCAGTTCTGCAAGTTTCGGCGGCCTTGCTTTGTCTGAGCTCGGAATGCGGCGATTCTTCCTCCATGTGAATATCCATTAGATCAGCTTTCCATAGACGCCAACCGCGCCTCCGTCGGATGTCCCAGCGGGGAGCTCTACCGCCGACAATACGCTGGTTGTAGTTAGCCTGGGCAGTAACTCAGACTGCACAGACCGGGTTTCGATCTCCTTCGGCCACACCCATCTCCCCTCCCTCGCCTGGCCGGCTGACCGCCCCTCCCTGCGTGGAGGTAGTTTTGGTTGTAAGTTGATTATCCCGACCCCTAGTCCACCCCCTCTGCGAGGGCGTAGTGCATGTACTAGCAGGTCTTCGGCTGAAGCTTCATCGGCGCGGCGTGCGGGTAGTCCACGCTTCCCCGCTCACTCTCGTCTCTGGCCGGGATTGGCGTTCTCACGCCGATCAGGTGAGCTCTTGACCACACTTCTCTGCTGGATTAATTTTACTTGCTTAGTATTGAATCTTAGTGCCGTCGGTCAGTGAGTGAGTGCTCGGACTATACTGCAAATTACGTGAGTAACCTCCGCGGGTGAGTTGCGAGAGAAACCTTACATCCCACGCCCTTGGCATGCCGGCCACCCGTGATTTGAGCATCCCTGGCCCATTGGGGTCCTCCCCTAGCAAGCCACACCGCTGGAACCCCAAGGTCCAACCCCGGACCCTCATCCCCATCGCCGGTCCACCTACAGACCCGGGTGCACGCTACGCGGGTGAGTCCGCTTGAGTGAAATCATCAGGTCGTTCTTGCTTGCAAATTTAGGTCCAAGGGGTTGTGTCACATCATGCTGATCCTACACCAATAACTCAGGAAACTGTGCGGCCGACCCAAGAAGATCAGGGAATTAGAAGCCCTAAACGAGATAATTAGGTAGAGGTTCTTCAGAACAATTTGTTCCTGTTAGTACCATCTTCTTACCCTCAAAATTTCATGTATTTAGGTCAATAGAATCAAAAGATACAAGGGCGTGAAGTTGCTGATTTAGTTCAGGACGAGCAGAGAACTATGGTTAACTTGCAGCCTTAAATTCGAAGTATGAAGCCTAAAACCATGGTAGGTTATCTCATGAATGGCTCAAACTTGAAGTCGGGAATAAAAGTCCTCTGATTTCATTCGATTTCTTGCATTGTGTCTTGAGAATTTCATTTTTTATTAGGACTATGCATCTAGTTTAGTCTTCATGCCTGAACTAGCCTTAATGAAGTAAAAAAGGAAATTTTCTTGTAAATTACATGAACCTATGCATATTGTTAGCCCATATTTATTCTATCATGGTTATGAAAGTTTATATATGTTGATTTCCATGCATGATATGCCTTAGTTTAGAATTTTATTTTATTAGCATTTGCACTCGGATTAATATAGGAGGAAACGGTCATCCTGTAGACCGTCGGGAACTTTAGCGGTCGCCCGATAGACCGCTAGCAAAAGTGAAACGGTCACCCATTAGACCATTTTATTTTCTGATTTTCTATATTTAAGTCAACCCGAAACTTAATGCAGAATGGCTCTAATTAATGTATGTTAAGCCTAGTTAACTAAGTTTTATTCCTAGTTTGAGCACTGGTTTCATATACTTAGTTAATTCTATTGTCCATCAAAGTAAATTTCATGTTCTTTATGCACTTAGACTTTTTTTAAACTTATGTTAATTTATGACCAAAATGATATACTCTTGTAATTAAATACATGTTTCAAATGATAAAGGATTCATGATTTAACGTGTTCACTGTTTTACACAATTCCCTCTCTTCTAGAGTCATTTTCTTAAGTATATGGCACATATCCCGGTATGTTGTCATTAGTTACACTTTTGCACATTAAGTACACAATCTTGGACATGATAACCTCTCCTTTGGATATTCCTTCCAAAGGACTAGGAAATATTGTTTCAAGGTGTAATGCCCCGGGTTTTTTCGGATCTGGATCCGTGGGTTGCGGATCGTCTTTCGACGGATTTCGAATTGTGTCCGATCGAGCTTCGGACTATTTTTTTTACTGGGTTGTCGGACCCACTGATGGTGTGCCCGTGAGTTTCCTTGGGTCTGTGGTGTTGTGAGAAGCACACCGGTAATTTTTTGTAATTTTCGGAGCACCTTTATGGGTCCCGGGTTGCGTTTTGGGTTTTACGCGTGTTTTTCGTCTGTCGGACCTTCGGAATCCCGTACAGGGTGAACCGTTGTGTTCTCCAATGTCGGGACGTTACCACGGTGATCATCGTGTTCCGAGGATCGCGGGGGTGTATTTTTATATTTTTTGGTATTTTTCAAAATTTTTGAATTTTCTATATAAACCCCCCTCCCTTTTTCTCTCTCCCCATCTCTCATTCCTCTCTTCTCTCCCTCTCTCTTCTCTCACTCTCTCTTTCTCCCCTCTCTTCTCCGATGGCTGACGGAGCGAGGTGGGGGCGAGGTGGAGGCAGCGTGGGTGAGGATGTGGGCGAGGATGAGTGAGGATCGAGGCGGTGGAGGCGCGTGGAAGCTCGTGGCGCGGTAGCGAGCCGGCGAGGGTTTCGCGGCGTTTCTTCGTGGATTGGCGACCACGGCGCGTCGTTTCTTTGGTGGAGGTAGGGAGATGGACCCCCAGCTCATGCACTTCCTTTCCCGCATGTTTTGTAGGCTACAGTGAGCCGAGCATGTTTATTTGAGCGTTTTGGGGGAAAATTCATGTTTTTGGGGTGTGCGCCCGATCTACCATCCTATCGCGTTTCAGACCGATTCGAGGGTCTAGATGCATGCTAGGGCCCATAGGGGAGCTTCCCCGTTGTTTTCCCCATCATCTGTGGATGATCGGGGTGTGGAACGGAATTTTTGGTGTTAGTTCACTGTTTCGCCGCCGGGATGATGTGGCGGTCGTTCCAGTGACCGCCACAGTGCGTAACGCGCCTGGGCAGGTGCGTTACACTCCCTTTGTTTTGGGCATTGGCATTCATGGGCCTAACGGTCCCACAATAGACCGCCACAGGGCTGTGACGCCCTCATGCTTGACCGTTATAGTGATTCCGACCATGGTTTATGTCCGTTGGGGGTCATAGACGCCTGACGCACTTAGAGCGACGCGTCAGGGAAGCGTGACGCCCCTGGGTAGGAGCGTTAGAGTAAACCCACCCACTCCTCTCCCTAACGCACTTGGGTAGGTGCGTTAGAGAGTGTGACGCACCGGGCGGCATGCATCCGACCTATGTTGTCCCGGGGCCTAACGCACCGGCGTCGGTCCGTTAGGTGACGTAACGCCCCTAGAGGAGCGCGTTACGTTCCGTTTTCCCTCGTGCCCTGATGCACCTGTTTAGGTCCATCATGTGCTGTGACGCACCAACGTGGGCGCATTACAGTTCGTTTCACATCGAGTGTCTGACGCTCCTGAGTTGGACCGTCAGGGTGCTGTGACGGCTTGCCTTTGGACCGTTACGCTCTGTGACGGCCCAAAGATAGACCGCCCGGCACTGTGTTATGCCGAAGTGGTCCTTCATGCTTGCTGTGATCGTTTCGTATTGTGTAGGTCCCTGGTCAACCCGGTGGAGACCCAGTGGTCAACTTGCGGTCTCGTGAATATCCTAGACACCCTGAGGGTTTTGTGTCCATATTTTGAGGGTGTCAAGAGGACCATGTTACCTCATTTAGCGTGCCCATGGGTTTGAGAGTCTGAGTGACTCCTCACGTGTTGGGCTTTTATGTTACGCTTGACCGAGTCACCGTGTATCGGTGTGTGTGCGGTGGGGTCTCCCCCGCATGTCGTGAATTTTCCTGGAAGATGATTCCCGAGTGGGCCATGTGTTTGGCCTTGGACTGCGAGTCCAGTTATCGGTGTGGCGGCTCGTGCACTGCCCTGGGAATCGTGCTTCTGTACTTTCCGCGTGGGCCATGTGTGTGGCCTTGGACTGTGAGTCCAGTTGCCCATCCTGGGGCTGCAGGGTTCCCGCTTTTCCCTGAAAGTGGGATTTGGTTTGGCGGCTTGTGACCTGCCTTGGGAATGGTACTTCTGCGTTTCTGCGTGGTCGGGTGCGTGGCCCGTGGACTGTGAGTCCCATTTCTTTTCCGGCCGTGGTCACCGTGCGACGGTGCTGGTACGTGGGATGGTCCCCGTACTTCATCGGGTTTGGATGTTGTTTTTCATTGACTTGAGAGTCTACTCTCTCAGCGACCCTCCACTAGTCGTAGCCTATTTACACGTTTAGTGGTCCCACCTGGGAGTAGGTGGAGAGGCTTACCCTGAGGACGGTTTTTAGACTGGTTTCCATCGGTCCCCACGTCTTGCAGCCAGAGTCCGGCTGAGGGGAAAATTAGTTAGAGGCCAGACCTGGGACGCATGGTCTGTGTGTATACACGTGGTTGGGGACGGTTGGACCCACGCTGACGGACGTGACCCCAGCTAGTCACTTGCTTTGTTGTTACTTGTACGGTGTCCGTGCCTTTGGTAGGCGCTACCACGTCTGGCAGGGCACCTGCGGTGCAGTGTAAGACGTTAGGGGATGCTACCGACTGTGCTTCTAGGGGGAGGTACTCCTGTTCTGGACAGAGAGTGACAGACTGTCAGTTTCAGTGGTTTTAACCTTCGGGTTTGGTCATGTTGACCGTTGAGTCCAGGTTGTTTCGCCGTGACACGTGTGTCGGTTTTCACGCCGTGAGACTGGTGCTAGTAGCTTTACCGAGGTTGCGTCTTGTTGGTGCGATGTCCGCGATCAGGTGTCGGGGTTGCTCCTTGGACAGCATGTCTAGGATGGCCGTGCCATGGGAGACAGGCCTCTACGGCATGGTTACCGTGGGTTTTTACTTCGGTAAGTGGTACTAGTGTAGTTCGGTAGCCCCCGACCGTGAGATCGGGGTGTATTTTTTGGTACAGTAGGAGTAGCTGTAGTGCCGAGTTTTGACTGGCCACCGGTTTGCTGTTCCTGCTGTTATTGTAACTTTCCTTTCCGCTACCGCCGTTGTTTCCGGTTGGGGTTCCGTGGGATCCCTGCTGAGTCTCTGCTTTGGAGACTTATTCCCTACTTTTCAGGTGTGGCGGTTCTTCCTCGAGGTTCGAGGGTGCTGTTCGGAGGTTCTCAATTGCGAGCTCACCGGGCCGAGTGTTCACTCGGCATGTGGTACGTTTTACTGCTTTAGACTATACTTTCTGTTAGACTGGACTCTATTGTAGCTATAGTTGTTTGTTTATTTCTGTTAATTGTTGAATTGTCCTACTTTATTTCCTATTTCTTTGTGCCTCCACACACCTTTTAGCCCTTCCGAGCCCTCTCGGCTCGTGGGCGACGGTTCGAGTCTCTGGTTATCGGGTCTCTCCCGGTAATCAGATTCTCGGGTTGTTACAGATGGTATCAGAGCCAGGGTTGTGGACGTACATTGGAATTTTAAATATTGCAGTGATCAGAGTCCGTAAGGTCTAGTACAATCGGCAGCTGGGTTAGGGTCTTGTGTTTGTTTTCCGCCTTATTTTTCGCTTGAGAGCTTGGGTACACCGCTCGGTGCTGTGATGGTGGTTACTGTTCGCGGCTTTCATGCCGGTGTGGGGTCTGCGGATCGAGGTCGAGAGCCTTCTCCCTCATCAATGGTGGCCCCGGTTGTGCTGCGTTGGGCAGAGGTTGCTGGCAGGCGTGAGCTCGCGGTGCTGCGTTCGAGGTATTTGTAGCATGGTCAGGTGGTTGGTGCGGATTGCTTGTAATTAAGTGGCCGTGAGCGTGCTCTAAGGGAGCCACTTTCAGTTTTGGCCACTCCAGCTTGAGGTTTATCCAGCCCCTGAGGTGTTAAGGTCATGATTTTAGGTGGCATAGCGGGTGCTCTGATCGAGAAGTGTGCTCGGGTGAGCGGAGGATGTTCTCAGTGAGCTGCTGTTCCGTCGAGCCTGATGTTCTTGTCGTGCTCTGTGGCGTAAGAAATGACGTGTTGGTCCCAATTATTCTTACGAATTTTGAGGCAGGATTGGGCTATGGGTTCCCGGTAAGTTCTTGCTCCTGCGCTCTTGTGTGCGAATGAGTTGTGTTCGCCTTGGATTTGGTTTGAGTTGTGGAGGTTCTGCGATGGTTTCGGGACTCGAGGATGAGCATTCACGGTTGTCGATTATGGCTCATGTTGCGGCTCTGGGCGTGGTGTGTTGCAGTTCGAGGAATTACAGTGGTGGTGCATCGAGAGATGCTGTGATCGTGGTCTGACGTGACACTCGCCGAGTGTATCGGGGGCGCTGACCTAACGTGGTGATGGTTTTCTCAGTGCTGGAAGGTGCTGTTACCAGCGTGCGCGAGATTTGAGGTCAGGTCGAGCGCGGAGTCTTCCGTTGGCCGGAGGTGCGATTGGTTTACCCTTTGGTTGGAGAGTATTATGTCTAGCTAGGATTGCCGTCTTGCATCATGTGTCCAGATTGGTTGGCCTTGTGTGCCATGAAGTCCGTGTGAGACATGCTCCTTGTCTTGGCCAGGTGGTTGCCTGTAAGAAGTTGTGTCCGTTTCCCTTGTCGTGTGTGGGTGTGTTGGCGCTTTTTTGAAAGGATGAGTGCTGGTTGGGCGATGTTCACACTCCTGGCTGTGCGTGTGGATCGGAGTGCGCAGTGGAAGCCGTGTCAGGCGTCGGAGTTAGACCCGGATGGGGTTGTTGAGGATGTCGCCTGAAGGTGGTCGAGGACATGATGGTCAGAGTTGGTGGCTTATTTCCCGACTTGTGTTGGAAGTTGTGTCCTCGGATGAGATCGTCTTTGGATAAGTGATCTCTGGCAGATTATGAGGTCCCTGTCTATGGCTGTTAGTGGCCGGTGAGCCTTAACAGCGTCATCGACCGTGGCAGTGTCGATTGGTTATGGTCGTGTCGGATTGCGACGGTGGGGACCCAACTGTGATGGAATTTGTGCCGGTTGAGGACCCAGAGTGCATTGGTCGTGGTGTCGGCGACCAGGGTACTGTGATTTTGGATGGCACTTTTCTCCCCTAGTGATGTGTGCCATGCATTGTTCAGGTGGTGTCCCGTGGCTCTGTGGTAAGGGTGGAATCAGGATTGGCGGGTGTCCACATGGATTAATTGAGTCAAGGAATTGATGGGATAAGACGGAAGAGTGACGCCTGTGCGTGGAGGTCCTTGATGAGAAGATGGTGTCGCAATGGTTATCCCTGGGTTGGTGACCAGCATGGGATGGTTCCCCTATAAGTCTGAGTTGAGTGAGGTGATGACTGAAGACACCAAGATCTTGTCATCTGGTTTCATTGTGCTCCCTGAGAGGGCTGAGTTGGCATGATGATCTAGATCGGATGCAGTGTCCGAGAGGAGTGCGGCTCGAGAGGTGGTATCGGTCTGTGCGTGAGTCAACGGATGGCTTGCCGAGGTTTGGAATGTTCCCTTCGGATCTGGTGGAGGACCAGGAAAGAAGAAAGAACCTGAGCAAGCGGAGGTTTTCCGTTGGCGTGTATCTAGTGACCGGTGTATGGTCTTCCATAGACAGAAGATGCTGGTGGTTACGCATCGAGATTGGTGAGAGCCGCGTGTCAGTGAGACCTTTTGTTGTCATTTTTGTGATGTGCCTTTCCGGACAGGATCTGGGCTTTGCCGGAGTTTGTCTTCTGACAAGAGTGGGCACAGTGATATGTTTGGCTTGCAACTTGCCAGGTGTGAGGTGATCATTGGCGCTGAGTCGATGAGCTGGTTGTGGTCTGTTGAGATGGCTGTATGAGCTGATAGAGGCTCTGTGTTGGTTGTTCCCTTGAGAAGGGTGTACGACCGGTCAGCTGGCTGCGAAGCTGATGTGCGATTTGTCTGCCGACCATTGGATGGATCGATAGTTGTTTCTCGCGACGAGGACTGTGTCTCCTCGGTGAGCGAGATTGTGGCAGCGGTGCCATAAGTGGTTATCACGTTGTCCGAGGTGATGCCAGACGGTGTCCTTTGGTGCGCCTACTCTAGTGGCCAGTGTGTATGGCATGTGGAGCGAGGTGCCGTTCGTGATTGTAGTCTTGCTGTGTCCCTCAGGATCGGTGCTTTCGTGAGAATCAAGGTTTTCTGTGCTGGGGCTCTGACAGCGTTGTCAGTTGGTTCAGTGTTCTTCCCCTGTGACTTGGTACTAGTCTTGAATTTCGAGGATGAAATTCCTTAAGGGGGGAGGGCTGTAATGTCCCGGGTTTTTTCTGATCTGGATCAGTGGGTTTCGGATCGTCTTTCCGCAGATTTGAGATTGTGTTCGATCGAGCTTCAGACTATTTTTTTTACCAGGTTGTCGGACCCACTGATGGTGTGCCCGTGAGTTTCTTTGGGTCCGTGGTGTTGTGAGAAGCACGTCGGTAATTTTTCATAATTTTCGGAGCACCTTTGTGGGTCCCGGGTTGCGTTTTGGGTTTTACGCGTGTTTTCCATCTATCGAACCTTTGGAACCCCGTACAGGGTGAACCGTTGCGTTCTCTGACGCCGGGACGTTACCACAGTGATTAGCGTGTTTCGAGGATCGCGGGGGTGTATTTTCCTATTTTTTGGAATTTTCTGAAATTTTTGGATTTTCTATATAAATCCCCCTCCCTTTTTCTCTCTCCCCATCTCTCATTCCTCTGTTCTCTCCATCTCTCTTCTCTCACGCTCTTGTTGACATGTTGTTACTCTTCCTTACCAGCTTAAAAGATCTCTTCCATCCCTTTCTATTAAATCAATATGAGAAATACATGGACGGTAGAAGGAGACAGAAGCATGTAAACATGTGTGATCGCCACCAAGGTGTCTAATGTGATAAACACATCGTACCTTGGAAAGAGAGGGAGACACTCGCCTTATGAGCAGCGCTGGGAGGATGCACGGTCTATAAAGAACCATCTTTTATGTTGAGCGGCCGCACGACAGACCGTCTAAAGGCGCTGCAGAGGACGCGGGATGAAGAACTACTGGCTGATGAATGGCGCAAATCCAACCGCAGTATGATGAAGAACGGTCTGGGATCCACCGCACATATCCCTGAGTGGACCTATTGGAACCGCGCAAGACCACCACGCTAGAAGTTATAAGGGTCCAACCTCCACCCTTTCCGGCCGGCCAGAAAGGATGGGCTTCACGTTAGTGTGTTGCTGACCTGCAAAACAACGTGGAAGACACACAAAGAGAGCCCAATATCAGAACTGCAAAGTGTAGTAAGTGCTAGAACAGAAAGAAATAATCATAACTAAACGGAATGGGGGATACCTGGGGAGTTTTAAACCCCTAGGGGCACCAAAAACGTGGGAGGATGTGTGTAATGTGATGAGACAATGAAGAAAAATAGATGAAAGAAAGGAGAACGATGCATGCAACAAGAAAACCGACGGTGGGACTAGTGAACTAATGAATCAAACAAACTGTGTACTCCCTGAACCGGAGGCCTATGCGGACGTAGAAGGCCTCCCTCCCTGTCTTGGGTCGCTCAACAATCCGGCAGAGCTTCGCCGTTGACCCGAAATCTCCCCCCTTTTCGAAGCTTGGCTTTAGGGTCTATTTATAGAGCACTTGAAGCCAACCCCAAAATTAGGATTTTTATCCATTTTTAGGTCAAAATTATCAAAGATAATCTGTAGATAATCAAATTATCTCTCAACCAGAAGAAACGGCACCAAATTTGGTGCAGTATCCGCGGAGAAAATGACGGGAGAAGTTAGGGATAAAACCACGGATAGAGAGAGAAAATCCATTAAATTCTCAAGAATCGAGACGATGAACGGTCTCACGATAGACCACCAAACGGGATGAGCGGCCATCTCCTAGGCCGTCAACCCTGTCGGTAGAAACTCAATAAGCATAAACCATTATCCAACTATCAATCGAGATGACCGAAAATCTCACCGTTGGACTCTCATAGATAAACGGCTGCTGGTAGACCATACATCCATAAGAGCGGCCAAGAGAAAACCGCCGATGCCTTGTCGGTGATAAATCAAAATAGATTAGATAATTAGATAATTATCTGAAAACCAGTGACGTTAGGATTCTGGGAGACAAACTGCTTAGGATGTACCGCATAATGGTCTTATGAGGCTAAATCCCGACTGTACAAATGCTTATCGGTGGAAATTCAGGAAATCAACTAAATATCCAGTAAATAGATGAACGGCTCAAAGTCAACCGTCTGTGTTATGAGCGGCTGGAGACTGACCGCACATGTATATGGGTGCTTGAAATTCATAAAAAAGCTCAATTAACCAAAATCAAGGCCCATTAAGCCTTGAATCAACTCGGACCTAGCCAGGGAGGGAGACCACCCATAAAATTGGCCCAGAACGTGCCAGAAAATAGCCCAGCGAGTGATGGACAACTTGAGACATCAATAAATGGGAGTAAGAGAAATGACTCAACTTATCGGCAAAAAATGGGTGTCAACAGCTCTCTTTTTCCCCTCTCTTCTCCAGCGACCGATGAAGCGAGACGGGGGCGAGGTGGAGGCGGCGCGGGTGAGCATGCGGGCAAGGACGGGTGAGGATCGAGGCGGTGGACGCGCGTGGAAGCTCGTGGTGCGGTCGCGAACTGACGAGGGTTTCACGGCATTTCTTCATGGATCGGCATCCACGTCACGTCGTTTCTTCGGTGGCGATAGGGAGATGGACCCCCAGCTCGTGCGCTTCCTTTCCCGCAAGTTTTGTAGGCTACGGTGAGTCGAGTGGGTTTATTTGAGCGGTTTGGGGAAAAATCCATGTTTTTGGGTTGTGCGCCCGATCTACCATCCTACCGCGTTTCGGACCGATTCAAGGGTCTAGATTCATGCTAGAGCCCATAGGGGAGCTTCCCCGTTGTTTTCCCCATCATCCGTGGATAATCGGGGCGTGGAACGGAATTTTTGGTGTTAGTTCACCGTTTCGCCGTCGGGACGTTGTGGCGGTCATTCCAGTGACCGCCACAGTGCATAACGCGCCTGGGCAGGTGCGTTACGCTCCCTTTGTTTTGGGTATTGGCGTTCGTGGGCCTGACAGTCCCACGATAGACTGCCACAGGGCTGTGACGCCCTCATGCTAGACTGTTACAGTGATTCCGACTGTGGTTTATGTCTGTTGGGGGTCATAGATGCCTGACGCACTCACAGCGGCGCGTCAGGGAAGCGTGACGCCCCTGGGTAGGAGCGTTAGAGTCAACGCACCCACCCCTCTCCCTAACACACTTGGGTAGGTGCGTTAGAGAGCGTGACACACCGGGCGGCATGCGTCACGACCTGTGTTGTCCCGTGGCCTAACGCACCGGCGTCAGTCTGTTAGGTGACGTAACGCCCCTAGAGGAGCGCATTACGTTCCGTTTTCACTCGTTCCCTGACGCATCTTGATGGGAATCGACGCCGAGCATGTATATTTACTATTGTATTTATATCCTTTAGTTTACTTTATATCCACAGGAAAGTATATGCGCAATTGTACGGCTTTATAAGCCAATGCGTCATTCCCACGGATTGTTTGGGTTTCTTTGTAATTTGTCAGTAGGACCAGCAAGGGGGGCCTCAGCCCTTTTTCATTGGTCTATGTCACTCATGTGGGGCTGGTCAACCATCCTAGGTGGCCATGTAGAAGGGTTGAATGTTAAATGCCACATGGGTAGACAAGTGGTTAAATTGGTCCAAGGTAGGTCACCTACCTTCACCTACCATACCCCTTGGTCAAGGGGGCGCCCCTCTCCCCTTATTATTGTATTAATTTTTGTGTGTGTTTCACACTTAATCCCAGCCTTTCAATCCCCCATCCCTAGATCCAAGGGTCTAGATTAGATTAGATACCTAGCATATAAAAGTGTGTATTTTCATGTGGAAATTAATGAAAAATCAGAAAATTTGTTGAAAGGCCAAAGGCTTCTTGCGCCCCCAGCTCCTCCCCTCTGGTTCCTCTCCTCCAACCTCAAGTTCTAGAGTTGTTTCTACCTCTTATCCCCTCCCCTCTATCTCCGGTGATCATCTGTGCCGCCGCCGCCGTGCCGCCTACGAGCCGCCACGGAGCCATCGTCAAGGTTCTGTCCTACAGGACAGAGGTGACTTCCACGAATTCTTTCTGTCTGCCACGAGCTCAGATGGATTTGAACTTTTGAGGGTGTGTTCTTTCCTTGAATCTCCACCTGCACCTAAATGTTCACGTCCAAACATATCTATTTAGTAATTTTCCATTTTCGTGCATCTTTCATTCCCAGATCTGTTTTATCTCTGCTTATAGTGATAGTAGCCTTGTGTTTCTCACCTCCGATCCCCTTTTTGATTTTTCCAAACCCTCCCAATTTTACTGGGAGTTCTTTCCATCATCCCCTACATCCACCATTTTTCTTGATTTTTTATCCGCCATCTATCCATTTTTTAAAATTTGTGTTCTATCTCAGCTATAGTGCTTTCGGCCCATTTCCAGATCCGACCCACTTCCAGTTCAAAAATCCTATCAATTCGTAGCCACATCCAAACTTATCCAAACTAGTTTTTCCATTTTCCTAGATTGATTTCCTACAACTTTGCGGACGACCACCACTTCAGATTTAGACGTTCACATATCGGTCAAAGGCAGTTCTCAGAGAATAGCCCTGCAGATCTGAGTGTTCGGCTACTATACAACAGGAAGTTTAAAATTCATTAAAGCCTAGATCCGTGCAGATCCAGGCCAGATCTTTAGGCCTAAATTGAAGGATTTGAAATTAGCTTTCCAACGGCACCAGTCTCGTGTCGATCCGACATCAGGGCTGATCGCAGCGCCCGTTCTCGCCGGAACGCGCGCTGAAAATCAGAAGTTGCAGATCCGTGGCCGGTCAATCCGATCGGTGCCGAACGGAGCCGCCCGGCCTCCGGCCGGCGAACCAGCGTGCCGCCAGCCCAGGGAACGCTTCCCCAAGCGTCTCCACCACAGCGGTGCCACCGGGTCCAACACGGCCCCTCCGGACAGCACGTGGGCCCCACCGTCACTAGTTCGTGTGTTGCCGAATCAACACGAGAAGCCGCCCGTCAACCCGAATTCGGTCCTCCCGGACCCCAGTTGTGTAGCCCTTTACCTCTCTGCGTGGAGTGGGAGATATTTCATTACTATCATCATTGTGTAATATTTATCCCGGCAGTACGAGTTTCGGCCGGGTCCGTCATCCCCACGCCGAGCGCGTGGAGGTATCGCATTCGCTCCCTTACTTCGCATTTTGCTTACTTCATATATATTTGTTTATGCCGCTGCTAGAGAGCATGTGTAGGGATATCTAGCTCGGTTTATCTATTCATTACCGCTGCTGCGAGAGAGTGTGAGACCGTCCCGTGACCCGATCCGGGCACACGAGAGAGCCGATCACCCTAGCTCTTACCAGTTTCTCAACCGTGCACGTCCGACGCTTCCCTCGTTAAGGGAGGATCGCGAGCTTGTCGTGTCCGTGTCTCGTCCCGCATCAATTTGGTATCAGAGCCAGGTTGAGTCTAGGGTGTCCAAAAAAAAAGAGTGTCATTTAAGTCTAAGTCGGTCTTAGGAGTTGCATTTGCATACCATTAATCGGTATATAAAAAGGTGTTGTCCGAACGTTAGGCTACGCCTATCGGGAAGGCCGCACACTTGCGCGAGTGATTTTTGGATCGATTAACTCCGCCACGTACCGAGTCTTGGTGTCTTGTCCTTAGTGTGCATGCATCCCAAACCGTGCATAGTCGGTCTAGTGTCTTGTCTAAATGGCCTTGCATACCCATTCCTAGGGATCCATTCCCACCTTTTCGGCACCAATGGCCAACCCATGTCGACCCGTCCAAGGTGATAGGTCCGTGTCCGAGTACATCCGGGACTATGATAAGTACTGGTTGGAATATGACTTGGGAGAGGAGAGCACCATGACCGCATTTCAGTTTCGGAGAGGTTTGCGGTTTCACTTCCAACTTGAATGTCTTGTCCGCGACGCGTTCTCACTGGCGCAATCTTATAAGGTCGCTCTAGAGGTCGAGCCCCTTGAGTCTCATTTTTCTCGTTCTAGAGGTCGAACCCTTTGGCAAACATCTACTTCCCAACCGAGTCCCGAGCCGATAGGACTACCTAACCCAATTCCTTCACCACCCGAGAGTGCTCCATTGTCACCCTCACCTTCCGATCTTAATTCGGAACCCTCTCATTTGGAGCCACCCAAGCCCCAGCCACCCGTGTTTCTAACGGGTACGCTTTTCATCCTCGAGCCGCTTCTTAGTTGGCTCAAGGATGGCTTGGTCCTACATCCCTTCCCATCCATGGACCCCACCTTACCTTTAGTGCTGGTCAACTCATTCCATACCACATTTCGATCTAGTCACCATGTTGACACGTTGGACGATCTTGTTATGGGACTAGACACGCAATGGAAGTTGACACATATGTTGGCCCGAGGCTTCGACCAACCCACGAGTCGTAGCTTCACCCATCCGGCCTTCGGGTCCATTACCTCCGAGAGCACCGTGGGTTGTATCACCACGGAGGTTCTTCTACTTCTCCCGCTACCGGATGAGCCTGACTTCATGACTTTGCTTCCGAGGGAGGAGTCATATTTCCTATACACGGTCCCATCTACCATGACGGAGGAAGGTGACCACCCGCACCTTCAAGAATTTCACGATTGGGACCATGTCATGTTGGAACCCACCATAAGGGGTCATACATTCTTTGATCCCTTTGACCCCTTCCCTAGTGGATCCCTAGACCCTTCATATTCCCTTCACTTCTTCGGGGAAGTCCAGCTTCATACCCCTTTCCTACGGGTCGGGTCCTCCATACCCACCAAACCCATACTCGATACACCCACACCCGGCTCTTCCACATCCGGGTCTTCTAGCTCTCTCAAGTTCCCCAAATCCAAAGGGCCGTCCATGCATGACTGGGTCATATTTGGACATTTAGGTGTACCCCATGCCACCCATCTCTGGTTACGTCAAATGCATGTATGGCACATATTCGGGTGTCCTGGTCCGCCGTCATCTATGTACGGGTCGGACTAACATTAGTTGAGTCTAGGGTCATAGTTGAGTCAATGTGCTTTTCTTTGTGTGGTTTGTTTGCATTGTTTATTTTTTAGAGTCTGCATGTGTCTTGTGCAAGCTCGTTGTCGTTCTCTTATGAGTAAGAAGCGAGTCGCCTCACTCGATGAGTATGGGATCGGTTCTACATCTATACCCGGATCAGTCACCTACGGGGACTAAGCGGTGATTCCTAGTGAGTCTTCGAGCTGCTTCCTTCCCTTTTGAGAGTGCCCCACTCGGAGTGTCCACCTTTAGCCCATAGCACTTCGCGCATATTGAGTATATATGGAATGAGCAGGTGACAATCACTTGGAGTGGAGCATACCCGCGCTACTTGGCATGGTGACGGATCCGTCGGAGTACTCGAGCATCCATACCCCTACTAGACGGGGTTGAGTTCCTCCCACCTGGGGAGAGTTGATGGGAATCGACACCGAGCATGTACATTTTATTTTGCATTTATGTCCTTTAGTTTATTTGTATATCCACGGGAAAGTATATGCGCAATTGTACAGCTTTATAAGCCAATGCGTCATTCCCACGGATTGTTTGGGTTTCTTTGTATTTTGTCAGTAGGACCAGCAAGGGGGCCCTCAGCCCCTTCCCATTGGTCCATGTCACTCATGTGGGGCTGGTCAACAATCCTAAGTGGCCATCTAGAAGGGTTGAATGTTAAATGCCACATGGGTAGACAAGTGGTTAAATTGGTCCAAGGTAGGTCACCTACCTTCACCTACCATACCCCTTGGTCAAGGGGGCGCCCCTCTCCCCTTATTATTGTATTAATTTTTGTGTGTGTTTAACACTTAATCCCAGCCCTTCAATCCCCCATCCCTAGATCCAAGGGTCTAGATTAGATTAGATACCTAGCATATAAAAGTGTGTATTTTCATGTGGAAATTAATGAAAAATCAGAAAATTTGTTGAAAGGCCAAAGGCTTCTTGCGCCCCCAGCTCCTCCCCTCTGGTTCCTCTCCTCCAACCTCCAGTTCTAGAGTGGTTTCTACCTCCTATCCCCTCCCCTCTATCTCTGGTGATCATCTGTGCCGCCGCCGCCGCCGTTCGTGCCGCCTACGAGCCGCCACGGAGCCATCGTCAAGATTCTGTCCTACTGGACAGAGGTGACTTCCACGAATTCTTGCTGTCAGACACGAGCTCAGATGGATTTGAAATTTTGAGGGTGTGTTCTTGCCTTGAATCCCCACCTCCACCCACATTTTCATGTCCAAACATATCTATTTAGTAATTTTCCATTTTCGTGCATCTTTCATTCCCAGATCTGTTTTGTCTCTGTCTACAGTGACAGTAGCCCTATGTTTCTCACCTCCGACCCTCTTTTTGGTTTTTTCAAACCCTCCTAATTTTACTGGGAGTTCTTTCCATCATCCCCTACATCCACCATTTTTTTTGATTTTTTATCCGCCATCTATCCATTTTTCAAAATTCCTGTTCTATCTCAGCTACAGTGCTTTCAGCCCATTTCCAGATCCGACCCACTTCCAGCTCAAAACTCCTATCAATTCGTAGCCACATCCAAACTTGTCCAAACTAGTTTTTCCGTTTTCTTAGTTTGATTTCCTACAACTTTCCTGAAGACACCACTTCAGATTCAGACGTTCACATATCGGTCAAAGGCGGTTCTCAGAGAATAGCCCTGCAGATCTGAGTGTTCGGGTACTGTACAATAGGAAGTTCAAAATTCATTAAAGCCCAGATCCGTGCAGATCCAGGCTAGATCTTCAGGCCTAGATTGAAGGATTTGAATTTAACTTTCCAACGGCACCAGTCTCGTGTCGATCCGACATCGGTGCTGATCGCAGCGCCCGTTCTCGCCGGAACGCCTGCTGAAAATCAGAAGTTGCAGATCCGTGGCCGGTCAATCCGACCGGTGCCGAACGGACCCACCCGGCCTCCGACCGGTGAACCAGCGTGCCGCCAGCCCAGGGAACGCTTCCCCAAGCGTCTCCACTACAGCGGTGCCACCGGGTCCCACACGGCCCCTCCGGACAGCACGTGGGCCCTACCGTCACTAGTTCGTGTGTTGCCTAATCAACGCGAGAAGCCGCCCGTCAACCCGAATTCGGTCCTCCCAGACCCCAGTTGTGTAGCCCTTTACCTCCCTGCGTGGAGTGGGTGATATTTCATTGCTGTCATCATTGTGTAATATTTATCCTGGCAGTACGAGTTTTGCCGGGTCCGTCATCCCCACGCCGAGCGCGTGGAGGTATCGCATTCGCTCCCTTACTTGGCATTTTGCTTACTTCATATATATTTGTTTATGCCGCTACTAGAGAGCATGTGTAGGGATATCTATCTCGGTTTATCTATTCATTACCGCTGCTGCGAGAGTGTGCGAGACCGTCCCGTGACCCGATCCGGGCACACGAGAGAGCCGATCACCCTAGCTCTTGCCGGTTTCTCAACCGTGCACGTCCGACGCTTCCCTCGTTAAGGGACGATCGCGAGCTTGTCGTGTCCGTGTCTCGTCCCGCATCACACCTATTTAGGTCCGTCAAGTGCTGTGACACACCAGCGTGGGCGCGTTACAGTTCGTTTCACACCGAGTGTCTGACGCTCCTGAGTTGGACCGTCAGGGTGTTGTGACGGCCTGCCTTTGGACCGTTATGGTCTGTGATGACCAAAGATAGACCGCCAGGCACTGTGTTATGCCGAAGTGGTCCTTCGTGCATGCCGCGATCATTTCTTGTTGTGTAGGTTTTCTGGTCGACCCGGTGGAGACCCAGTGGTTGACTTGCGGTCTCGTGAATATCCTAGACACCCCGAGGGTTTTATGTCCGTGTTTTGAGAGTGTCGGGAGGACTATGTTACCTCATTTAGCGTGCCCACAGGTTTGGGAGTCCGGGTGACTCCTCGCGTACCGGGCTTTTGTGTTACGCTTGACCGAGTCACCGTGTATTGGTGTGTGTGCGGTGGGGTCTCCCCCGTATGTTGTGAGTTTTCCTGGAAGATGATTCCCGAGTGGGCCATGTGTTTGGCCCTGGACTGCGAGTCCAGTTATCGATGTGGTAGCTCATGCGATGCCCTGGAAATCATGCTTCTGTGCTTTCCACGTGGGCCATGTGTGTGGCCTTGGACTGCGAGCCCAGTTGCCTAGCCTAGGGCTAGAGGGTTCCCACCTTTCCCTGAGAGTGGGATTTGGTTTGGCGGCCTGTGAGCTGCCTTGGGAACCGTATTTTTGCGTTTCAGCGTGCCGGGTGCGTGGCTCGTGGACTATGAGTCCTATTTATTTTCCGACCGTGGTCACCGTGCGACGGTGCTGGTACGTGGGACGGTCCCCGTACTTCGTCAGGTTTGGACGTTGTTTTCCGTTGACTTGAGAGTCTACTCTCTCAGCGACCCTCCACTAGTCGTAGCCTGCTTACACGTTTAGTGGTCCCACTTGGGAGTAGGTGAAGAGGCTTACCCTGAGGACGGTTTTTAGACTGGTTTTCGTCAGGCCCCACGTCTTGCAGCCAGAGTCTGGCTGAGGGGAAAACTAGTTAGAGGCCAGACCTGGGACGCATGGTCTGTGTGTATACACGTGGTTGGGGGCGGTTGGACCCACGCTGACGGACGTGACCCCAGCTAGTCACTTGCTTTGTGGTTACTTGTACGGTGTCCGTGCCTCTGGTAGGCGCTACCACGTCTGGCAGGGCACCTGCGGTGCAGTGTAAGACGTCAGGGGACGCTACCGACTGTGCTTGTAGGGGGAGGTACTCCTGTTCTGGACAGAGAGTGACAGACTGTCAGTTTCAGTGGTTTCAACCTTCAGGTTTGGTCGTGTTGACCGTTGAGTCCAGGTTGTTTCGCCGTGGCACGTGTGTCGATTTTCGCGCCGTGAGACTGGTGCTAGTAGCTTTACCGAGGTTGCGTCTTGTTGGTGCGATGTCCGCGATCAGGTGGTCAGGGTTGCTCCTTGGACAGCGGGTCTAGGATGGCCGTGTCATGGGAGACAGGCCTCTACGACATGGTTACCGTGGGTTTTTACTTCGGTAAGTGGTACTAGTGTAGTTCGGTAGCCCCCGACTGTGAGATCGAGGTGTGTTTTCTGGTACAGTAGGAGTAGCTGTTGTGCCAAGTTTTGACCGGCCACCGGTTTGTTGTTCCTGCTGTCGTTGTAGCTTTCCTTTCTGCTACCACCGTTGTTTCCGGTTGGGGTTCCGCGTTTCCGGTTGGGGTTCCGCGGGATCCCTGCTGAGTCTCAACTTTGGAGACTCATTCCCTACTTTTCAGGTGTGGCGGTTCTTCCTCGAGGTTCGAGGGTGCTGTTCGGAGGTTCTCAGTTGCCAGCTCACCGGGTCGAGTGTTCACTCGACATGTGGTACGTTTTACTGCTTTAGACTGTACTTTCTGTTGGACGGGACTCTGTTGTAGCTATAGTTATTTATTTATTTCTGTTAATTGTTGAATTATCCTACTTTATTTCCTATTTCTTTGTGCCTCCACACTCCTTTTAGCCCTTCCGAGCCCTCCCAGCTCGTGGGCGGCGGTTCGAGTCTCAGGTTATCAGGTCTCTCCCGGTAATCGGATTCTCGGGTTGTTACACAAGGCCTCCGTAAGACTCTGTGAGCTTGGGATTCTCACTAGGACGCCGAGCTGGTTGTACCATTAAAACCCATTATCTAGAAAGTACTTTTACCAGTGTTTTATGCATTCTGGAACTTAGCAGCCTTCTGATTGACCGCTAGAGTCTGCTAGCGGCCCTGCACTTGACCGCTAACAGATCCTAAACGGCCCTCCATTAGACCGCAAAGCTACATAAGGATTTTCTCATGTTTGACGACTCTGTCTAATGAAACGGTCCAAGACTAGACCGCTTGAATTTCTAAACGGTCCAGCATATGACCGCTTTCTGTACTATATGGTCCAGTAATAGACCATTTGGTTCCTGATTATATCTAACCCAAGGTTTGACCTTTGGGGTTGGTTTTCTTGAGTTCATGAATTTTCTGGACTCTAAACCTATGATAATAAGTCAATGTAAAGATATGGAAAATAAAGAATGTACTGTTATGCTGTCGGATTTTCTTTATAGCATAACCTAGTTATTAATGCATTTCTTGAATTCTCAAGATCAATTAGTGGTACTTTCTATATTTTGGTTACCTTATCATGGAACTTTTGTTGAACTTGTACATTATTGGCCACATTATTGATATAAATATGGAAGTAGCTTGATTTATACTTGAAGATGCCGTTCGGGCACTGATTGTGTTCAAGGTCTCTATGATAGTCCCCTCGGCTGATTGTCGGAAACATATTGTAAACCATGAGGTATGATGCTACTGGCGTCGCATTGCACTGGGAGTACTTTCTCTATGAATAAGTGAAATATCTATGGAATCCACGTAAATTCATGAAGTATTTGCTATAAAGCGAAAAGTACTTTCTTGCTTGTTACATGACTTTCTGGTGCATAGCCTTCATGGTTATGAAAAATACATTCTTGTTACATTCTTGTTCATGAAAAGGCCAAAATTTACATTCTTCATATATTCTTGATCAAATCATATTCTCATATCTTGTCATGATTATATCTTGTTACTTTGGCTTTATTCGCATGTTTCATCGTATCTGCATAATTTATCTTATTCTCTAGAGCTAAAATGCTAATCATTTAAATGTGCCTTCATGTTGATACGAAGATACCTACTGGGCAAGTGTGCTCATTGCCCTACTTTTCAATATTTTTCAGGAAATTCTAGTGGGTCAGATTCCGATTACTCAAGTGATGGATCCGAGAGCGATTGAAGGATAACGACTCGAGAAAAGCCTTAGTCGACAAATGTCTAGCCAAGTCATGATGTAATTTTTATTTTTTTGAGTCTAGTAATAAGGATCAAAGTTCTTATTGTACTTGGGAATTATTTTATAGAGGAATAAAGTTAAAGGTTTTAGTGAATTACATTGTGAAATTACTCTTATGTGATTGTCTTGAGCTCTGATTATCTTGCTTGCTCGAGGCGTACTAGCCGACTGTTCACATTTCTGATTATTTTCGCTGCATAATCTCGGGACGTGACATAATGGTCAGAGACGAGAGACCCAGGCTCATCCACCCCAATGGGCACCTGCACCTTGTCGTGCCCCTCGCTTGCCTCCACGGCCTATTATCGACCCTCGACTAGTCGACTTCGATGAGGTGAATGATATTTTGCCCTATTTGTGTGCACTTTTTGAGATTCAGGAGGGTTGGAGTGATTTTGTCACCAGATACACTAGGTACTATCCAAACCTAGTGCAGAAATTTTATGGAAATTTGGTTGAGAGAAATGGAGAGCTATACACAGTTGTTCAAGAAGTTGAGATACATATTACATCTGATCTTTTTCAGCGAGCCTTAGGAGTCTCGGATAGGGGTGCTGACATGACCTTTGGTCATGGTGAAGTTGAGGCCACCTTTATTGCCATGAGAAACTGTGATTTTAAGCGTGGTGTCAGTGATTTGATTCTGTTGAATGCCAACTATTTTCCACCACTGCAGAGGATATTACACCACATGTTCACCTCACTTATCTATCCAAAGAGTGGGAGTAGGAATGAAGTCACAGAGGTTCACAAATTTCTGTTTTATCATGTTATGAATGGAAATTTAGTAAACATGGGTCGGCTCATGACAGACTTGATAGGGACATGTCGAACCCAACTGAGTAGATCATTGCCTTATGCTTCACAGCTGACAGGAGTGTTTGTATATGCTGGGATTCACCTTGGTGATGAAACATTTATTCGAGTCAGAGAAGATGATATTTACAATCACCATAAAATTTTCTCAAATTTTGGATATTACTATGGTCCCGATGGCAAGCTACGCCGAGATATACCCGTTTATGGGGAAGAAGCTGTCGGTGAGGAAGAGCAAGAACAAGAGCAGCAGTAGGGTCAAGGGGATGTTCCCCCTCCAGTTCAGGATGAGGACCAGCCTCCTCCACCTTCACCTCATCATATGGATCCGGAGATGCCTCCTCCACCACAGTACTATCATGTAGAGTCTTCTACTCAGGGGGTCGGATAGCACTCTTGGGTAGACTATGAGACTTTTGACAGACGGTTCACTGGGTTGGAGACTCGGGTGGATGCCTTTGGGGAACAACTCTCTACCTTTGGGGATAACATCACAACCATGGGCACCATGCTGGAATCTCTGCCACATCGTCCAGATTCCTTCTCCACAACTTTGGACTCCTTAGCCACTCAGATGCACACTCTCTCCACCAACATGACCACCCTCACCCAGAGCCATGCAGATTCTCGTGAGACTTTTCATGCTATGAACCGCATTCTCCTGAACATGCAGCGCCGTGGCTTTGATGGCGATCAACCCCTTACCCATATCCAGTACCACCTTCAGCATCAAGACCACCTACTTGCAGTTATTCGACAGTGCCTTGGCTATGTCCCTCCTCCTCCACCTGACGGCCAGCCTCCTGCAGGAAGCCCCTGAGGATGTCCTTTAGTTTCCTCCTCCAGTCTGTGTCACTGGGTTTTGTGTCTTTTGGGTTCTCTTTTTATATATCCCCTCCTTTGATGATGCCAAAGGGGGAGAAGTATTTATGCAGGTCATATATATAGTTTGTGCATGTCTGTCTGGTGTGTTGCATGAATGATCATTTATGAGGTTTTCTCCTTGAGTCATTGTCATCTTGTGAGTCTATTAGTTCTGCATTTCTGCATTTGCCTTGTCATGATGTCTAGAAGTCTTGCATTCTCTCAAGCATCAATGTACATTGTAATGACATGATGGAATGAATGCAATTGGTATTTGATTTCAAATAGTTGGCTCTTGTTTCTCATTTCCTATCTATTTGGCAAATAAAGTGTTGAATGGTTTGTAGTGTTTCACTTAAAGAAACGAATTGTTGTTTTATTCGCCTTGTGGATTATCGGCTTTGCTTAGCTCCAAGTTTGCTTAAAGGCATGTGTTTGCGATCTTTTTTTTATTCGATCTTCTTATTATTATTTTATACATATAAATGTATATATATATATATCTTATTTCACGTGTCGATCACCCAATTAACTAACTGGTAATTAACTGACTGATTGACGACGCGGGCGTGCCAGTCACGTGAGTGACAAGTTTATTATGCGCTCATTCTGACCCGTGTCGGGCGAAAGTGAGGTTCGGTCGGGACCAGCAGTCCGCCATACCATAAAGGCTATGGCGTTAATTTCATCCCCCGCGAGGATGGAACACCTTTGATTAATTGCCGAGATACTGGGCTGTCGAGGTCGGAATACAAGATGCGACGTTATGAACATGACGAAATCATGCGAGATGCGTCTATCTATCATGCAGGAGAGGCATGGTTCATTGAGTTGGAGACCCTTGATACATGGTGGAGGGCGTAGGTCCGAAGACCACCATCGCGCATAGCGGAGACTTCCGATCAGGCGTAACCCGGTCTTCTGTCAGCGCCATTTGATATGCCCAAGGGTCGATGCAAGCATGCATGCATGATGATGATAACTATGCTAAGCATGGCAACAAAATTATGAAAGTAATCAGTGATCAATCACATTCATTAATCCCCGTCAAAAGGGAGGGAGACGGTAACACAAGGGTGATAACGAAAGCAAAGTGCTAATACACATGATAGCCAACATGATAAAGAGGTTATTCGGAGCATCAACAGCCCTTGCCTTGCTCAATCTGACGCTAATTAGGGTAGCCAATATCGACCACGGGAGACTAGGATTGCCCCGAGAGCGAGCAAAGGATCAGAACGGCATAACAACTTGAAACGGCGTGATCACGCGAGAGATAGCTTCCATGGCGCGGTAAAGCGTAGGTAAAGAGGCTAATCCGGCGCGATAAAGCGTAGGTGAAGAGCTAATCCGGCGCGGCCTTGATAACTAACTAAGACGGTGCGCAGGGCACGGGGTGCGGCGGTTTAGGGCGCGCCGGGAACGTGCCAAGCAAAAAAATAGAAGTTATGAGTCTAGGCTTAATCCGGCGCGGGGTGGTACCACGCCGTATTAAGGCGCGCCGGATTAGGGCCGCGCCGTTTTAACTTATTTTTTTGATGAATTTAGAAACCCTTGAACTTGTTGGAATGCTTTGAAGGCTTAAAGGTTCAATTGGGCTTATTGCCTGTTGAAACAAAGTTCGAGACTCTTTGGGAGCATAGTCATAAGCCAATGCGAGGTTCAAACTCGAGCACTGAGGTTCCTGGACCCAGAATAGTCATTTTTATTATAGCCATCTCCACGGAGATGAATGTGTGTCCAAATCCTGCCAACAATCGGGCAGCATCTCCCATGAACCTGAAAGGTTGCAGGGAAGGAACGGGGTCATACTCACTTGTGGAGTAAGCCCCTAAACCGCCGGTCTGCACAGTGGCAGCCAGCAAAGTCCCAACGGATGGAGTACCCCGAGGACTAGCCTGCGAGGGGCACCAAGGCTCCGTGGGTGAAGATAGAGGGATAAGGCCACTGATAATGGGAGCAGCACCCCGAGGGCTATCCTACGAGGGGTGGGCAACCCGCAGCCTATGACTCATCCCTTAGAGGGACCGACCATTAAGAGAGTGAAGCTCCGAGGGCTAGCCTACCAGGAGCACACATCCCTTGGCCTCTATCGGGCCTCCAGGTTGTTAGGGCTAAGCTTGTCAGGCTAAGACCCCGTTACTATCTGCTGTGGCCTTGAGGAAGCATCTACCATCGAGAGGTAGAGCCCTCGATCACCCAGCAGTTCCGTGAAGCAATGGGGAATGTCCCCCTCCCCGAGAGATTAAAATGGAATGAAAGAGTCTCGGAGCGGTTCAACTGACCGTGATGCAGAGGGGTAGTCAATGCACAGATGAGAGGAGCTAATCGTAGAAGCATATGCTCGAACAACTAGGACGCAACATTCAGGTGATGGATACTGCCGTCCCAAAGACAACTCCCACCTCGCGAACAACAGAGCGGTACGAAGGGAGGAGATACTGGGAGTTAGACCCTCGATACCACGGTGGGAAGAAGCATGCGCATGAGCACAGCTCTATCCACGGAGGGGATACAAAGACCCTTATATCAAACATGGAAGTGGTCGATGGGAAAGACCCGGGGAGGGGTCAATTCTGTAGCCCACGATGCTTCGGGGCATGATCGGGACTCGAGGAAACTGGAGTCGGGAACCACGCGCGGAAGAATTCATACATACGCATTGACATAGATAGAAAACGGGAATAAGCTTCGAACATTCATTCAACCTATTGGTCCACGCATCTATATATATATCACCACCCAGTAAACGGGAGTGGACTAATCATTCACATTACAAATCCGGTGCTGGCATCATCGTCCGGTCACCGTCCATCGGTTGCAGAGGGAGAGGGATGCGCAAAGGCACAACAATAGAACAAACGGGAAGAGAGAATCGTAGAGAAGGGGGAGGGGGGTCGGCTTGTATCATCACCATGCCTCCCCCTCTCGCTTACATATGATAGATAGAAACCAAAGAAAAGGAATCCAAGAAAGCGTCGGTGCCCACCTGTTCTCGGAACTTCAGCTAAAGCAGAGGAAGACGGCCGGCAGAGGACGCTCAGACCAAACCCCCTTTCCCAGGAGCTCTATCTCTCTCGGAATATGGTTCGCTCTCCGACCCTCCTCCTTTTTCTTCTTCTTCTCTGTTTTGAGTTTTATTTCTCTCGCTTCCTTTCCTTTCTCTTCTGTTGTCTCTCTTTTTCTCTTTGAACAGCCATATGTCTATATATATGATCGAACCCCAAGCCTCATCCGGTGTGAAGAACTACGCGCCGGGAAAGGCTTCATGGCCTCTTGCGCGCCGGAATAGCCAGGCCCCGGGTGGGGTTCTTTGCGCGCCGGGATAAGGGGCATCAGGTGGGGGGGGCGCCGATTTAGGGCGCACCGTGCTAATGCTCCTCGTGCGCTTCGAGCCAGTCGATGAGTCCGAGGATGATTCCGGGGGTCACTGTGAACATTTATCTTGCCAATGCTCCTTGAAACCTCGACGAGATGTCTTGTCGAAGCCCCCAAGTCGATGTACGGCCATTCTCGAAACTTCCGATAACTTTGGTTTGATCATGCGGGTTTTCCGCTGACACGGCCTTCGGCTCTATGATTCGTGCTGCCGGCTCAGTCTGGCTTGTGCTCAAAGCTCCTTAGAGGGTGGGATAACACCAGGGATAGTTCCGCCTGAGCTGGGTGATCATTCAGCCACTAACGGGCCCATCTTGGCGGGAAGCCGTACCCGTGCTGGGTGATTGGGATCTTCTACCGACAGAGCTTTGGGTCCTCCGTCCCGGAGAGCTAGGGGGACTCTTTCATCTTCAGGAGAGCCTTTCATGAGGTGGGTAGCCACTGGGTAGACCGTCGTCCTTGATCGGACAACGGGTGTAGTGTATGTGGCATGACGGAGTCGATGCCGGTTCATTGGGCAGGCTTGATCGCACTGTCGGTTGGTTGTGAGTTCATCTCGGCTCTCCTGAGGTGAAGTTCCCGTGTCCATACGGGGTGACTCGAGGCTCTGGCAGCTTGACAAGCCTTCAATATGTTGATCTTTATCGGCTTCCGTGCTTCAGCGGGCCGGGTCCTTTGTCTTTGTGGCTTGGTCGCCGACGATCATATTTTGGGTGCCAACAAATGCCCCCCAGACGTGGGTGTTGCGAGCAAGGCACGAGTGCATCAAGGCCGACGGATGAATTTCACCCGGAATGATCTCCCCTTCGGTTGACAGGAGCTTGGGACGGCCCTTAATCCGGCACGGACGGTAATCCGGCATCGTTTGCATTTTAATACGGCGCGAGGTTGCTTCGGCGCGCTCTTGGCCCTTTGGGTTTTTAATACGGCGCGGCCCTGGGTGTTTGCCTGTTAATTCAGCGTGCCTTTTCCATTTACGCATGACTTCGGCGCGGCCAATCCCGACGCGCCTTTTGCTTACGGGTCTTTCAGTGGGTGGTCCCAGCGAAGCCATCCTGGACCGACCTCTTCATGTCTCGTTCAAATATGCTGACAGATGGGGGCTGGACCACCTGAGCCTATATTATCTTCTATCTTCTCGTGGTCACGAGGACCTGGCGCAGCTGGCCGAGTCGAGTGAAAAGATTGGAGATTTATGCTGGCATATTCGCAAGGCAGCTTCAAGAGACAAAATGCCATCGCTATATTATTGGCCTCTCTTCCCCTTCTATACGGGGCCGGCAAGTATGTTCCATTTCTTCATTCAGGCCCTTCGGTCAGCTTTTTTTTGTTCATTGTGGTGTATTATTCTCACCTGTGCTCATGTGCAGTCCGACCGACTTCGGAGGAGACCCGGCACTTCAGGGAGCTGATAATAAAGGCTCAGAACCTGGCATATTTTGAAGTTCCTGAGCCGGCCCCGACCACGATGCCACTGCCTCCTGGCGATTCAAGAAAGCGGACTCGATCCCAGTTGAGAGAGGCCGTGGGGAAGGCGAAAGCGGCGGTGACCCGGGTGACACGGGCGCACCGAAAGAAGGCCGCAGAAAGGGAATCAGCAACCGTTCTTCCTTTGGTTGTATCCTTTGAAGAGTTTGAGGCCTCTCGCACACAAAGGCCAGAAGTCGAAGGTAGGTTCTTCGTTTCTTCAGAGTTCATTAGCTTGCTTTGATTGCCTTGGCTAGCTCATGCTGACGGTTGCCGACACAGTTGCCGTGGTCGTCGGGAAGGCGGCGACAGTAGACGTCGCGACTAAGGAAGGGGCAGAGGAAATCCCTGCTGTTCCAATAGAGAGAGATCTGCCTTCTCCAAAGCCCAGACAGGAAATGGAAGGTAATTTGTAGTTTAATTGTGATGCCATCATGAATCTCTATGTCTTCAGTCGGCTTGACCATTTCTTGCCGTAAATTTCAGTTGACATACAACCGTCATTACTTCCGGGCTTGGAGAGTGCCGAAGAAGCGATTGTCCAGGGGCAGGGTGAACTTGCCCTTGAGGTCCCATCCATTGTTGCTCCTGATGTGGAGTGCACGGGGGAAGCTCCTGCCGCGGGTGATGCTCCTGCTGGCGAGGCTCCTGCCCAGATGGTGGAGCATCCCGAAAGAGCAGAGGGGTCTTCCTCCTCTGAGCAGGTTGATTATGGTGGCGGCTCCAGTGATGAGGAGTTCCCACTTGTTGACACAGAGACTGAGGATGCCGGGGCATCCTCGGCCTATGAAAGCGATCATCCGACTTTTAGCCCACCCCGGTTGTCATGGAGTGGTCTTGGGCCGTCAGGCTCACTTGTAAGCGGAGAGGCTGGCACCGGAGAAGTTGCTCTTAGAGATTTGAGCTTAGTACCGGCTGAGGTAAGGACCCATCTGTGGTCGGTGCTTGCTGCCCTTTCTTCCTCTTCCTTTTAGCTTTTAATGTACATATTTCTGGTGCAGACTGAGGTGGTACTGCCAACCATGACGGTGCAGATACCCCTCCCGACTCTAGGCGCGGGCCATGCAACTCTCCCGTCCGTCTTGTGGCCTATCGCACTGCGATATCCTAAGGACCATGCGGCGGCAGTGGCTCCAACTGGACCCGGAGCACTTGTGAGGGTTGATAGTTTGGCAGCAGTCACGGACTCTCAGCCATTGGAAATCACACAACAATTGGCTCTGGAGAAGGATGGCCCCTCCGAAATAGAAGCCGGAGAGATCGTCGAAGAACAGGCGTCCTTGGCTCTTGATATTCCTGTTGCACCTCCATCCCAGGGGGCAGGCAGGGAAATTGTTGTCATTGAGGCTCCAGCTGCCGTATCGGCCACCGCGGTTGTTCCCCATAGCAGCGGACTACAGCTCATACCATCGTCATCTTCTGGGACGGGTGACGATATCTGGGCCACTGTGGATAGCAGACTGGAATTTGAACTACCCGAGATGTCGCCGCTTGGTCTCCAGTCTTCAAGTGACCTCGTATGGCAGTTCCTAGGGACCCAACAGCAGACCA
Organism: Amorphophallus konjac; assembly: GCA_022559845.1. Lineage (NCBI taxonomy): Eukaryota > Viridiplantae > Streptophyta > Magnoliopsida > Alismatales > Araceae > Amorphophallus > Amorphophallus konjac. The sequence continues at coordinate 34,373,958 of CM040125.1, forward strand.
TAACGGCCAGCAGAGATTTAGCTTATGTTCAGCTGAGGGGTTTGATAGAGCATTTATCCCGCTCGCTGTTGGCCTTTGGTTGCCCCATGGACGACTGGACTCCACGGGTGATCCTGCTTCTGAAGTATGTGAACAGGAGGGAATTCTTAGGCCGGGAGGCAACTAACCAGCTGGCGGCCGTAACACTGGAGCGGGTCGAATGCCAAACCGCTCTCATTTCCCTGAAAGGGACTGCGGCGAGGATGAGGGATGAGGCCAATGCCTCTTTGCAGCGCCGAAGCTTTCTCACAGCCCGCATAGCAGAACTACATGCCGAACTCTCCAGGGCGGAGACTGAGCTCCAAGAGGTAGAATGCCTGGAAGTCCAGAGGATAGAGGAGGCAGAAATGGCCGAAGGGCAAGTTGCTTCCCTCGGGGAGAGACTATCCGAGCTGGAGGCCACTAAGTTTAGACTGTAGGAGCTGGCCCGCCATCCTTCCCTGGGCATTCCGGCGTTGGAGGACGTCTTCTGACGCCCTCTGCCATAGTCCTTTTCTATTTGCCTTTTTCTTTTGATGGACTTCATGTATTCTGGGGAATGGCCCGCGTAACATGTACTCTTTATTCCATAGAGTGAAAATCTTCATTTTGTTGTCAAATGATGACTCCATCCTGTCATCATTCTTCTTTTTTCTTTTCATTCGCCAGTTGATTCTAGTCCGAGCGTGTGGGTCATGAGGGCAGGAGAGCGCTCACACCTTCAGCAAAGGGGTGAGGTGTTCGCTCCACCGCGCCGCGACTATTCTCAAGACTAAACAATGGCCTGTGCGAGTCGAAAGTCCGGAGGACCCAAGAGGGTATATGGGAGACGAAGACCGAAACAGGTAGCGAGCGACCTTGCCGACGGTGGCAAGGGTCGAGAAGGGTAGACGGTCTTGCCGATGATGACAAGAATCGAGAAGGGGTAGCGACTGGTCTTGCCGATGATGACAAGGGTCGAAAAGGGTAGACGGACTTGCCGATGATGACATGAACTGAAAAGGGGTAGCAACCAATCTTGCCGATGGTGACAAGGGTCGAAAAGGGTAGACGATCTTGCCGATGATGATAAGAACCGAAAAAGGTAGCGACCGATCTTGCCGATGATGACAAGGGTCGGAAGGGGTAGACGGTCTTGCCGATGATGACAAGGGTCGGAAGGGGTAGACGGTCTTGCCGATGATGACAAGAACCGGAAGAGGGTAACGACCGATCTTGCCGATGATGACAAGGGTCGAAAAGGGTAGTGATCGATCTTGCCGATGATGACAAGGGTCGAAAGGGGTAGACGGTCTTGCCGATGATGACAAGGACCGAAAAGGGTAGCGACCGATCTTGCCGATGATGACAAGGGTCGAAAAGGGTAGTGACCGATCTTGCCGATGATGACAAGGGTCGAAAAGGGTAGACGGTCTTGCCGATGATGACAAGGACCGAAAAGGGTATCGACCGATCTTGCCGATGATGACAAGGGTCCAAAAGGGTAGACGGTCTTACCGATGATGACAGGAACCGAAAAGGGGTAGCGACCGGTCTTACCGATGATGACAAGGGTTGAAAGGGGTAGACGGTCTCGCCGATGATGACAAGGACCGGAAAGGGTAGCGACCGATCTTGCCGATGGTGACAAGGGTCGAAAGGGGTAGACGGTCTTGCTGATGATGATAAGGATCGGAAAGGGTAGCGACCGATCTTGCCGATGGTGACAAGGGTCGAAAAGATAGCAATATGTATATGTATAGGTGGGACATTGGATGAAGACTCCGCTTCGACACTATAAAGGGCCTTCCGAATGGAGGACGGATCATCACTATTCATCACTGATTTATAATTTTTTCTTCTTTCTTCCCTTTTTTTTATATTCACATTACTAACTTAAGCGCCCTTTCAGATTTTCGCCGAAGCCAGCCCCCTCTTGCTTTTGCCCACGCGCCCTCTCGGGTTTTCACGTGACGTGGTACCCGATTTTACCTGCGACGCCCTTTCGGGTTTTCGCCACAGCTGGGTTATAGCCATTTTTGCACTTGTCCTAATAAAGGAGCAAGTCTGGCGGGGTATCTCTATTTTTAACCCCATTTTCTTTTCTTTTCTTTTCTTTTTGAATTCGGAGTACAGAAGAATTTGACTGCGAGAATGCTGACTGGCCTTGCCGATGGTGACAAGGATTGGTCCCGGGTTTAGTTCGTCGACACTGGTTAAATGCCGAAGCAAAGGTCATGGGTTATTAGCAAGGACGGAAGGTCCCAGTTAGGGGTAGAGATTGACCGATCTCGCCGATGATGACGAGGGTCAGGCACGGGTTTATTCATCAACATGGTTCACATGCCGAAGCAAAGGTAGGATCATTAACATGGACGGGAGGTCCAAGTTAGGGGTAGAGATCGACCGATCTCGCCGATGATGACGAGGATCAAACATGGATTTATTCATCAGCATGGGTCACATGCCGAAGCAAAGATAGGATTATTAACAGGGACGAAAGGTCCAAGTTAGGGGTAGAGATCGACCGATCTCGCCGATGACGACGAGGGTCGAACATGGGTTTATTCATCAGCATGGGTCACATGCTGAAGCAAAGGTAGGATTATTAACATGGACGGAGGGTCCAAGTTAGGGGTAGAGATCGACCGATCTCGCCGATGATGACGAGGGTCAAACATGGGTTTATTCATCAGCATGGGTCACATGCTGAAGCAAAGGTAGGATTATTAACATGGACGGAAGGTCCAAGTTAGGGGTAGATATCGACCGATCTCGCCGATGATGACGAGGGTCAAGACTGGGTTTGTTAAAGGATCTCTGGTGGGACGTCTGAGGATTGTCCCTTTTTGGAGTTTCATCGGGTGGAGAACAAAAGAGGAATTTTTTAAATCACCACTTTACTGACTTAAGCGCCCTTTCGGGTTTTCGCCGAAGCCAGCCCCCTCTTGCTTTTGTCCACGCGCCCTCCCGGATTTTCACGTGGTGGGGTACCCGATTTTGCCTGCGACGCCCTTTCGGGTTTTCGCCACAGCTGGGTTATAGCCATTTTTGCACTTGTCCTAATATAGGAGCAAGTCTGGCGCGGTATCTCTATTTTTAACCCCATTTTTCTTTTATTTTCTTTTCTTTCTTTTTTTGATATAAAGGGTGGTAGGTCGAAGTGTGATGTCCGACCCTTGGTTGGTAGTAGACGGCTGTTGGCCGGATCACTGGGCCTTATGCCGAGTAGAGTGATTTATTCGTTCGCAGGGGCTTAATGCTAATGCAAAGGAATGATCTTTCGTCGATTCGGGCGTAAGGCCCGCAACGGCAATATGGTGTATTCTTTTGAGAGCTCATCCAAGGCGGAGTGCCACTAGACCAAGGAAAGGTAGCTCGATCAGGGCGGAATGCCACTAGACCAAGATAAAGGTAGCTCGATCAGGGCGGAGTGCCACTAGACCAAGATGGGGGTAGCTCGGCTGGGGCGGAGTCCCACTAGACCAAGATATGGGTAGCTCGGCTAGGGCGGAATGCCACTAGACCAAGATAAGGGTAGCTCGTCTAGGGCGGATTGCCACTAAACCAAGATCAGGGTAGCTTGGCCAGGGCGGGATGCCACTAGACGCAGATAAGGGTAGCTCTCCTAGGGCGGAATGCCACTAGACCAAGATGAGGGTAGCTCGATCAGGGCAGAATGCCACTAGACCAAGGAAGGGTAGCTCGATCAGGGCGGAGTGCCACTAGACCAAGATAAGGGTAGCTCGGCTAGGGCGGAGTGCCACTAGATCAAGATAAGAGTAGCTCGGCTAGGACGGAGTGCCACTAGACCAAGGAAGGGTACCTCGATCAGGGCAGCTTGGCTAGGGCGGGATGTCACTAAACCAAGATGAGGGTAGTTCGGCTAGGGTGGAGTGCCACTCAAGGAAAGGTAGCTCGATCAGGGTGGAATGCCACTAGACCAAGATATGGGTAGCTCGGCTAGGGCGGAATGCCACTAAACCGAGATCAGGGTAGCTCGGCTAGGGCGGAGTGCCACTAGACCAAGGAAAGGTAGCTTGATCAGGGCAGAGTGACACTAGACCAAGATGAGGGTAGCTCGGCTGGGGCGGAGTGCCACTAGACCAGGGACAGGTATTCCGACCGATCACTCGGAGAATGATAGTTGCGCTGCATGATACAGCTTTATATGCTTTCCGTTGAGGGGAGAGAACTGGACGACTCCTTTGTGATCTACCAGGACGTAGGCACCCCCTTCATATACTCGACGGACGATATATGGTCCGATCAAGTTTTTGACCAACTTCCCTTTGGGGTTGGAGGCCATTACTTCTCTTCTTTTGACCATTACTAGATCTCCTTTCTTGAATTCTCGACCTTTGACCAGCTTTTCGAAAGCGCGGGCCATGCGAGCTTGATAGAGTTGGATGTTTTGTTGTGCCCGGAGGCATTTTCCTTCGAGCTCAGCGAGCTCTTCCAATCTTCTTTCAGCATTGGTTTGTTCATCGCTGGCTAGTCCATGCGGGATGGCGACTCGTAGCGAAGGAACTTCCAGTTCAATCGGCACCACAGCCTCTGACCCATAGACGAGGGAGAAGGCGAACAGCCGGTTGGGGTTTTGTAGACAGTACGATAGGCCCAGAGTGCTTCGTACATCCTTTCTTCCCAATCTTTTTTATTAGACTTGACAGTCTTTGCCAGCAACGTGCATAGTATCTTGTTGAAGGCTTCTGCGAGTCCATTGGCTTGAGGGTTGTAGGGGGACGATGTCCTCCAGTCAATCTTGTATTTGTCGGCTAGCTGATAAACCTTCTGGTTCCTAAAATGGCTGCCATTATCAGAGATGATTCGGTTGGGGATCCCGAACCGGAATATTATATTATGCCGAAAGAATCTTGCAACTAGTTCCCCCGTTACATCTCTTAGTGCTACCGCCTCTGCCAATCTGGAGAATTAGTCTGTAGCTGATAAGATATACTTGCACCCTGATGAAGATGCTGGTAGCGGCCCTACCACGTCCGTGCCCCACTGAGCAAACGGCCAGCTTGGTAGGGTCGGATGCAGTGGCACTGGAGGTCTCCTTGCCACATTAGCGTGTTCTTGACACTTCTGACAAGCCTTGGCGAACTTGCAACAATCATCAAATATAGTGGGCCAATAGTAACCCAATTTCTTTATCTCAATTTTCATCTTTGGGCCAGCCTGGTGTGCTCCAGCTCATCCCGCATGGACTTCTTGCATCACCTGTCCCGCTTCTGCCGAAGACAAGCAACGAAGTAGGACTTTCCTTCGGGCATCTGCCATTATTCGGAACAGGGTTCCGCTTCTCATCTCGTAAGAGCCCTTGACCCTTAGGAGCTTCATTCTCTGTTCTTTTTCTTTCGGGAGCTGTTGGTGTTGGAACCAGCGTAGGAGATGTTCTTGCCAATCGGACTGCTGCATCTCCTCGACGGCTACCACCTCAAACTCTTGTTCATCGGCCAAGACCTCTGTTACACTAGGGACCTACCGGCGATTGATCATTGTTATATTCAGGCTTGCGTCTGGCGGGACCGCCAATGAACTGGCTAGCTTAGCGAGGGCGTCTGCCTGAGCATTCCGACCCCGGTTGATGTGCTTGATGCTGATGAAGTAGAATCTTGACATCAGGCGAGTTGCCAGCTGGTGATAGGGGAGAAGCTCTTGCATTCGCACATCGAACTCTCTTTCCAGTTGTTTTATAACTAGTATGGAATCTCCGAATGCCTCTAGCATCTGAATTCCCATGGAGAGAGCGATCTGCAACCTGATTATCAGGGCTTCATATTCTGCTTCATTATTTGTGCAGTGTTTGTTTATGGAGCAGGATGTGTGCACCACTTCTCCTTCTGGGGATTTCAGGGCTATGCCTGCCCCTGCCCGGACTCTGGCCAATCCAGTGGCAGAGGTGTCAATTCTGGAAGCGCCATCGAAATATAGCTGCCATAAGGAGGGCTGCACCTGAACGGCTTCCAGGGTTTTATCTTCAGGAAGCTCCGGTTCCAACGGGCAGTCCCCGGGTACCGGGTGCTCAGCGAAGAAGTCTGCAATAGCTTGGCCCTTGACGGCCTTGTGCGGTACATAGGAGATGTCAAACTCCATAAGGATTACCGCCCATTTGCCCAGACGACCTTTGAGTGCCGGCTGGGACATAACATATTTCAGGGGATCCTCTTTGGATACCAGGCTGATTTCATGCGACAACATGTAGTGTCGGAGCTTCTTAACTGCGAAGACCAGTGCCAGACAGACCTTCTCAATATAAGTGTATTACTCCTCAGTCTTGACCAGTCTCCGACTGAGGTAATAGAGAGCTTGCTCTTTCCCTTCTTCATTATTCTGGGCCAGCATTGCCCCCAGGGAGTTATGTGTAGCTGCTATATACAGTATCAATGGCCGTCCTTTCACTGGTGCGCCCAGCACTGGAGGAGTCTTCAGATAGTCTTTCAGCTTGTCAAAGGCTATCTGGCAATCTTCATCCCAATAAAAGGGAACATCTTTCATCATCAACTTGTGGAAAGGCTGGCATCGCCCTGACAAATTAAAAATGAACCGCCGGATATAAGCCACGCGACCCTGTAGTGATCTCAGCTCGGAGATATTCCTTGGTGGAGGTAACTCCTGAATTACTTTGATTTTTGCGGGGTCTATCTCGATCCCCCGATATCGAATGATGAAGCCCAAGAATTTTCCGCTCGACACTCCGAACGCACATTTCATGGGGTTCATCTTCAGGTCATGCTGCCTCAACCTCTGAAAAACAATCTGGAGGTCTTGCAGATGATCTTCTTTTCTTCTGGTTTGGACCACCAGATCATCTATATAGCACTCGACCTTGTGGTAGAGCAACTCATCAAAGATCTTGGTCATTGCGCGCTGATAGGTTGCGCCAGCATTCTTCAGTCCGAACGGCATCCTCTTGTAATGATAAATGCCTTTAGGGGTTCGAAAAGTAGTATGGACCCGGTCATGCTCCGCGATCCAAATCTGATTTTAACCGGATGACCCGTCCATGAATGACAAGGCCTCATGTCCGGTTGTAGCATCGATCATGACTTCCGTTATTGGCACCGAAAAGTCATCTTTGGGGCAGGCTTTATTTAGATCTCAGAAGTCGACACATATCCGGATCTGTCCATTCTTCTTCTTCACGGAGATGATATTCGCTAGCCATGTGGTGTACTGGTTTTCTTCAACAAATCCCATGTCAATGAGCTTGTCGACTTCAGTACATATTTGGGTAATGAGTTCTGGCCTCATGCGCCGCGGTGGTTGCTTCACCAGCTCGGCCTCAAGGCTGATTGCCAGCTCATGTTGTGAGACAGCGGGTCTTAGACTCGGCATTTCTTTGTAAGTCCAGGCAAAGCAATCTCGGTACTCTAGCAGCAGCTGGACGTACAGCTCCCGTTCTTCTGGGGACAGCTGGGCACTGAGGAAGGTGGGCCTAGGGTCCCCCTCATTTCTCAAGTTGACTTCTATCAGCTCATCGACTGTGGCCGGGCCTCCGTCTTCTATCTCCGGAGGTGCTGGCTGGAGGTCAACGAAATCTAGAATACCATCTTGAGGGTCGAGTACTTCGACTTCCTCGTCAGGCACCACCAGAGCTTCTTGAGGATTCTCTGTTTCTTGTGCTAGTGGCTGCGTGGATCGTTCTATTAGCATATCCACTGCCGTTGCAGCTCCCAAGGGCGAGAGAGTAGCTTCGGTGTTTGTAGATGAGGTTGCTGTTAGCGCAGCAAGAGTGATATAGAAGGGGGGGATGAATAGATCACTCCCAATTTGTAAAAACTTAGGCGGAAAATTAATTCAACTGCTTACGCCCCTCCTGAACCCGCACACAGAGAAATGCAAACGCAATCACCAAACAAGACGGTATAAGTAAATGAGAATAAAGAACTGATCACATGGAAGCAAAGAGCCAAACAGATGAAGAGCGCAGATAATAACAGCAAACCATAGAGGAGGCACTCGGTTTTTAGGTGGTTCGATTGCAGTCCGCAATCTACATCCACCCCTCACTCCAACTAGAATGAGGATTCCACTAGACAATGCTAGAGCACTGCAGACTCAGTCTGCAAATAACATGCTGCCACACAGCTTGAACAACTAAGGGAAATAAATCCCTCAACCAAGCTCTGCTACCCACAGAGCTTGAAACCTGTTCCAGCTACCAGCTAGAATAGAACCGGAGACACCTCTCCCTTCCTCCACACACCGGAGGGAACCTGCTAATGACAACCTGTCACTAGCAACACTAGAGATCACCGATCTCTCTTCCTCTGCAACACAGAGGGAAACCGGAGTAACACTCCCTTCCTCTACACCCCGGAGGGGAACCAATTCGAATCAGAAGAATGAACAAAATAAAAGGAAAATAAAATAGAAACAAGGACCAACGAAGAAGCAGTCGGTTCTGAAACCAATACAAATGTAGCTTCAAAGGAAGCAATTCATCAAACCACAGACATTGCTCTCACTTACTCAAACATACTCCTCTCGGATCTGGACAATATGGAACTCTCTGCTCTTTTTCCTTTCTGGATCGTGCAGTCTCACACAAATGGCTTCTGCTTTTTCTTTTCACGATCAAGCTTCTACTGAAGGACGAAGCTCCATATTTATAGCAGATATTAGGCGTGTGGCTTCCAGGTTCCCGCCCAAGAGCTTTTTGCCAGATCATTTGAATTTCGACCACATAGCAGCATCCTGACTGGGTTGCCATCCACGTGTCATGTTCCTGGTTTCTTGGATCACGTGCCAGGTGCCAACCTCGGATCACGTGCCCAATCATCAGCCTGAATCGCCTGCAGACAGAGACAGAAGGAATGTATATACTTAGTTAGTTCAGGCTATTAACACAAGTGTATATACTTCAGAAACAGCAACTGAATAAGTGTGTACAACGTGAGAGAGTGTATAGACTTAATGAATAAGCGCATGAATGGCAGTGTATAGACATGTGATGAATAATGCAAACGAGCCTTACCAATGTGTAAACTTTACAAAGCTTCAGCCACTGTATAGACTTCACGAAGCCTAACCAGTGTAAAGACTTGGAACGAGTGTGCTATGAGCACTGTATAGACTCAAGTTTATAACAACCGAATGTATAGAGTTGTGGTCGGACAACCCATTGTATAGACTTGAAGCAAGAGGCCAGTGTTCAGACTTTGAAGAAGAGATGCACTATTCAATGTACAGACTTGATAGTGTAAGACTCTTAATAAGACGGTGAACAGTGTATTGACTTGATGCCCAACGGTGATGTATAGACTTCGACAAGCTTGAGCCAGTGTATAGACTTGAAGATGTGAAGCCAATGTACAGACTTTGAGCTTCAAAGCACAATGTGCAGACTTTCTGTAACAGTCTGATGTACAGACTTCATGAAACTCTAGACACTGAATGTTATACATACTTAGCCCATGCAATGAGACGCTAAATGAGACGGTGAATGAGACGCTGGACTCTGTACAGACTTTGCCCAATGCCTGAGACGCTAACAAAGACGGACGATGTTCAGACTTGCTGAAAGACGGATGTACAGACTTTGCCCAAATGCATGAGACGCTAACAAAGACGCAGGATGCACTGTTCAGACTTGCTGAAAGACCGATGTACAGACTTGTCGATTCGAAGTCACTGTACAGACTTTGAAGAACAGTTCAATGTATAGACTTGAAGCCCCTGAGCTAATGTTTAGACTTCACGCTGTACAGACTTTGAGGCTTTGAACGTGTAAGCTGAATGCAATGTAGAGACTTAGCGCTGTATAGACTTGACCAGGAAAGCGTAGGAAAAGATGTGGAGTGTACACACTTGGTAAAGCAAAGTCCAGTGTATAGACTTGGTAAAATGAAGTCCAGTGTATAGACTTGCAGATGCAAAGATGATGTACAGACTTAGAAGGACTTGAATGGGAGAGTGTATGGACTTGGTTAAAATGAAGTCCAGTGTATAGACTTCAGTTAGAAGGTGCCCGATGTATAGAGTTGAAGATGATATGCCAATGTACAGACTTAATCAATCAGGCTGGTGTATAGACTTTGGTACCCAGACACTCAATGTTCTGATGGGTCGACGCATCAGCAAGGGTGGGTCGACCCACTCCTGTTCATTCTAACTAAGCAGAGTGTAGACAGAATCAAGATAGCATGCTTATCTGACAACCATATGAACTGTACTCACTCACATGATGAAACAACATAAATCTAGAGATAGAAGATTGATTTATAGTGTGAGACATCATCAAAACCATAGGGATGCAACAATCTCCCCCTTTTTGATGATGGCAACACTATGAATCAAGCAATATCAAAGTTCAACAAGAAATTAATATCAGCTGCAACAAACAGAGTAAATTCAAGGCATGCTCATGCAAATGAATTAAACATTTCCTACCACACACTATCTCCCCCACAACTCATAAACATATCTTCCCCGAAGCAACATGACTCCCCCAAAGCTCAAGACAAATCCAAGACTCACTGATATTGCTGAACTTCTCTCCCCCTTTGACATCAGCAAAAAGAAATACAGAATGTATGACAGTGCTGGAAACATGAAGGAGAAGGGCAGTAACTACTTAGTGCAGAAAGTCACGAGTAGGTCTTAAGAGAATAAGTGAGTTTCTAATCTCAAGAGAAGATTCTTTAAACTCCAGTACACAATAGAAAAGTAGAATGATAGTAAAGTTTATCAGCATACATAGTGTATGATTTAGAGCAGGAGTTAACAAGTATGGCCAGATATAACTGATCATTCAACTATCCCACAAGACAGCAAGAGACGAAATCAGAGAGGTGTTCTCAAGGTATTGAGGACAAGCAATCCATTAGTTGCTTAACAACAAGGAATTTTTTTTTCTTTTTGAGATGATTTTCAAGAAGATCAATGAGTAAGTTGGTAGTTCACTCCTTTGACATTAGGGAGACACCTTGATTAGAGGCCTGAATCCCCAGTTACTCAGAGTGAGTACCTCATTGCTTCCTTCCTTTTTTTTTTAAAGGAACAGAGTTAGTAACTGTGGCTTTTGACATGAGGAAACACCTTGATTAGAGGCCAGAGTCCCCAGTTACTCACCAGTAAGTCACCATTGCTCTGTCATGTCTTTTCATTCATTTTAAGCATTTGACACCTCATGACATGGGAGAAATATTCATTTCATTGATGAAGCTCCCAGTTTCTCAGTGATCAAAACAGAACATATTTGTTCAGTTAAGCCCTTGAGTTAAAGAGATAGAATGATTGAAAATAATACCAGAAGGACTATTTCTTGAATTGAGTCTTGAAGCCTAGATTTCAAGCTGATTGGGTCAGATATCAAGACATACAGGTTTTGGCCTGAACTAGAATCAATGAGAATGTAGGAAGATATACTTTATGCAATTAGTCCAGATCTCTGAAGGAGTACCAAAGGAAAGATTCTAACAGGATTTTAGAGTCACTGACTTATAGACTTAAGAAATAAGTGACACTCTACTGTCTGAGAGAACCACACTAGATCAGTCATGCAAGACCAGCAAAGTTACACATCTGGACAGTCCTTTTGAATCTGTCAAAGAACTTCTCCTCTCACACAACAACTCAGCTCCCCCTAAGACATAGCATTCCTCAATGAAACAATCCAGCATAATCTCAAAGCTTCCCCTCACTCAAAGCATTCCTGAAAGCTAACCAGCAGACATTCTGAACTCCCCCTTAAACCAGCATGAAAGAAGGCTAAACATCAGACAAACACAACTCCCCCTTACAACAAGAACATGCTTCATAATTAAGATAATTTGTATAAGCCTAATTCTCTTCTCAATGTGGTGAATTTTTCATTATCCAGAGGTTTTGTGGATATATCAGCAATCTGATTATCTGTGCCTACATGAATCAGTTCAAAATTATTCTTAGACACCTCATCTCTTATAAAATGATGTCTTATCTCTATGTGTTTGGTTCGTGAATGCAAAACAGGATTTTTAGCAATATTGATGGCACTAGTATTATCACAGTAGATTGGTGTGCACCCCAGGTCTACTTGGTAGTCCTGAAGCTGGTGTTTAATCCATATGACTTGTGTTCCACAACTGCCTGCAGCCACATATTCAGCTTCTGCAGTGGAGAGGGCCACAGAATGTTATTTCTTGGAGCCCCAAGACACTAAACACCCACCCAAAAATTCACAATGACCACTAGTGCTGATGGGGGATGAGACACGGACACGACAAGCTCGCGATCGTCCCTTAAAGAGGGAAGCGTCGGACGTGCACGGTTGAGAAACCGGCAAGAGCTAGGGTGGTCGGCTCTCTCTTTCGTGCCCGGATCGGGTCACGGGACGATAACGCTCTCTCTCGCAGCAGCGGTGATATAAATAGAAAGCGAGCTAATTACCCTATCATGCTCTCTAGCAGCGGCATAAACAAGCATATATGAAATTAAGCAAAATGCCAAGTAAGGGAGCGAAGGCGATACCTCCACGCGCTCGGCATGGGGAAGACGGACCCGGCCGAAAACTCGTACTCCCGGGAAACTTAACACACAATAATTACAGTAATGGGAACATGCCCACTACACGCAGGGAGGTAAAGGGCTATACAAATGGGCCCGGGAGGACCAAATTCGGGTTGACGGGCAGCTTCGGGTGTTGATTCGGCTACACGCGTGTTCACGACCGTGGGGCCCACGTGCTGTCCGGAGGGGCCGTGTGGGACCCAGTGGTACCGCTGTAGTGGAGACACTTGGAGACGCGCTCCCCGGGCTGGCGGCACGCTGGTTCACCGGTCGGAGGCCGGGTGGCTCCGTTCGGCACCAGTCGGAAAACCGATCGGAAATCTGCCGGTTCTGTATTTCAGCGCGCGCTCCGGCGAGAACGGACGCTGCGATCAGCACCGGTGTCGGAATGCGACGAGATTAGAGCCGTTGGAAAGCTGCTTAGAAGTATTACAATCTAGTGGCCTTCAGAAAAATTCACCAGATTTGTACTTTGTGTTGGTAAATTTTATATGCTGCTGTTGTACAGTAACCGAAGACTCAGATCTGCGGAGAACTTTCCTGTTGATTGCCTTTGACCGTGAAGTAGATGTCCGAATTTGAAGATGTGTTCTTCAGCAAGGTTGTAGGAAATTTAACAAGGAAACCAGGACTATTTTTGGATTTAGATTTGGAGGTGGTGGTGATTTGTTCTGATTTTGGAAGTGGAGGGTGGTCGGATCTGGGATCTGACTAAAAATACTGTATCAGAGGAAGAACACGAATTTCTAAAAATAGATAGAAGTCTGATAAAAAATTGAGAAAATTTGTGGAGGTAGGGGGTGATGGACAGAACTCCCAGTAAAATGGGGGGGTTTGGATAAATCAAAAATATGGCCGGAGGGGGAGAACTCAGAGGTTCTATCACTGTAGACAGAAACCTGGCAGATCTGTGATGACAGGTTGGACGAAAATGTAAAAATACTAAAAGATGGAATTTTGGCGTGAAACTTTAGGTGGATCTTGGGATGCAAGGGATGAACACACCATAAAAAAATTCAGATAAATCCAAGCTCATGGCTGAGACAGACAATTCATGGAAGCTACTGTGGTCGGACGAAGATAGAACTGCAGAGGCGGCTCGATGGCGGCGTGATGGCGGCACGAACGGCGGCGGCGGCGGCACCGATGATCACCGGAGATAGAGGGGAGGGGATTGAAGATAGAACCACTCTAGAATTTGGGGTTGGGGAAGGAAGAACACCAGGGGAGAGAGGGAGAGAGGGCACACCGTTCTTACTTCAAACAATTTTCACATAATTTCTTCATTAATCTCTAATGACACTATACATAGGCTTATATAGAAAATGGCAAGGGGTGGGGGGCTGGGAATTTCATGGGAAATAAGTCATTTTCTTCCCCCACGTGGTCAAAACTCAAAAAAAATAAATTACATATGAATGGAGCACTCCTTTGACTAGGTAGGTAAGGTAGGTGGCCAACCTTTGAAATTTTAACCCCTTTGTCTCCCATGTGGTCAATTAGCATTCAAACCTTCTAGATGGCCACCTAGGATGGTTGACCAGCCCCACATAGATGAGGTGGACCAATGGGGAAGGAGAGGGGGCCCCTAACTGGTCCTACTACACATTTGCACAAAAATCCACACAATCCTAGGGAATGACACATTGGCTTACAAAGCCTTACAATTGTACATATACTTTCCCAAGGATATAAAAGTAAATAAAAGGACTCAAATGTAAAAATAAAAGTTAATGCTCGACGTCGATTCCCATCAACTCTCCCCGGGTGGGAGGAACTCGACCCCGTCGAGTAGGGGTATGGATGCTCGAGTACTCCGGCGGATCCGTCACCGTGCCAAGTAGCGCGGGTATGCTCCACTCCAAGTGATTGGCACTTGCTCATTCCATATATACTTGATATGCGCGGACTGCTATGGGCTAAAGGCAGTCACTCCGAAGGGGCACTCTCAAAAGGGAAGAAAATAGCTCGAAGACTCACTAGGAATCACCGCTGAGTCCCTATAGGTGACTAATCCGGGTATAGATGTGGAAGCGATCCCATACTCATCAAGTGAGTCCACTCGCCTCTTACTCATAAGAGAACGACAACGAGCTTGCACAAGACGCATGCAGACAAACAAACGACACACAAACCAAACAAATCACACAAATAAGAAACCGACTCATGCATGACTCTAGACACACCTATTGTTAGTCCGACCCGTACATAGGTGACGGCGGACCAGGACACCCGAATGTGTGCCATGCATGCATGTTATGTAACCGGAGATGGATGGTATGGGGAACACCTAAACATCCAAGTATGACCCAGTCATACATGGATGGCCCTTTAGATTTAGGAGACTTGAGTGGGCTAGGAAAGCCGGGTGTGGAAGAGCCGGGTGTAGGTGTATCGTGGACGGACTTGGTGGGTATGGAGGACCCGACCCATAGGAAAGGGGTATGAAGGTGGACTTCCCCGAAGAAGTGAAGGGAATATGAAGGGTCTAGGGATCCACTAGGGAAGGGGTCAAAGGGATCAAAGAAGGTATGACCCCTTATGGTGGGTTCCAACATGACATGGTCCCAATCGTAAAATTCTTGAAGGTGCGGGTGGTCACCTTCCTCCGTCATGGTAGATGGGACCGTGTATAGGAAATATGACTCCTCCCTCGGAAGCAAAGTCATGAAGTCAGGCTCATCCGGTAGCGGGAGAAGTAGAAGAACCTCCATGGTGACACAACCCACGGTGCACTGGGAGGTAATGGACCCGAAGGCCGGATGGGTGAAGCTACGACTCGTGGGTTGGGCGAAACCTCGGGCCAACATATGTGTCAACTGCCATTGCCAACCTAAACCAAGGATAAGGTCACCCAATGTGTCAACATGGTGACGAGATCGGAACGTAGTATGGTAGGAGTTGGCGGGCACTAAAGGTAGGGTAGGGTCCATAGACGGGTAAGGGAGTGGGACAAAGCCATCCTTGAGCCAACTAAGAAGCGGCTCGGCTATGTATAATGTACCTGTTAGAAATACGGGTGACTCGGGATGAGGTGGCTCCAAGCGCGAATCCGAAGGTGGAGTGGGCCACTGGGGCTGGGTGGCTGGACATACGGGGTCCCTAAGGGTGATCTTACCGGGTAGGTAAGGTGGGCATAAGGTGCAAGTCCTCTTGTCCCAGTCAAGATTGGCCCTTCTCTCTCCTAACCACTTTTACCCTAAAATGATGCATGAACCAGCAAGTGTGCCGATCCTGCACCATGCACCATTGGTGTAGAGAACAGATCCGATCCTCTTATAGAACTCAACAAAAGTAAAATCACCATCGTGGACAATCTCGCCTGTCTTAGAGAGAGACTCCACGATGTCAAGAGAAACCCAATTACCCGACTCCCTATCAATGAAATGGAGTTCCGTTGTGGACCCGTTGGGTAGAGCGACTTTCATAGTGAGAGGGGTAAAACCAAGGGCTCGGTCCATGAGGACAATGACTTTGGCCACAAAGGTTGACCACTCGGACGTATGGTCTTGGGGAACGGCCATGGGTAGCGGACATGGACATGCATACACACGGTGACAAGACACTAGACCGACTATGCAAGTTTGGAATGCATGCACACTAAGGACCCTAGACGTAAACCAAGACTCGGTACGTGGCAAAGATAAGCGATCCGAAGACCACTCGCGCAAGTGTGTGGCCTTCCCGATAGGCGTAGCCTAGCGTTCGGACAACACCTTTTGATATACCGAGTAAAGGGATGCGATGCAAAAAGATACTTGTTTTTGTTTTGAAACAATGATGACCCTAAACACGACTAGACGTAAATGACTAATGACTAGATGTAAATGACACCCTTTTTTTTTCTTTTTGACACCCTAGACTCAACTCGCTCTGATACCAAATTGATGCGGGACGAGACACGGACACGACAAGCTCGCGATCGTCCCTTAACGAGGGAAGCGTCGGACGTGCGCGGTTAGGAAACCGGCAAGAGCTAGGGTGGTCGGATCTCTCTTTCGTGCCCGGATCGGGTCACGGGATGGTAACGCTCTCTCTCGCAGCAGCGGTGATATAAATAGAAAGCGAGCTAATTACCCTATCATGCTCTCTAGCAGCGGCATAAACAAGCATATATGAAATTAAGCAAAATGCCAAGTTAGGGAGCGAAGGCGATACCTCCACGCACTCGGCGTGGGGAAGACGGACCCGGCCGAAAACTCGTACTCCTGGGAAACTTAACACACAATAATTACAGCAATGGGAACATGCCCACTCCACGCAGGGAGGTAAAGGGCTATACAAATGGGCCCGGGAGGACTGAATTCGGGTTGACGGGCAGCTTCGGGTGTTGATTCGGCTACACGCGTGTTCACGACCGTGGGGCCCACGTGCTGTCCGGAGGGGCCGTGTGGGACCCGGTGGTACCGCTGTAGTGGAGACACTTGGAGACGCGCTCCCCGGGCTGGCGGCACGCTGGTTCGCCGGCCGGAGGCCGGGCGGCTACGTTCGGCACCGGTCGGAAAACTGATTGGAAATCTGCCGGTTCTGTATTTCAGCGCGCGCTCCGGCGAGAACGGACGCTGCGATCAGCACCGGTGTCAGAATGCGACGAGATCAGAGCCATTGGAAAGCTGCTTAGAAGTACTACAATCTAGTGGACTTCAGAAAAATTCACCAGATTTGTACTTTGTGTTGGCGAATTTTATATGCTGCTGTTGTACAGTAACCGAAGACTCAGATCTGCAGAGAACTTTCCTGTTGATTGCCTTTGACCGTGAAGTAGATGTCCGAATTTGAAGATGTGTTCTTCAGCAAGGTTGTAGGAAATTTAACAAGGAAATCAGGAATATTTTTGGATTTGGATTTGGAGGTGGTGGTGATTTGTTCTGATTTTGGAAGTGGAGGGTGGTCGGATCTGGGATCTGACTAAAAACACTGTATCAGAGGAAGAACATGAATTTCTAAAAATAGATAGAAGTCTGATAAAAAATTGAGAAAATTTGTGGAGGTAGGGGGTGATGGACAGAGCTCTCAATAAAACAGGGGGGGTTTAGATAAATAAAAAAGATGGCCGTAGGGGGAGAACTCAGAGGTTCTATCACTGTAGACAGAAACCTGGCAGATCTGGGATGACAGGTTGGACGAAAATGTAAAAATACTAAAAGATGGAATTTTGGTGTGAAACTTTATGTGGATCTTGGGATGCAAGGGATGAACAACCATAAAAAAATTCAGATCAATCCAAGCTCGTGGCTGAGACAGAAAATTCGTGGAAGCTGCTGTGGTCGGACAAAGACAGAACTGCAGAGGCGGCTCGATGGCGGCGTGATGGCGGCACAAACGGCGGCGGTGGCGGCACCGATGATCACCGGAGATAGAGGGGAGGGGATTGAAGATAGAACCACTCTAGAATTTGGGGTTGGAGAAGGAAGAACACCAGGGGAGAGAGGGAGAGAGGGCACACCGTTCTTGCTTCAAGCAATTTTCACATAATTTCTTCATTAATCTCTAATGACACTATACATAGGCTTATATAGAAAATGGCAAGGGGTGGGGGGCTGGGAATTTCGTGGGAAATAAGTCATTTTCTTCCCCCATGTGGTCAAAACTCAAAAAAAATAAATTACATATGAATGGAGCACTCCTTTGACTAGGTAGGTAAGGTAGGTGGCCAACCTTTGAAATTTTAACCCCTTTGTCTCCCATGTGGTCAATTAGCATTCAAACCTTCTAGATGGCCATCTAGGATAGTTGACCAGCCCCACATAGATGAGGTGGACCAATGGGGAAGGGGAGGGGGCCCCCTAACTGGACCTACTACACATTTGCACAAAAACCCACACAATCCTAGGGAATGACACATTGGCTTACAAAGTCTTACAATTGTACATATACTTTCCCAAGGATATAAAAGTAAATAAAAGGACTCAAATGTAAAAATAAAAGTTAATGCTCGGCGTCGATTCCCATCAAGTGCTTTTCCTGTCTAGTTTACAGCCTGCATAATCAGCATCTGTGTATGCAACTAAGTTAAATGTTTGTGATACTGGAAACCATAAACCAAGAGAATGAGTAGCTGAAAAATATCTAAAAATTCTTTTAACTACAGCTAAGTGTAATTCAGTGGGTCTAGACTGATACCTTGCACACATTCCTACACTGAATTGTATATCAGGTCTAGAGACTGTCAAGTAAAGAAGTGATCCAATCATACCTCGATAAAGTTTGGCATTTACTTCTTTACCTGTCTCATCTGCATCCAGTGAGGTATTGGTGCCCATGGGTGTTGTAATGTGCTTTAAGTTTTCCATACCAAACCTCTTGAACAGTTCCATTGTGTATTTGGTTTGGTTGATGAAGCACCCATCCTCTAGCTGTTGTACCTGCAATCCAAGAAAGTATTTTAGTTCACCAACCAAGCTCATTTCGAATTCAGCAGACATCATGGTAGAAAATTCATCACATAGTTCATGCTTAGTTGATCTAAATACAATGTCATCTACATATACCTGAACTATGATGAGATCTCTATTTATGCCCTTGGTAAATAAAGTTTGATCAACTTTACCTCTTTTGTAGCCCTTGCTGATCAGAAATTCAGTCAATCTTTCATACCATGCTCTTGGAGCCTGCTTTAGACCATACAAGACTTTGTTTAACCTGAAAACTTAGTTAGGTTGAGGAGAGTATTGAAATCCAGGAGGTTGTTCAACAAAAACTTCTTCTTTAATGACTCCATTTAAAAAGGCATTTTAACATCCATTTGTTGGAGTTTTATATTCTTTGAACAAGCAAAGGCAAGCAACAATCTTATAGCTTCCATCCTAGCAACAGGTGCATAGGATTCATCAAAGTCTACACCGAATTCTTGACAGTAGCCTTTGGCTACTAATCTGGCCTTATTCCTCGAGATGATTCCATCTTCATTCATCTTATTTTTGAACACCCACTTGGTTCCTATGATATTAATACCATCTGGTCTTGGGACAAGCTCCCAGACATTATTCCTTTCAAACTGACCTAATTCCTCACACATAGCATTGACCCAAGCTTGATCAGCCAAGGCCTCTTCTACTATTTTGGGTTCAATTTGTGAGACTAAAGTAATTAAGTCATCATTATTCACATTTCTAAAATGAGACCTAGTCCGAAGAGGATCTTCAGGATGGCCTATGACATTATCTAATGGATGGTCTTTAAGAAATCTAACATTTGTTGAAGACTCACCTGTTTCTTTTGGCCCTTTCTGATTGGGGGAATTTGTTTCTCCACTCGGCTGTGTCTTCTCTTCTTCTTGTTGGTCTTCTAGGAAATCCCCATCATGATTGGAATCCCTGTCAAGATTTTCAACATTAGAAACATCTTTCTTTTCACTAAAAAGGATGTGTGGAGACTCTTCCACTTTCTGATTTGATATGTTAAATACCCTATATGCCTTTGACACTTTAGAGTAACCCAAGAATATTCCTGGGGAGCTTTTAGCTTCAAACTTGTCTAAATCTTTCTTATCATTGTTATGAATAAAATATTTTGCTCCAAAAATTCTGAAATGAAACAAGTTTGGTTTCTTACCTTTTAGAAGCTCATAGGGTGTTTTCTTGTGAATGGGTCTTACCATGGCCCTGTTGATTATGTAAGTTGCTGTATTGGCCGCTTCTGCCCAAAACCTTCTAGGTAATTTACTTTCAATCAACATGGTTCGGGCCATCTCCACCACAGTTCTATTTCTTCTCTCCATAATCCCATTCTGTTCAGGTGTCCTGGGAGAAGAAAACATGTGAGTTAGTCCCTCTTTTTCACAAAGATCAGTAAACATGGAGTTTTCAAACTCACCTCCATGGTCAGATTGAATAGAACAGACCTTGTATTTCCCTTCTTGTTTGACCTTAATGAAAAACAGATTAAACTTTTGAAATGCATCACTCTTATTTGCTAAAAAAAATATCCATGAATATCTAGAGAAGTCATCTATGATGACATAGCCAAACCTGTTTCCATTAAGACTCTGAGTTCTAGTGGGACCGAAAAGGTCCATATGAAGAAGTTCCATTGGTCTAGAAGACAATGGCTCAGATCTTAATTTAAAGGAATTTCTGGTCTGTTTGCCTAGAGCACAGACATCACATGCTTTTGATATCGAGTTGAATTTAATTCTAGGTATGCCTCTAACTAAATCATGCTTGACCAATTTATTTAAAGTTGTAAAGCTAGCATGACCTAGACGTCTATGCCATTCAAAAGCATCATTTTCAGAGTTGGCAGATAAGCAAATAGTAGATTCAGATTCCTCATCTAAGTCTACAATGTAGACATTATTAATCCTGTTGGCTACAAATTTAACCACATCAGAATTTGTTTCAAGGATTTTGCATGAACTATCATCAAATACAACCCTGTGACCCCTGTCACATAACTGACTAATGCTAATCAGATTGTGTTGAAGCCCTTCCACAAGTAAGACTTTTTCAATGGAGTTTGTGGAAGACTTACCTACTGTACCAACTCCAATTATTTTACCTTTGTTCTTTCCTCCAAACTTGACCAGACCCCCTGGCTTCATCTCTATCTTGCTAAACTTGGATCGGTCTCCTGTCATATGCCTGGAGCAGCCACTGTCGAGGTACCACTTGTTGTCTTCAGCTGCCAGGCCGACCTACACAAACACATCAAGCAGAGTGATTTGGAACCCAAGATGAGTTGGGTCCAAAGACATTGTTCAAATCTCTGATCAAGTGTTTAGGTATCCATATTTGCTTCAGCATGGTTTTCTCTGGCACCTTCCTTTCTGGTTTATTAAAGTTGAATCCAGCTGGACTGGAGAAGTGAGTTCTATTCCATTCATTAGTCTTCCTATTCCTAGGAAATTTCCTGTAAGCTTGTTGATTAACATATTTTTGACCATGAAAATTATTTCTCCAGTAGGTCCTGTTTAGACCCATTTGATTGTTGTAATTCCAGCTCTTATTCTGATTCACTTTCTTGGTCCATCTATCATTTGTGTTCTGGTGAGTGGGCTTAGTGATATTCTTCATAAAATTCATTCCCATCTTAAATGGTTATCCAGCACTAATTTTTGTGTTTTCTTTAGGACTTTGAATTCCCTTAGTGCTGTTTGAGCTGGATGGTGTGTCCAGCTTCTCTTTTCCCTTCTCTGGGCAGAAGGTGATGGTCTTGAATTGCAAGGGTCTCTTGTTGGTTGGGTCATAGCCTAGACCCTCCTTATTGAAATTGACCCTAGTCCCTAGTATAGCATCTAAACTAGTTTTTCCTTGGACAAACTTTTCTAAGACTTTCTGTTTGTCTTCCAGCTCCTTTTGAAGGGACTCAGAATTTTTTAGGAGTTCAGCATTTACTTTCTTCACAGCTTCATATTTCTCTGAGTTCACTCTAATTTCATTCATGCTTTCTTCAATTTTAGTTTTGAATTCATTGAGCTGAGTTTGACTTTCTTGAATTTCTCCCTTGAGCTTATCATTTTCTTTCCTTAGTGAGATCATTTCTTCTAGTTGTTCTTTTAGCTTCTCATTTTCCTCACAGACCAGAGTTTGTTCTTCAACATTTGTGTTAAATTTTCTTTTCATAACTCTGTGCTCTTTACTAAGAGAATTAAATTTATCTAACAATTCACCATAAGCATCCTCCCAGTCATCAATTAAGAAATTTTCAAAAACATTTATTACCTCCTCTTCATTGTTTGCTATAAGGCAAATTCCATCTTCATATTCTTCTGAGGAAGTGTCTTCAGGGTCTTCTTCTTCCTCGCTCTATGTGTAGACCATCGCCTGTGGCTTCTTCTTCTTCTGCACCTTTATGTTTTTCTTCTGAAGATAGGGACCCTTCTTCTGGAGGTCTGGGCATTCGCCTCTCATGTGTCCCTGTTTGTTACAATTAAAACAAGTCAGTTTCTTAGGATTTCTATCCCTGTAACTGGTAAATTCAGCATTCTTGTTAAAAGAGTGTGGCTTCTTCTTCCTAAAGGTCTTTCCCTTTTTCTTCAAAAATTTTCTGAACTGTCTAGTGAGCATTGCCTGCTCCTCCTAGTCGAGATTTGAAAAACCTTCAAGCTCGGACTCAGACTCGGGGCTACTGCTGTTGCTCCCGCTGTTGCTACCCTTGTTGCGGGATGCCCTTAGAGCCACATTCTTAGCCTTCCTATCACTTCCTTCTCCACCTCCTTTGAAATTCATCTCATAGGTCATAAGAGATCCTATGAGCTCATTCACAGTCAAGGTAGTCAGATCTTTTGACTCCTCAATCACAATGGCCTTAGTGTGCCATGCCGGGGATAAAGATCTAAGAATTTTCCTGACTATATCTGCCTCAGCAAGATCCTTCCCTAGCCCTTTAAGTGTGTTTGTGATCAAGGACAACCTGGCATACATTTCAGTTATATTCTCCTCTACATTCATCCTAAACATTTCATACTTAGAAGTGTAGAGGTTTACCTTCGAAGCTTTCACTTGAGCTGTACCTTCATAGATTAATTGCAGCTCATCCCACATTCGCTTGGCAGTCCTGTATGCAGATATACGGGCATATTCCTCTGGATGAACAACACATTGGATGATGTTCAGCGCCGTCCAGTTGAGTGAAGAGAGCTTGACATGGTCATCTGTCCAAGCGTCCTCGTTTGGTGGCAGATCATATGGCCCAACAGTAATTACTCTCCACAGTTTATGACTCTGAGCCCTGATAAACACTTCCATCCTGTTCTTCCAAAACAGATAGTTACTACCATCAAAATACAGAGGGCGACTAATGGATTGACCTTCGGCCATGAAGGTTCTAGGACCACTGGCATTTCTTTGACCGTTCGTCTACATGGCATAAACCTTCTCTGATATCAAGTGTTAGCGCAGCAAGAGTGATATGGAAGGGGGGGATGAATAGATCACTCCCAATTTGTAAAAACTTAGGCGGAAAATTAATTCAACTGCTTACGCCCCTCCTAAACCCGCACACAGAGAAATGCAAACGCAATCACCAAACAAGACGGTATAAGTAAATGAGAATGAAGAACTGATCACATGGAAGCAAAGAGCCAAACAGATGAAAAGCGCAGATAATAACAGCAAACCACAGAGGAGGCACTCGGTTTTTAGGTGGTTCGATTGCAGTCCGCAATCTACATCCACCCCTCACTCCAACTAGAATGAGGATTCCACTAGATAATGCTAGAGCACTGCAGACTCAATCTGCGAACAGCATGCTGCCACACAGCTTGAACAACTAAGGGAAACAAATCCCTCAACCAAGCTCTGCTACCCACAGAGCTTGAAACCTGTTCCAGCTACCAGCTAGAACAGAACCGGAGACACCTCTCCCTTCCTCCACACACCGGAGGGAACCTGCTAATGACAACCTGTCACTAGCAACACTAGAGATCACCGATCTCTCTTCCTCTGCAACACAGAGGGAAACCGGAGTAACACTCCCTTCCTCCACACCCCGGAGGGGAACCAATTCGAATCAGAAGAATGAACAAAATAAAAGGAAAATAAAATAGAAACAAGGACCAACGAAGAAGCAGTCGGTTCTGAAACCAATACAAATGTAGCTTCAAAGGAAGCAATTCATCAAACCACAGACACTGCTCTCTCTCTCTCGAACATACTCCTCTCGGATCTGGACAATATGGAACTCTCTGCTCTTTTTCCTTTCTAGATCGTGCAGTCTGACACAAATGGCTTCTGCTTTTTCTTTTCACGATCAAGCTTCTACTGAAGGACGAAGCTCCATATTTATAGCAGATATTAGGCGTATGGCTTCCAGGTTCCCGCCCAAGAGCTTTTTGCCAGATCATTTGAATTTCGACCACATGGCAGCATCCTGACTGGGTTGCCATCCACGTGTCATGTTCCTGGTTTCTTGGATCACGTGCCAGGTGCCAACCTTGGATCACGTGCCCAATCATCAGCCTGAATCGCCTGCAGACAGAGACAGAAAGAATGTATATACTTAGTTAGTTCAGGCTATTAACACAAGTGTATATACTTCAGAAACAGCAACTGAAAAGTGTGTACAACGTGAGAGAGTGTATAGACTTAATGAATAAGCGCATGAATGGCAGTGTATAGACATGTGATGAACAATGCAAACGAGCCTTACCAATGTGTAAACTTTACAAAGCTTCAGCCACTGTATAGACTTCACGAAGCCTAACCAGTGTAAAGACTTGGAACGAATGTGCTATGAGCACTGTATAGACTCAAGTTTATAACAACCGAATGTATAGAGTTGTGGTCGGACAACCCATTGTATAGACTTGAAGCAAGAGGCCAGTGTTCAGACTTTGAAGAAGAGATGCACTGTTCAATGTACAGACTTGATAGTGTAAGACTCTTAATAAGACGGTGAACAGTGTATTGACTTGATACCCAACGGTGATGTATAGACTTTGACGAGCTTGAGCCAGTGTATAGACTTGAAGATGTGAAGCCAATGTACAGACTTTGAGCTTCAAAGCACAATGTGTAGACTTTCTGTAACAGTCTGATGTACAGACTTCATGAAACTCTAGACACTGAATGCTGTACATACTTAGCCCATGCAATGAGATGCTAAATGAGACGGTGAATGAGACGCTGGACTCTGTACAGACTTTGCCCAATGCCTGAGACGCTAACAAAGACGGACGATGTTCAGACTTGCTGAAAGACGGATGTACAGACTTTGTCCAAATGCATGAGACGCTAACAAAGACGCAGGATGCACTGTTCAGACTTGCTGAAAGACCGATGTACAGACTTGCCGATTCGAAGCCACTGTACAGACTTTGAAGAACAGTTCAATGTATAGACTTGAAGCCCCTGAGCTAATGTTTAGACTTCACGCTGTACAGACTTTGAGGCTTTGAACGTGTAAGCTGAATGCAATGTAGAGACTTAGCGCTGTATAGACTTGACCAGGAAAGCGTAGGAAAAGATGTGGAGTGTACACACTTGGTAAAGCAAAGTCCAGTATATAGACTTGGTAAAATGAAGTCCAGTGTATAGACTTGCAGATGCGAAGATGATGTACAGACTTAGAAGGATTTGAATGGGAGAGTGTATGGACTTGGTTAAAATGAAGTCCAGTGTATAGACTTCAGTTAGAAGGTGCCCGATGTATAGAGTTGAAGATGATATGCCAATGTACAGACTTAATCAATCAGGCTGGTGTATAGACTTTGGTACCCAGACACTCAATGTTCTGATGGGTCGACGCATCAGCAAGGGTGGGTCGACCCACTCCTGTTCATTCTAACTAAGCAGAGTGTAGACAGAATCAAGATAGCATGCTTATCTGACAACCATATGAACTGTACTCACTCACATGATGAAACAGCATAAATCTAGAGATAGAAGATTGATTTATAGTGTGAGACATCATCAAAACCATAGGGATGCAACAGCCATCCATTCCCAGTTGCATAACATGCATGCATGGCACATATTCGGGTGTCCTGGTCCACCGTCACCCATGTACGGGTCGGACTAACATTAGGTATGTCTAGGGTCATATATGAGTCGGTATTGTCTCTTCTTTGTGTGGTTTCTTTTGTGTGGTTTGTTTGCATGGTTTGTGTGTAGTTTGTTTGTCTGCATGTGTCTTGTGCAAGCTCGTCGATGTCAGTCCCTTATGAGTGTGAAGCGAGTCGACTCACTCGATGAGTATGGGATCGGTTCTACATCTATGCCCGGATCAGTCACCTACAGGGACTCAGCGGTGATTCCTAGTGAGTCTTCGAGCTGCTTCCTTCCCTTTTGAGAGTGCCCCACCCGGAGTGTCCACCTTCGGCCCATAGCAGTCCGCGCATATCGAGTATATATGGAATGACAGGTGACGATCACTCGGAGTGGAGCGTACCTGCGTTACTTGGCACGGTGACAGATCCGCCAGAGAACTCGAGCATCCATACCCCTACTCGACGGGGTCGAGTTCCTCCCACCCGGGGAGAGTTGATGGGAATCGACGCCAAGCATGTACTTTTTCTTTTACATTTATGTCCTTTTAGTTTATGTTTATATCCTTGGGAAAGTATGTACGCAAATGTAAGGCTTTACAAGCCAATGAGTCATTCCCATAGATTGTGTGGGTTTTTGTGTAATTGTGTAGTAGGTCCAGCTAGGGGGCTCTCAGCCCTTTCCCATTGGTCCATGTCACCTTGTGGGGCTGGTCAACCATCCTAGGTGGACATCTAGAAAGTTGAACTAGTCATATGGACACATGGGTGATAAATGGGTCAATATTCCAATGGTTGGCCACCTACCCCATTCAACTCTTACCTTGGTCAAGGGGGCGCCCCTCTCCCCTTAGTATTTTATTAGTTTTTGTGTGTCATTCACACTTAATCCCAGCCCTCCATTCCCCACCCCTAGATCTAATGGTGTAGATTAGATTTGACACATGGCATATAAAAGGGTTGTATTTTCCATTTGTTAGCATTAATGAAGAGAAAATTGTTAGAAAATCAAGAGTGTTCTTGAGCCCCTCCTCTCTCCCTCTGGTTTCTCTCCTCCAACCTCCAGTTCTAGAGTGATTTCATCTTCTATCATCCCCTCTTCACCTCCGGTGATCATCTGTGCCGCCGCCGCCGCCGTTCGTGCCGCCTTCGAGCCGCCACGGAATCGTCTTCGATTTTCTGTCTTGCTGGACAGAGGTGTCTTCACAAAAATCCTGCTATCAGCCACGGCCTCTTCGTGGATTGAAAGTTTTATGGTGTGTTCCTACCTTCTAGCCCCTCCTCCACAAAAAATTCCAGGTCCAAAATCCATCATTTGTTATTTTTACATTTTCGGTCTTTAATCATTCTCAGATCTGTCCTGTCTCTGTCTACAGTGACAGCAGCCTTGTGTTTCTCACCTCCGGCCATCTTTTTGATTTGTCCAAACCCTCCCAATTTTACTGGGAGTTCTGTCCATCACCCCCTACATCCATAAATTTCTTAATTATTTATCAGCCTTCTATCTATTTTTAGAAATTCGTGTTCTTCCTAAGTTACAGTGTTGTCAGCCAGATTTCAGATCCGACCCACTGCTAGTGAACAAATCATAGAAATTCGTAGCTTTCCCCAAATCCAGATCCAAAAATAGTCCTGGTTTCGTAGCTTGATTTTCCACAATGTTTCTGAAGAACACAACCCCAGATTCGGACGTATACCTCACGGTGAAAGGCAATCCACAGGAAAGTTCCCTACTAGTCTGAGAGTTCAGACACTGTATAATAGTAAACTTCAAAATTCGCCAATTATAAGTACATGCTTGATTATTTTTCTGTAAGCACCTTGTGTTGAAGCCCTTTGAAGCATCTTTCCAACGGCGTCAATTTCGTTGCATTCCGACGTCGGGGCTGATAGCAGCGTCCGTTCTCGCCGGACCGCGCGCGGGAAAACAGAACCGACAGGTCCGTGGCCAGTTATTCCGACCGGTGCCGATCGGAGCCGCCCGGCCTCCGGCCGGCGAACCAGCGTGCCGCCAGCCCGGAGAATGCTTCCCTAAGTGTCCCCACTACAGCGGTGCCACTGGGTCCCACACGGCCCCTCCGGACAACACGTGGGCCCCACCGTCACGTGTTCGGGTGTTGCCGAATCAACGCGAGAAGCCGCCCGTCAACCCAAATTCGGTCCTCCCGGGCCCAGTTGTGTAGCCCTTTATCTCCCTGCGTGGAGTGGACGATATTTCATTGCTGTCATCATTGTGTAACATTTATCCTGGGAGTACGACTTTGGCCGGGTCCATCGTCCCCACGCCGAGCGCGTGGAGGTATCGTATTCGCTCCTCACTTGGCATTTTGCTTAATTTCATATATGCTTGTTTATGCCGCTGCTAGAGAGCATGTGTAGGGATATCTAGCTCGCTTTATATGTTCATTACCGCTGCTGCGAGAGAGTACGTGACCGTCCCGTGACCCGATCCAGGCACAAAAGAGAGCCGATCACCCTAGCTCATTGCCGGTTTCTCAATCGCGCACATCCGACGCTTCCCTCGTTAAGGGGCAATCATGAGCTTGTCGTGTCCGTGGTCTCGTCCCGCATCACCCATGGCTGCATGAAAATATGGTGGTGCCCTCCACGCTCCACCAATGCATCAAATACAGTCTCCAAGGGAAGGAGGAGAGGATATTTGCAGACCCCCACCCGTTCGAGGTGTTCGAATGTCATTTGGCAGATGCCAACCTATATACAGGGCCTTCCCAGAAGACCTCTGAAGCTAAGACCCCTGCGGGGGCATCGAGAAGCACGTCCGGCAGCAGTTGGTATCCACCACCGCCGCGCGGATATGTCAAGCCCAAGGTGGTCTTCCATATCACAGCCTCCGGGGACGTGGGCAGAACATCACCCCCAACATAATACCTTGAAGCTAATGAAGTGCGGGTCGCTTGGCGGCACAATCATATTGAAATCCCGGATGGCCTCATCAAGCTAATTCCCGGCCTTGACAACCCTACTGTCGAGCCTTTCAAAACTTGGGAGGTGACACAGGAAGATGGACCTAACAGCTTGTTCTATACAGCTGAGGAGCATCCTACTCGGGAAGACACAGACTGCAGCCTCCCCGAGGATATAAGCTACCCAACGGTTCCCGTCCAGGGTCTGGCATTTACAACTGATCGGATGGCCAGGATGTTTCAGAAGCAACACATTCCCCCCGATCAGTCCCAAAAATGCAAGGAAGCTTTCCAGAAAATGTGGTATCCTGCAAATCTGGATAAAGAAATGAGACGTGTCTCTCGACATCCAGGGTTGGGTTTCACCTTGGAGGAATATTATTACAGTGGGCGATACGAGGTGGACACCATCTCCGCCTTCTATCCTGCTGAAGATAGCCCGCTGGGGGCAACTTTTGATGAATACCCGGCAGAAGCTGAGCATGTTGAATTGGCTCAGCCCGGAAATCAAGAGAAAGAGACCTCGGTCCCCTGCCGATGTTGGGAGCAGGTCTACCCTGAAGAGGCGGCCCTTCAAGTCACATTTGATACGGCTAGCAGCAGTGAAGCTGAAGATACTGAGGAAGCATGAATTTCTCCCTTCAGTGGAGCCCTACTGATGATAACTTCAACACCACTTCTACCAATCAGGGGAGCCTCGGTCGACTCCGATCAAGGGGAACCAGCTACCAAGAAAGGAAAAGCCACTTCCACGGAAGATACAACTGCCCCAGAAGGTGAGACCTCCTCAACTTCTGCTACAAAACTGGGATGCTGTCAAGGCCCGGCAATAAACAACCACCAGCCTGTCACGGTTGCAACCTCATCTACAAACACCGAAGCTACTCTCTCGCCCTTGGGAGCTGCAACGGCAGTGGATATGCTAATAGAACGATCCGCGCAGCCACTAGCACAAGAAACAGAGAATCCTCAAGAAGCTCTGGTGGTGTCTGACGAGGAAGTCGAAGTACTCGACCCTCAAGATGGTATTCCAGATTTCGTTGACCTCCAGCCAGCACCTCCGAAGATAGAAGACGGAGGCCCGGCCACAGTCGATGAGCTGATAGAAGTCAACTTGAGAAATGAGGGGGACCCTAGGCCCACCTTCCTCAGTGCCTAGCTGTCCCTGTAAACAGAGACAGGACAGATCTGAGAATGATTAAAGACCGAAAATGTAAAAATAACAAATGATGGATTTTGGACCTAGAATTTTTTGTGGAGGAGGGGCTAGAAGGTAGGAACACACCATAAAATTTTCAATCCACGAAGAGGCCGTGGCTGATAGCAGGATTTTCGTGAAGACACCTCTGTCCAACAGGATAGAAAATCGAAGATGATTCCGTGGCGGCTCGAAGGCGGCACGAACGGCGGCGGAGGCGGCACAGATGATCACCGGAGGTGAAGAGGGGATGATAGAAGATGAAATCACTCTAGAACTGGAGGTTGGAAAAGAGAAACCAGAGGGAGAGAGGAGGGGCTCAAGAACACTCTTGATTTTCCAACAATTTTCTCTTCATTAATGCTAACAAATGGAAAATACAACCCTTTTATATGCCATGTGTCAAATCTAATCTACACCATTAGATCTAGGGGTGGGGAATGGAGGGCTGGGATTAAGTGTGAATGACACACAAAAATTAATAAAATACTAAGGGGAGAGGGGCGCCCCCTTGACCAAGGTAAGAGTTGAATGGGGTAGGTGGCCAACCATTGGAATATTGACCCATTTATCACCCATGTGTCCATATGACTAGTCCAACTTTCTAGATGTCCACCTAGGATGGTTGACCAGCCCCACAAGGTGACATGGACCAATGGGAAAGGGCTGAGGGCCCCCTAGCTGGACCTACTACACAATTGCACAAAAACCCACACAATCTATGGGAATGACTCATTGGCTTGTAAAGCCTTACATTTGCGTACATACTTTCCCAAGGATATAAACACAAACTAAAAGGACATAAATGTAAAAGAAAAAGTACATGCTCGGCGTCGATTCCCATCAACTCTCCCCGGGTGGGAGGAACTCGACCCCGTCGAGTAGGGGTATCGATGCTCGAGTACTCTGGCGGATCTGTCACCGTGCCAAGTAACGTGGGTACGCTCCACTCCGAGTGATCGCACCTGCTCATTCCATATATACTCAATATGCGCGGACTGCTATGGGCCGAAGGTGGACACTCTGGGTGGGGCACTCTCAAAAGGGAAGGAAGCAGCTCAAAGACTCACTAGGAATCACCGCTGAGTCCCTGTAGGTGACTGATCCGGGTATAGATGTAGAACCGATCCCATACTCATCGAGTGAGTCGACTCGCTTCACACTCATAAGGGACTGACATCGACGAGCTTGCACAAGACACATGCAGACAAACAAACTACACACAAACCATGCAAACAAATCACACAAAAGAAACCACACAAAGAAGAGACAATACCGACTCATATATGACCCTAGACATACCTAATGTTAGTCCGACCCGTACATGGGTGACGGCGGACCAGGACACCCGAATATGTGCCATGCATGCATGTTATGCAACTGGGAATGGATGGCATGGGGAACACTTATACGTCGGGTGTGGTTATGCGTGGATGGTCTTTTGTATGTGGGTGACTCAGGTGGTTTAGAAGGGCCGGGTGTAGGTGGGTCGGGATTGGTGGATGTAGATGGACCATCCCGAGGGGAAGGGGCATAAAAGTGGGCTTCTTTGAAGAAGGGGAGTACGGGTGGTAACTCGGGAAGCCTAATAGTGAAGGGGTCAAAAGGGTCAAAGAAGGTATGACCCCTTGTGGTGGGTTCCCACAAGTCACGGTCCCATGTGTAGAAGGTTTGAAGATGTGGGTAGTCACCTTCTTGAATTGTAACGGGTGGGATGGGGATCGTAGGCAAGAAGTATGATTCCTCCTTCGGACAAAATGGTATGAATTCGGGCTCGTCCGGTAAGGGGAGGAGTAAGAGGACCTCCGTGGTGACACAACCCACGGTGCACTTGGAGGTAATGGACCCGAAGGCCGGATGGGTGAAGCTAAGACTAGCGGGTTGGTCAAAGCCTCGTGTCAAAAGATTCGTCAACTCCCATTGTGAATCCAATCCCATGACAAGATCGTCCAATGTGTCAACATGGTGACTAGATCGAAAGGTCGTATGGAATGAGTTGACTGGCACTAAAGGTAAGGTGGGGTCCATGGACGGGAAGGGATGTGGGACCAAGCCATCCTTGAGCCAACTAAGAAGTGGCTCGACTATGTAAAGTGTTCCCGTAAGAAACACGGGTGGCTCGGGCTTTGGTAGCTCCAAAGAAGAAGGTTCTGAATAGAGCTCGGAAGGAGCGGGTGGTGATGGAGCACCTACAAGAGGTGAAGAAGCACTTATCCTTTCCAACAAATCCGAAATCATTTTCTTGCATTTCTCAAAGGAGCGGGTTGGAGTAGGGACCTTGGGGTGGACTCGCTCCTCGTCCCTTGACCTAGGTGTGGTCCTAGGCTCGGCTATAAGCGGGGCTTCCACTCAGTTGGAGGTACTTGAGTGGGTTGGGATGGGGGTGCCAAGGGGAGGTTGGTTGGAGGTGCTTGGGCGGGCCGCTAGATTGGGGTCGCTTTGTTGGGCTTGGACGGCGGTGAAGGGGTGGGATTGGGTAGCGGTGTGGCCCACTTGGTTGTGGGTGAGTTGGTGGGGTGGGTGAGTGGTATGACCTCCGTGGTTAGAGGTAGGTGGGCGGGGCAAGTAGGCCCTCCTAAACGCTCTCTTCATTTCCCACCATGACTCGATGGGCCTTAGATTCCTATCCTCCCTCCAGTATTTGATGTTCCTCCAAGTTGCGGCGGCTTCACCAAAAAGTCACCTTTTGGCAACATCAACTTGCATGGGCCCGTACATAATGTACACCTCGAAGTAATCGTCCATAATGGCTTCCCATTCTAGGTAGACACTCGGGTCATCGGACCCGTAGAAGTCCCGGGTTTCGGACCTCGTGGGGTGGTTCGGGTGGTCCTTCCATTTGAGATAGTATCACCACCATCCGGGAGTTTGGGAATCCATGGGTGATTGGGGACTAGTGGGTGGGCATGCCGACACTAGTAGATAAACCAACTAGACAATGGACTACAACCCTAGACATGACGACCAAGACTCGGTACGTGGCGGAGATAACCGATCCGAAGACCACTCGCGCAAGTGTGTGGCCTTCCCGATAGGCGTAGCCTAACGTTCGGGCAACACCTTTTGATATACCGGTTTATTGGGATGCAATGCAAAAGACACTTTGTTTTGTTTTAAAACAATGATGACCCTAAACACGACTTAGACGTAAATGACTAATGAATGACACTTTTTCTTGACACCCTAGACTCAAACTCGCTCTGATACCAAATTGATGCGGGATGAGACCACGGACACGACAAGCTCGTGATTGCCCCTTAACGAGGGAAGCGTCGGATGTGCGCGGTTGAGAAACCGGCAATGAGCTAGGGTGATCGGCTCTCTTTTGTGCCCGGATCGGGTCACGGGACGGTCACGTACTCTCTTGCAGCAGCGGTAATGAACATATAAAGCGAGCTAGATATCCCTACACATGCTCTCTAGCAGCGGCATAAACAAGCATATATGAAATTAAGCAAAATGCCAAGTGAGGAGCGAATACGATACCTCCACGCGCTCGACGTGGGGACGATGGACCCGGCCGAAGTCGTACTCCCGGGATAAATATTACACAATGATGACAGCAATGAAATATCGCCCACTCCTCGCAGGGAGATAAAGGGCTACACAACTGGGCCCGGGAGGATCGAATTCGGGTTGACAGGCGGCTTCTCGCGTTGATTCGGCAACACCCGAACACGTGACGGTGGGGCCCACGTGCTGTCCGGAGGGGCCGTGTGAGACCCGGTGGCACCGCTTTAGTGGGGACACTTAGGGAAGCGTTCCCCGGGCTGGCGGCACGCTGGTTCGCCGACCGGAGGCCGGGCGGCTCCGATCGGCACCGGTCGGAATAACCGGCCACGGACCTGCCGGTTCTGTTTTCCGGCGCGCGCTTCGGCGAGAACGGACGCTGCGATCAGCCCCGACGTCGGAATGCAACGAAACTGGCGCCGTTGGAAAGATGCTTCAAAGGGCTTCTACCCAAGGTGATTACAAAAAAATAATCAAGCATGTACTTATGATTGGCGAATTTTGAAGGTTACTGTTGTACAGTGTCTGAACTCTCAGACTAGCAGGGAACTTTCCTGTGGATTGCCTTTCACCGTGAGGTATACGTCCGAATCTGGGGTTGTGTTCTTCAGAAACATTGTGGGAAATCAAGCTACGAAACCAGGACTATTTTTGGATCTGGATGTGGGGAAAGCTACGAATTTCTATGATTTGTTCACTAGCAGTGGGTCGGATCTGGAATCTGGCTGACAACACTGTAACTTAGGAAGAACACGAATTTCTAAAAATAGATAGAAGGCTGATAAAAAATTAAGAAATTTATAGATGTAGGGGGTGATGGACAGAACTCCCAGTAAAATTGGGAGGGTTTGGACAAATCAAAAAGATGGCCGGAGGTGAGAAACACAAGGCTACTGTCACTGTAGACAGAGACAGGACAGATCTGAGAATAATTAAAGACCGAAAATGTAAAAATAACAAATGATGGATTTTGGACCTGGAATTTTTTGTGGAGGAGGGGCTAGAAGGTAGGAACACACCATAAAACTTTCAATCCACGAAGAGGCTGTGGCTGATAGCAGGATTTTCGTGAAGACACCTCTGTCCAGCAGGACAGAAAATCGAAGATGATTCCGTGGCAGCTTGAAGGCGGCACGAACGGCGGCGGCGGCGGCACAGATGATCACCGGAGGTGAAGAGGGGATGATAGAAGATGAAATCACTCTAGAACTGGAGGTTGGAGGAGAGAAACCAGAGGGAGAGAGAAGGGGCTCAAGAACACTCTTGATTTTCTAACAATTTTCTCTTCATTAATGCTAACAAATGGAAAATACAACCCTTTTATATGCCATGTGTCAAATCTAATCTACACCATTAGATCTAGGGGTGGGGAATGGAGGGCTGGGATTAAGTGTGAATGACACACAAAAATTAATAAAATACTAAGGGGAGAGGGGCGCCCCCTTGACCAAGGTAAGAGTTGAATGGGGTAGGTGGCCAACCATTGGAATATTGACCCATTTATCACCAATGTGTCCATATGACTAGTCCAACTTTCTAGATGTCCACCTAGGATGGTTGACCAGCCCCACAAGGTGACATGGACCAATGGGAAAGGGCTGAGGGTCCCCTAGCTGGACCTATTACACAATTGCATAAAAATCCACACAATCCATGGGAATGACTCATTGGCTTGTAAAGCCTTACATTTGCGTACATACTTTCCCAAGGATATAAACACAAACTAAAAAGGCAAAAATGTAAAAGAAAAAGTACATGCTCGGTGTCGATTCCCATCAATGGGTGGCCGAGCAGTGCCTTGTACGAGGTGCAGGAGTCAATAACATGGAACTGCACCGTCGTAGTGAAATCTACTAGGGTGAGGGTGAACTCTGCCACTCCCATTGACACTTCACATTTTTGATTGAAGCCGGCGATACGCATATCCCCGACTTTCTCGAGATGCACATTAAAGTGTGCCTCTCATATATTCTATATAGCAGGATGTTGACCGCTGCACCGGGGTCAACCAGAATCCTGTTCAGCTCCCTTCCATTCAGGTGCCCCTTCATATACAGCGGCCTGTTGTGGCTGATGGTGGGCAGCAGCATATCGTCTGGAGTGAATGTCATGCTAGCCTCCGGCATTGCTTCGGCCATACATGTCTCAAAATGAGCAAGCGTCTGGAGAGCAGTAATAATCGCCTGTCGGGTCTCTTCACTCAAAGAAAGAATCTCCCATATTGTAAATCGAGCAGGGAGCTTCTTGAGTATCTTCATTATTCGGCTCCCAGCTCGGACATTGGAGAGCTTCATCTCTTCAGCCCATCTGGCCTTGGGGAGGTTTTGATTTGCGGGCCCTGACAAACCTGCTTCATCTTCCCCAGATTCGGCTCCCTTGTGGCTGGTACCGACTTCTGGGTTTTCTTTGTTAGTTGCTGCGGGGCAAGCTCCATCTGCATTTGGCTCTTCGGCAGATTGTGCAAGCTGCGGGTGAACGTCCCCGGGTGTAGGGTTAGCCTCCTGGCAAGGCTGCTTCCCCTTGGACATCTTCATGAATTCAAGAAATGAAGGGACCCCCTTGCCCCCACTCTTGTCATATAGGCCTGACGGAGGAGGGATTTGGACTCCCTTGACCTCCGACAGAGGTGTCTTGTAGGGTTGCTCCCCCCTGAACATGATGTTGTGATTGGGTGGCGGCTGGCGCCCCCATTTTCGGCCTGACCGAGTGGCATGCATAGCGGTTGCAGCCTCGGCCTTGCCTCCCCCAGCATGGGGTGTGAAACAAATTCCCTCTTCTTCCTCCTCTCCGGACAGGTTGAAGAGTGCTGATAGGGTATTACAGGAGACAACCTGCACTTTATCGGCCTCAGCGGCCTTCTTTTTCTTATTCCTTTGTTTCTTCTTCTTTTTTGCTTCTGCGGGCGGGTGCCCCCAGAACAGACTGCCCTCTCTGTCGGGTGCCTCTTCAGCTTTCTCCTCTTGTTCAAGTGAGAGCTGCTCTAGTTCTTGCCACGGGACGTGGTCCCGCACCAGCAAGGGCTTCAGTTCGGGCTGCACGTATTCGTCCAGCCCCTCAATGAGGTTTTGTAGTCGAATGATCCCAGGATTGGTCTCTTTAACCACTGGCAGAGGAGTTTGTCTCCTCCGATTATGCGTAGGTATCCTGATAGTTGTAGGTGGAGTGACCCATACAGGTACTACCACTGACGGAGCAGGCCGGGGTGTAACACCACGGATATGTGCCCCCTCTTTCGGGCGGGGTGCCCTCTTCTTCTTGTGCTTCACAGGGACCTTCTGCCATCCCTGCTGTTCTTTCGCGGGCTCCAAGAAATGAGCTTCATAGGTGCTCCGCGTGCTTGTTTCAGAGATCTCCTCGGGCAATGCCTGGTATAGGGAGATCATGTTGACTCATGCCCTCCTCCGAGGGGCTTTATGTGGCTGAGGAGGGTCCACTTTGTACTCTCCCAGCTCAATTTCAATCTTCTTCACCATCTCTTCGATGATGTCCTTGAAAACATAGCAGTCCTCGATTGGATGTCCCAACATCTGGTGGTAGGGGCAGAATCTTGGACTGTCTTTTCTCTTTAAGTCCTCCGGCCTCCTTGGCTCTGACAGGGTGACCATGTTATATTCCGTTACCCAGTCGAACAGAACCCGGGTCTTGTCCTTTGGAAATGAATAGGCCTTCTTCATCTTATCCTTCAGCGAAGGACCTTCTTTGCCGTCTGGGGCTTCTGCAGGCTGTGGGGTAACTCCCTTCTTGCCTTCACCTTTCTGTTGTTCGAACGCCTTTATGTCAAGAGCGTTCGCTTCTTTAGGCGAGGAGCGCCACTCTACCGCCTTGCCCTTCTGGGTCGTGCCGACAGCAGACGTAGGGGCAGGTCTGGCCAGGAAAGCCTCCACCTCGGTCACGACATTGTTCAATCGATCAAACGATCGAATTTCCATCCCGATCATCTTTTCCAGAACCTCCCTTCTGAGATTCTGTTTGCATATTTGCACAGCGTCCTCCTGATGTGGGGGTCGCTTGCACCTCATTTCTAGGTTTCTCCACCTCTTGATATAGTCGAGGGCTATCTCATCGGCCCTCTGCTTTGTTGAGTAGAGTTCGGCCACTGTGACCTCCCTCTCTGTAACATGAAATCTTTCTCTGAACTTCTTCTGCATATCTGACCAGTCGCTGATCGACCCGGCCGAGAGGCTAGAATACCATTCAAATGCGAGCCCCGTCAGTGAGGACCCGAAAAATTTTAGCAAGTACGACTCGTCGGTGGCCAAGTCACCCATGACAGTCATATAATAGGCAATGTGTTCTCTCGGGGATCCCTTCCCGTTGAATTTGTCAAACTTGGGCGGCTTGCTGATTCCCGGGGGAAGCCGCTTAGCAGCATAGTGTTGCGGGTATGGCACCCGGTATGCATCAAATGCGACGTAGTCACTTTCACCTCTTTCTGCGAGCTTCAGCTCGATCATTCTTTCCACCATCATCCGATTCATGACTGCAGGGTCAACCGGCTCTGGGTAGAAGTGTGCCGGCTGCAGGTACGGGGTGACTAGGGTGGTTGCCTGTGGAGGACGCGGCAGCGGGGGTGTATGGTGCACTTGAGGGAGCACCGGTGGTAGCAGCGGCTGGAGCTGGGGTGGCCGCTGTTGCATTGTCGCCATGCTTGGTTCTAACGACTGAGGCAGTGTGCAGAGCGGTGGAGGGCCGTCAAGACGGACCGCTCCCCGCGATGATTCACCCTGGACTTCGGGTGGTTTGGAAGCTGAGGACTGTTCAGTCTTCTCCATCAGCTGCTTCTTCAGCAAGTCTATCTCTTGCCGATATTTCTGAAGTAATATCAAGACCGATGGGTCTATAGTGGCTGCAGTGGGGATAACTTCTGCTGTGTCCCCGGACGTACCCTCGGGCAGGATGTCGAGGGGGACGTCGTCTTCTTCCTCTGCCGTCACCACATTGGCGGTCAGGATGGAGGCCTTATCATCCCAGTGGTGGTAGACCTGGGGTTGTTTTCCTTTAGCCATCATCAGGAGCTCCCTTGCTGCTTCTGTTCTGCGAGTACTCGGCCCCGGGGATCTTCGGGAAGCCCCTCATATAGGTTGGATATACCAGCCATGTTACAGGTGAAGACTTGTATCCTTCTCCTTCGTCGATGGACCCTCCTTTCAGCTTGTTGCGGGAAGGTCAGCCTTTCGAACACAGAAACTCTTCTCCTTTCTTCCCGCTTGGGGACGGCTTCATCGGCTTTGATCTCGAAGCCGTTGTCATATCCATTATCGTCGACTGACGACACCATCATTCTTTCTCCCACATCTTCTTCATCTGCCGTTGACGGGCAGTAGTCTTCATCAGCGGCGGCTGCTTGCATCAGTCGTTGTTGCCCAAGCGAGGGGTTGCCTAACCCTCGAAAATAGTTTCTGACCAGACATGTCATCTCTTCTTGACCCCGCTCCTGATGTAACACTGGGGATGATTGTCGACCTCCCGAAGGAGGGATATAAGCTAGCCGAGCTCTGTCGGTAGACTGTTGGAATCTTTGTCCCGCAGCTGGGACGTTGGCTTGACGGGCAGTCGCCCGAAAACTTTTGCGGCGCGGAGGATCCGCAACCACTCCTTCTTCTTCCTTCGGGGGCAAGCCCCTTTCTCTTCTCTCCTCCGCCTCGTCGTACACAGGACGGCGGCAGATAGGTGCCAACTGATGGATAGGTTGGGCCCGCTTGGGAACCCACACATGTTTGAACTTTCTCGGCCTGGGGGCCGACCTTCCTTCGCCATAGTGGCCGATTTCTTCTCTTTCTGCCCTCCTTCCAGCGAGGGCCTGGTATGTGTTGTGGACAAGGATGGTGGGGATGACTCGGTCCAAGGCCACCCGTGCGTCGCGTCCATCAAGGAAGACGCGCATGCCGCCCACCATCATAGACTTCCCGGACTGAGATAGAGTCCCGGTAATCACAGCAGCACTCCTTTAGACTTGTCGGCGTTGACGTCCTCCAGGGTGCTTGTTGACAATATTGGGGCGGGCCCCACGTATGGCGTGGTGCACCAGACAGCTAGCGGCCGGAGCCGGACTCTTGGATGAGTCGTTGCAGCAAGGAGCCTTCAAAGGCTCCACCTTCCCCACGGCTTCCTCGATAGGTTCTGGGGCTTCGATTTCCAGCATGTCCATGAAGGCCAACCCCAAGAAGTTGGGGAAGCCGACGGTGGCAGGGAAGCTGCCGAACTCCATGGGCAGCACCAGGTACCCTTGTGCATGACCGGTAACGATCGAAGGACCGAAGCCGACGCCAGTCAATCCAGTTGTTGTCATTGTTCGCCTGCAAAGACAAACAAGCCAACGATCAGTAGCCTTTGAGAGGGCCTCGAAGCCCAAGTATCTCGGCAAAGAGATGAAAGGTGACACTGGTCCTACTGGGCGTGCCAGACTAGTTTGTGATCTTTTTTTTTATTCGATCTTCTTATTATTATTTTATACATATAAATATATATATATATCTTATTTCACGTGTCGATCAACCAATTAACTAACTGGTAATTAACTGACTGATTGACGACGTGGGCGTGCCAGTCACGTGAGTGACAAGTTTATTATACGCTCATTCTGACCCGTGTCAGGCGAAAGTGAGGTTCGGTCGGGACCAACAGTCCGCCATACCATAAAGGCTATGGCGTTAATTACATCCCCCGCGAGGAGGGAACACCTTTGATTAATTGCCGAGATACTGGGCTGTCGAGGCCGGAATACAAGATGCGACGTTATGAACATGACGGAATCATGCGAGATGCGTCTATCTATCATGCAGGAGAGGCATGGTTCATTGAGTTGGAGACCCTTGATACGTGGCGGAGGGCGTAGGTCCGAAGACCACCATCGCGCATAGCGGAGACTTTCGATCGGGCGTAACCCGATCTTCTATCAGCGCCATTTGATATACCCAAGGGTCGATGCAAGCATGCATGCATGATGATGATAACTATGCTAAGCATGGCAGCAAAATTATGAAAGTAAGCAGTGATCAATCACATTCATTAATCCCCGTCAAAAGGGAGGGAGACGGTAACACAAGGGTGATAACGAAAGCAAAGTGCTAATACACATGATAGCCAACATGATAAAGAGGTTATTCGGAGCATGAACAGCCCTTGCCTTACTCAATCTACCGCTAATTAGGGTAGCCAATATCGACCACGGGAGGCCAGGATTGCCCCAAGAGCGAGCAAAGGATCAGAATGGCATAACAACTTGAAACGGCGTGATCACACGAGAGATAGCCTCCACGGTGCGGTAAAGCATAGGTAAAGAGGCTAATCTAGCGCGGTAAAGCGTAGGTGAAGAGCTAATCCGGCGCGGCCTTGATAACTAACTAAGACGGCGCGCAGGGCACGGGGCGCGCCGGGAACGTGCCAAACAAAAAAATAGAAGTTATGAGTCTAGGCTTAATCCGGCGCGGGGGGGTACCGCGCCGTATTCAGGCGCGCCGGATTAGGGCCGCGCCGTTTTAACTTATTTTTTTGATGAATTTAGAAACCCTTGAACTTGTTGGAATGCTTTGAAGGCTTAAAGGTTCAATTGGGCTTATTGCCTGTTGAAACAAAGTCCGAGACTCTTCGGGAGTAGAGTCATAAGCCAGTGCGAGGTTCAAACTCGAGCACTGAGGTTCCTGGACCCAGAATAGTCATTTTTATTATAGCCATCTCCACGGAGACGAATGTGTGTCCAAATCCTGCCAACAATCGGGCAGCATCTCCCCTGAACCTGAAAGGTTGCAAGGAAGGAACGGGGTCATACTCACTTGTGGAGTAAGCCCTAAACCGCCGGTCTGCACAGTGGCAGCCAGCAAATTCGCAACGGATGGAGTACCCCGAGGACTAGCCTGCGAGGGGCACCAAGGCTCCATGGGCGAAGATGGAGGGATGAGGCCACTGATAATGAGAGGAGCACCTCGAGGGCTAGCCTACGAGGGGTGGGCAACCCACAGCCTATGACTCATCCCTTAGAGGGACCGAACATTAAGAGAGTGAAGCTCCGAGGGCTAGCCTACCAGGAGCACACATCCCTTGGCCTCTATCGGGCCTCCAGGTTGTTAGGGCTAAGCTTGTCAGGCTAAGACCCCGTTACTATCTGCTGTGGCCTTGAGGAAGCATCTACCATCGAGAGGTAGAGCCCTTGATCACCCAGTAGTTCCGTGAAGCAATGGGGAATGTCCCCCTCCCCGGGAGATTAAAACGGAATGAAAGAGTCTCGGAGCGGTTCAACTGACCGTGATGCAGAGGGGTAGTCAATGCACAGATGAGAGGAGCTAATCGTAGAAGCATATGCTCCAACAACTAGGACGTAACATTCAGGCGATGGATACTGCCGTCCCAAAGACAACTCCCACCTCGCGAACAACATAGCGGTACGAAGGGAGGAGTTACTGGGAGTTAGACCCTCGATACCACGGTGGGAAGAAGCATGCGCATGACCATAGCTCTGTCCACGGAGGGGATACAAAGCCCCTCAAATCAAACATGGAAACGGTCGATGGGAAAGACTCGGGGAGGGGTCATTTCAGTAGCCCACGATGCTTCGGGGCATGATCGGGACTCGAGGAAACCGGAGTCGGGAACCACGCGCGGAAGAATTCATACATACGCATTGACATAGATAGAAAAGGGGAATAAGCGTCGAACATTCATTCGACCTATTGGTCCACACATCTATGTACATATCACCACCTAGTAAACGGGAGTGGACTAATCATTCACATTACAAATCTGGTGCCGGCATCATCGTTCGGTCACCGTCCATCGGTTGCAGAGGGAGAGGGATGCGCAGAGGCACAACAATAGAACAAACGGGAAGAGAGAATCGCAGAGAAGGGGGAGGGGGGTCGGCTCGTATCATCGCCATCCCTCCCCCTCTCGCTTACATATGATAGATAGAAACCAAAGAAAAGGAATCCACGAAAGCGCCGGTGCCCACCTGTTCTCGGAACAGAGTATCGGATCTTCAGCTAAAGCAGAGGAAGACGACCGGCAGAGGACGCTCAGACCAAACCCCCTTTCTCAGGAGCTCTATCTCTCTTGGAATATGGTTCGCTCTCCTACCCTCCTCCTTTTTCTTCTTCTTCTCTGTGTTGAGTTTTCTTTCTCTCGCTTCCTTTCCTTTCTCTTCTGTTGTCTCTCTTTTTCTCTTTGAACAGCCATATGTCTATATATATGATCGAACCCCAAGCCTCATCCGGCGTGAAGAACTACGCGCCGGGAAAGGCTTCATGGCCTTTTGCGCGCCGGAATAGCCAGGCCCCGGGTGGGGTTCTTTGCACGCCGGGATAAGGGGCATCAGGTGGGGGGGGCGCCGGTTTAGGGCGCGCCGTGCTAATGCTCCTCGCGCGCTTCGAGCCAGTTGATGAGTCCGGGGATGATTCCGGGGGTCACCGTGAACATTTATCTTGCCAATGCTCCTTGAAACCTCGACGAGATGTCTTGTCGAAGCCCCCAGGTCGATGTACGGCCATTCTCGGAACTTCTGATAACTTTGGTTTGATCATGCGGGTTTTCCGCTGACACGGCCTTCGGCTCTATGATTCGTGCTGCCGGCTCGGTCTGGCTTGTGCTCAAAGCTCCTTAGAGGGTGGGATAACACCAGGGATAGTTGCGATCATTCGGCCACTAACGGGCCCATCTTGGCGGGAAGCCATACCCGTGCCGAGTGATCGGGATCTTCTGCCGATAGAGCTTTCGGTCCTCCGTCTCGGAGAGCCAGAGGGACTCTTTCATCTTCAGGAGAGCCTTTCATGAGGTGGGTAGCCACTGGGTAGACCGTCGTCCTTGATCGGACAACGGGTGTAGTGTATGCAGCACGACGGAGTCGATGCCGGTTCATTGGGCAGGCTTGATCACACTACTGGTTGGTTGTGAGTTCGTCTCGGCTCTGCTGAGGTGAAGTCCCCGTGTCCATACGGGGTGACTCGAGGCTCTGGCAGCTTGAGAAGTCTTCAATATGTTGATCTTTATCGGCTTCTGTGCTTCAGCGGGCCGAGTCCTTTGTCTTTGTGGTTTGGTCGCCGACGATCATATTTTGGGTGCCAACAGCATGTCAATGTACTTGTAATCTAGAGTTTTATCATCATCAAAAAGGGACAGATTGTTGAGTATATCCAGGTGATTTTAATGATAACAAAACCCCGGACATGTGCTCTATCACATGCCATGTTTTAGTGATTACGAGCGAGCTCTGTACGCAATCAAGATCTAATTCCATCATGAAGTATGCTTTTTAGGCTTGACTAGTTATCTCTAATTGCGACCATCTGTTAAACCACGTTCTGGAGATCGCGGCACTATTCCTAACCACGTTCAACCCAAGTTTTAGGGATTGTGCTCGTTCAATTGGCTATGTTTTTATGAATGAATTGCAATCTCGAGATGAACGGTTTTGTTGTGTTTTGTCTCACAAATCAGCATGAATATTATCCGTATAAGCTTGTATTTTCATTGAAAGGTGATCTCTGAAACTTATCCTAAAGTTTCATACTTGGCAATACGTGTTATATGAAATTGTGTAGTGACTAATAAGGGCCTTTGGGCTGCATGACAATCAACGTCAGTCGGATGGAAGTCCAAAAATTACACTGGGCTTATGAGAAACACCACTGGACTCATAAGATAAATGATTGGGCTCATGAGATAATCTATGGTGTGACATTACACCAATAACAAGAGTGAACTAGACAATTCTACTGCAAGTGAAATTACTGAACTAAATATTATTCTGATCATATGACTGATATGAATGACTGTTATTGATATTCTTGGTCCGAAAGGGGTAAATGTGTTCCCTTGGAATTTTATTATTATTTGGCCAATTCCCTGAGTTACGTTGTTCATTATATATTGCTACATTGAAATTGGCTAACGAATCTTCATAATGATCTCTACACTAGTCCCTATCATTTAATGTTCTATTGTTCAT
The DNA here is from genome assembly GCA_022559845.1 of Amorphophallus konjac. Taxonomy (NCBI): domain Eukaryota; kingdom Viridiplantae; phylum Streptophyta; class Magnoliopsida; order Alismatales; family Araceae; genus Amorphophallus; species Amorphophallus konjac. The sequence goes on from CM040125.1 coordinate 34,418,450, forward strand.
TATTTGATAACTGGAACCTCCAATCTGCTCTTAGTTGGACTGCTCATATTGCAATCTAATTCTCACTTTGTACCAAACATCATATAGCTCTCATCCACGCACTGTTAAATTATTAATTATTTATATTCTATCTGGCTAAATAGATATAATTCTTATTGAGCTTCTTGCTCACCTAGTTTTCTTAATATTTTTCAGATAATAATGAAGAAGATATTCATTCTGATGGGGAAGGGAAGGAGTGATCGAGTGCATCCGAGAGTTTATTAGAAGACTCGTGTCTTTTATATTTCTTGAGTCTAGACTAGGTGTTGGGAGTCTTGTAATTTAGTCTTTCTTATCTCTTCTTTTGAATATTGTAATTGAGTCGGGATAAATTGTAATAATGAATATTTTGATATTAATATAATTATATTTTTATCAAATTTCTAACCTTATTGTGTCTCTTATAGTTGTTGTTCTAATTGACATGACTATTCGCTACCACGTTTCGAGTAGTCTTCGCTACTACGAGTTCGAGGCATGACATGTTCCATCTAACTAGAGACTTTAGACAAAGTATAGTCTAATGCTACTTTCCCCACATAGATGGAGAATTGTCTATCTATTTTCACTTACATGATATATCGCCTAACCTTCCGTCTATCTTATTTGTGTTAGACAATGTATCGTCTAACCCTTCGTCTATCTCGGGGACTTCGACAAAAGATCGTCTAACCCTTCGTCTATCGTGGAGACTTAGATAAAAGATTGTCTAACCCAGTTTCTTATCGTTTTGCACATTAAACCAAATATCATCTATGTTGAGTTTGATTAGATGATGTATCGCCTATCACTCAACCTTTTGTTTACTTAGACAATATTCAATTTATTTAATTATATCCCAAATATTTAATTGATCTTGATTTAAGTTTATGGAGACCTGAATTATATTAAACCTATAAACTGAGTTAGCATGACTCAGATGAATAATTATTTATTTTGTCATAATCCACGTGCGATAGTGAATTTGTGAGGAAAAAAGTATTTTCCCAACAAGAAGGTGAGGGTTAGTACAAATGTTGTGTTTGATAAGGCATCTATGCTTAGGGAAAATGTGGAATAATCTGACAAAAAAGATAGCACTAACACAGATGTAAAGGTGGATGCAAAGAAGGCCAAGGTGCGGATGGAGCTTGGCCAGAACACACAGACAGATGGCACAACATAGGGAGACACCTCAGACAATGCTTAGCAATAGTAGCCACAAGGGAAGCCAGAGAGTTCTAGTCTATCCAAGAGAGCTATCAGACTGCGAGTGAGGTATGGTTTAAAAGATAAGATATTTCTTTTGCACTAATTAGTAGTACGCATTGTAGAGATTTAGGTTCTTGTCAGGAAGCCATAACCTATCTAGATGGAAAAAAATAGACGAAGGTCATGATGGAAGAGATGAAGTCTTTACAAAAGAATTAGACGTGTGAGTTGAAGGAACTCCCAGAGGGCAAGAAAGCAATAAGATGTAAGTGGGTCTATAGGAAGAAGGAAGTAGCATCAAAGAAAAAGGAGGAGAAAGGTAGAAGGCAAGATCAATGGCCAAGGGGTACTCACAGGAGGGTAGGATAGACTACAATAAAATATTTTCATTAGTGGTGAGGCATACATCTATCAGAATTTTATTAGCCATGGTGTCTCAACTAGATTTGGAGGTGGAACAGTTGGATGTCAAAAAGTCATTTTCATATGAAGAACTAGAGGAATAGATTTTCATGGAGCAGCCAGAAGGATCTAAGGTAGCTGGAAAAGAAAATCTAGTGTACATACTAAAAAAGCCATTGTATGGGTTGAAACAGTTGCCAAGGTAGTGGTACAAGCATTTTGACACATTCATGCTGAGGATTGGCTACACTCATTGTGAATATGACTGTTGTGTTTATTTCAGAAATCTTGCAGATGATACATGTATTTTCTTGATGTTGTGTGTGGATGATATGTTGATTGATGCAAAGAGCATAGATGATGTTAATCATCTTAGGCCCTTGTTGAGTACGGAATTTGAAATGAAGGATCTAGGTGATGCTAAAAGATTTTTGGGATGGAGATCTCTTGAGACAAAAAAGCTAGGAAGCTTTGGGTCTCATAGAAGGGATACATCCAAAAGGTATGGGAGAGATTTGACATGAATAATGTGAAACCAGTAGGTATGGATTTAGCTTGTCACTTCAGACTTTTTACTTCCACATATATATAGAAGTTGAAGTGAAGGAGATGCCAAAAGTTTCCTATCAAATGTAGTAGGTTGTCTTATGTATGCCAAGGTATGTACCAGACCAGATCTTGCTCATGCACTAAGTGTGATTAATAAGTTTATGGCTAATCCAAGTAAAGAGTATTGGAAGGCTGTGAAATAGGTGTTCAGGTACTTGAAGGGAACTCCAGATCATGAAATTCAATTTGGTACAAGTAATGATAGTAGTGTTTCAGTCATGGGATATATATGTATAGGCTGATTATGTTGGGGATCCGGATAACAAGATGTCTACAACATGGTATGTGTTCACTCTAAGAGGAGGACTTATTTGCTCGAGATCCATGTTGCAGTCAGTGACAACACTATCTACGACTAAGACAGAGTATAAGGTAGTGACATAAAGGCAACCAAGAAAGTACTGTGGTTAAAGGGACTATTGGCAGAGCTTGGTGTGGGTCAGTAGGCAATTCAGTTACACTGTGACAGTCAGATTGCAGTATATTTGGTGAAAAGCTAGATTATCACACTAGGACAAAGCACATTGATGTCAGGTTTCACAAGAGAATTGCTTAGTGTCGGAGAAATTGATCATGTGAAGGTGAGGACCAAGAAGAATGTAACTAACATGTTGACAAAGTCAATCACAGTGAAGAAATTCAAGCATTGCTTGGATTTGCTCCAGGTCACCAGGTGTTACTTGGTAGAGGTTACTGCTCCAAGTAGAGGTAAGGGTCTAAACTTTCTTCGGAGTGGTGAATATTCGCCAAGGTGGTGATTTGTTGAGTTATGGCTCATATTCAGACTTATTCAGTAGCTGGAGCAATTCAGGAGACTTAAACGATAGATCATCTAAGTCAAAGATAGACGAAGTCCAAGATAAATGAAATCTCAGCAAGTTAGATGAAATATTATCTAAAGTGCCAGACTTAGATGATACAAAGTAGACAGAACCTGTAGACAGAACTTCGTCTAAGTGGAGGATTTACACGATATAGAAAGTCAATGTTGAAGTAGACTTAGAAGATCCAACGTCTAAGTTGATGACTTAGACGATATATCGTCTAAATAGATAAGGGTAGTAAAAGCTTAGACGATATATCGTCTAAGTGAGTTTTAGATGGTACAAAATGTGGATAACGTCGGACGGGTTTAGCAGAGGAGTGGACGATGCGTCTTAGGCGTTGTGTATGGTATTTTTGTACAGTCCAGTGACAAGGTGTCTATGTAACCAATTATTGGTGGGGGAATAATTGGGGAAATATTTCTAATTTGTTATGATATTTATCGGGTAGTGCTAAGGATTCCTATATATATATATATATGTTGTGTTGGGGATAAGGAAAATCTAACTCGATTTAATTCTTAGAAAGGCGAGTCTAAAGATAGGCCATCATAACTGTACCTTTTGTTCTTGGTGATAGTACAAAGGAGAAAGTTAAGGAAGATTTTGTAAACGTAGGGAGACATCGATCTGACCAACCGAATCACATAAATCTTTGTATATTATCTCTTTCATCATCTTCTTCTTTCTTTCTTCTTTTGTGCATCTTCGTAGCTTCTTTCTTCTTCTGTACATCTTTGTAACTTGTACGAGTAATCTGTCATCATTGTCTTCTAATACTGGTGACGCGCCGGTGGTGGTCAACACGTCCCAATGGACAACAACCAATCGGTCCAATCTCATCTACAATCTGCAAACAACACGGTAAGAAAATTGTTCCAGTAAAAGGAAAAGAAATCGAGGATTCCACAACAAAACTGCATTTGCAACAGAGATCATTATGCAACAGCTTGTAAACTTAATCAGACTCATATTAAGTAGCGTTGTCGCTGTCCTAAATTAGAGATCGTTCTTATCACGGTCCCGGGTATAGATAGAGATTATCTTCAGATAAAACGGATCGGATTCGTTGAAGGCTGTCGAGTTATACACCATTACAATAGTGCCATTAAATAATCGCGGGTTTGGAGATTAATTGGTCGCACGCGAATTAATCACATGAGAAGTACGTAGGAGGACGACTACGACGTGCCACCGGGAGTATAACATTCTTCACGACATAGGAAACCATCGTCAGCATTGTGACAATTTGCAAGATTAACCACGCACGCATGGATGGTATCCCTGGTGCAAATGCCTAAATCTCCAGCTTTGTTAATCCCGCTGTCTCTGTTTTAATAATATGCATGATACAAGTCATGTCCAACGTACGGAAGTCACGAGCTTATCCTGCACTCCACGTATACGAGCCCCCTTAATGGACGAAACAGCTAGCTTTGAATTAATTATCGTCTTCCTCAGCACCGTGAGATAATGCCATTAAGAATCCAGACGCGAGTAGTTAATGCTTAAAAGATTCTTTTGCGTATATATTGATCAATTTAATTGCATACCAAAAGTGAATGCAAGGAAATCATATATAGGAAGATGAATTTGCTGGTAAGACATCTAGCGTCGCCACGGCGGTTAATAGGTCTATATATTCTGTCGAGATTAATTTCCGAATATAACAGCCCCCATGGGCGTTGTCCGTACATCAGGAGTTGAGAAGATTCGTGCACCCAGGGACTTTTCGGATTAACGCTGTATGTAGTGAAATTACTTGAGATGAGGATTCTAAGATCCTTGCTTCACGATAACACCCAAATCACGAAAACCCTAGCTTTGGCTTAACTAAAGACTTGGGAAAACGTTTGGGGAAGGGTTAATTACCACGTACGAGAGCCAACGTACGTTAGCTAGAAGTATATTAATTATTTAATTTTTTTCTGTTGCGTTACATGGATCAACCGGAAGGTCTTGTAAAGTCGTACATGAGAATTCATTCACTAATTTTGCATCAAATTAACCCAAATGACCCCTCAGTTGAATCGCAGTTAGAAACACATGCTTCTCCGATCAAACTGATCCCCCCTTCACCAGAGCTGAAAATTAAGGGGCCTTAAAGCTGAGGAAGTAAACTGAAGCTGTACAATTAAGTTGTGAATATCAAATGGTACTATTAATGCTACAGGCCCTTCGTTCAATAGGAATCCGGAGAGACAAATAACTGAGACCACGAGGCTTTCTTATATTGAGAGCACTAAGAGAAAAGTGGAAGATAAGAAGGGCTACAAGATCACTTCTTGTTTTTGGAGGTTTTCCCGATGACTGTCTTGCTCCTTTCTTGGTAAGATTACTTAGACAACCACCATCGGTCAACATACGCAGAATAAGAAATTGTGTACCCTTACGACATCAGCCGCCAGAAGACAAGAATGGATGTAGGTTAGACACATCGCATGGAATGGTCCACTAGCTAGCTAGCTAGGCAGTAAGTTGTCCATGCTTTCTCCCATCATTAATTAGTTTTTTGAGGTACCTTCCAATTTCTACTGCTCGTGCAGTTTCCAATGCGCAGAAAGCCTGCAGACGAGGGCAACCTTTGGGATGAGCTGCACGACGAGGGCAGAATGCATGCATGCACCAGTACTCTTTCTTTCCCCGTCGGACTTATTGCAGAAAAAATATATGAATCTTTTATGAACCTTTTCAAAGAAGACCATCGATCAGGCAATGATTTGAGCGATACCGTCTCACAATTGCGAGGTTAGTCGCCGTATAACCTACAACCTCGCATTTGCTTTGCCTCGTTCACTTCTACACGTAATTCGTTCATATGCATGTCTAACATAGTAAATTCTCTATTGTGCATGCCTTGATTCAGCAACTTGGGCAAAAGAAAGAAAAAGTGTCCCTGCCAACTTGAGATTCTCTCCCAGCAGGACTGCAGATATATCAGAGGATGACGTCGACAGAGGTATGCATATATAAACCGCCATGCAAGCTCCGATCAAGGGTCTTAATTAACACCAAACACAATGGCTCTTGTACGTTCTATATGCGTGCTAAGCCAAGGATCAGAGATCAGCAACACGCGCCCACAAAAAGGAAGGAGGCATGACATGAACGCGAGCAGCGAGCTCAAGCCCCGGGCGCATCCATGCAGCCAAATTAAGCCAATTGCCTCTCGACCTCCGTTCTCGTTATTTTTTATATTTTTCCCACATCAAGCTTATTTCTTATACAAATGGACCATTTTGGCCTTTGACTAAACGTCATTAATTTGGCTCGATCACAAGACCAAGAGGCATCTAATTAATCAAAGGCCATTTGGCTTTCATTACCAGCGACTGATCAGACAAAAAGAGATCGTCGGAAAGAGAAAAGTGGTCCAATCGTTAGTATAATACAATGAGAATATTAATTAATCTTCGCTTCTCCTCAAGCTCATGAGTCTGACGCCATGATGCCAGAAACTTGTCCTTTTCAATATTATATGGGATACCCTCCAATCATGTACACCATTGGCAGCTCCTCCGTTCTTGTCTTCGAGGGGCCTGGGCGGCACCGGCTCGCTCCCGTCCTTTTCTTATCCACGTTTAATTTGTGGTACGGCTCATGTTGCCGGCGGCCGCAGGCGGCGTTGCCAGGAAGAAGGCCATCCTGCTAACTCATAAGCCTTAATTTGTTTAACAAGCGATCGCAACCAGCAGCCTGCGGGTTCGCAGGACGAGCGGTGCGGCGGGCAGTAACATATGGCCACTGCGAATCCACAGCCGTGAGCTTCCCATTATTTTGTGGCTCGATCGTGAGGTATGCAAATGGCAAGAGCTCTATTTGTATAATCTGCAGCTACTGTTGCCCCTCCAAGCATGATAGCAGCAGCTTGGCAACTCGGACAGCAGGAGATCAACCAGCGAAAGAGAAGAAGAAAAAAGGAACATCAGTGGCCAGCCGAATGGATAGGGCCGGTAGGCGAAGTTGTGTCATGTGCAAGCCATGTTTTTACCGAGTGCAGCGGTAGTTGATAGGGTGATCATAATTTGGGTTAAATTTAAAAATCAAATCGAACGGATAGATTTGATTTGGTTTGATTTGAGTTGAAATTTAAAAAAATTTGATTTGAGTTCAAATCGAGCCGTATTAAAAAATTTGATTTGATTTGATTTTAAAGTCAATTCGAGAATTAAATCGAACTGAATAACCCGAATTTAAGGATATTTTTATCAAGTTAATATAAGTGTATAAATAATTATAAATCCTAATTCTAAAAGTCTAATTTCCGCTATCTTGACGGGATTTCTGACTCTATGAAATAGGTTTCAAATCACCTTATATTTTACTATAACTGAAATTCTTAATTTTTTATGTGAAAATTGTGGAGCTTATTCTTATAAGTTTCAACTTTTAATATTATTTCTTTAATATTTATTTTATTCGATAGAAATTCTTTTACCCTATCTTTCTCTACTCCTGTTTGAATTCAATCTAATTTATAAAAAGGGACATGAATATGATTTAAACCGAATCAAACTCAACCAAATCGAATTAATTCGATTCGATTTGATTTGATTTCAAAACAGTTTGGTTTGATTTGGTTCGAGTTGAACCCTTAATTCGATTTAGTTTGAAAAAGATTCTCTTCGAATCAAATCAAACCAAACCGTACTCACCTTTAACGGCTGAGCATCACCTCCGGCGTGACGAAAGTGGTGAAGAATAGTTAACAGCAGCTTGATCTAGGAAACCAGTTATATGACACTTTTTGCCATAAAGTTTAAGATACAGCACAGAATTTTCCATCATCAGAAGGCCTTTACTAATTACATAGGAGGATTCTATTAGCATGGATGGTAAAATAAGAACATTACCACCAATTATGCAAATCACATAATTCAATTTTTGGTTTTCGATCTATATTATTAACTCTTCTCTAATGTTGATAAAATATTTTATGTATTTTTACATTAATTTCTAGTCTTGGATGAATACAAAATGAATAGGTTAAATAGTGTGATTTATGGTATCATATGATATCAAATTAATTTGAACGACTTTTTATTTATGGTTAGATATATGATTCTAAAGATAATGTTTGAGGGTGCACATAGATCGAAAATTGCAGACTAAATTATATAGTTTCAAAAGAGATTGTGTTAAAAATACTAGGGAAGATCAGTTATATATAAGAGCAATTAAATTTTCATAAATTTTAATTGAGACAACAAACTTTTGAAATATCGTATGAGAATATCATCTCAAAGTTAATATCTGATAAAAACATTAAATTTTCTTGGGAGCACTATAATTAGTATTTTTATCCTCAATCAATATATGGGTCCCGAGCCGTGTTAATCTCTCACCCCACTCCATGACTGAGCGAAATCGACTCGCATTGTAGATGCATGAACGCTGCCTCTTTCAAAGAAAGTTCCCTCCATCTATTGCCTTATTAGTTACAAATTGAGCTACATATATGCAAATGATCTTTAATTCGCATCATACATAACTTATAATGTTAAGTGAGGAGGGGAATGTTCGCCAGGTCCAGTGCGGTCCAATATCGTTAAGCCCATTACGACCCGATTCAGCCGAACCTGTGACGGATCACCCCACCAGTCTCTGACCCATTCAATGCGGCTCAACTGGGGCCCAAAGAAGCTCTGCCAGCTCAGGAGCCGAATTACTACGCGCGTAGGTTTCGGACGTCGCAAAACTCGCCAACGGACGAACGTTGTCAGTGCCATCACAGGACTTTCCCCGATGAGGACCGAGTAACACCCATGCCGTCAAGATCCCCGCCACAAAACTCAATTCCGAGAATGGACAAATATACAACGGGTAACCCCCACGATCAAGGAGACGTCACTCCACGATCTACGTCATTTCCCAGCCAGAGAACGATCAACACCACGGCAGCCCATATAAATAGGTCCTCAGTCGGACCTAAAGAGAGGAGGCCTACAAACATACACATGTAGAGCCACCCGCAGACACCTATTCGTATATCAAGACACAGAGAGAAGGAGAGACATCCGGGTGCTAGCAGTGCTTTATGCCAAGAGGGAGAGAGAGACTTCTCAATGTAGCGACAGAAGTGATCTCCATCTGAGAAGTAAGACCAGAGAGGTTCCTCCGAGGGCTCCTTCTGACTCCGTTTCTAATGATTATAGATTTTCTCGAGAGGCCGACTGCTCTAGATTTTAAAGTTATGATACAAGACAAGGGGACATTTTCCTACCTCTAGATTAAGATTGGAGCATTAATCTTTAGTTTCAACATCCTACAAGCTATTTTATTGTCAAGGTTATAACCAACAATAGACTCCTCCATTTAAATAGATAAGTTATTATCTGGATATATACACCGTCTTTATCTTCCTATATATTATGTTATTTGTGTTTTATTCGCATGATCATCAAGGATCAAGTTTTACCATTAAAGAGTTTGATCCCAAGATATTTGGCGTGCATGCGCCTATTTGAACACAGACAAAAAAAATGTGTCCTAAATTCATGGAGGGCATGAGTGTTCGACAATCAGGGAGGTTCTAAAAAATTTTAAAGTTTTTTACAGATAAATCTCTCTAAAAATTTTATTATCAAATATATCTCTCATTTAGACATATTATCATGAATACTCTCCAAATAGGCATAAATGTTATAGTTATGTCTCTGTAATTTAATGCCATCAACGGGAGGCGAATATTATGTGGAATATATCATATAACATCATTAGGGTACGTGAAATACTCAAAATAATTTTTTACATATATATCCCTCTAAAGTTTCTTATTGTCAAATATGTCCCTCATTTAGGTATATTATCATGAATACCCTATGCAGAGATCGAGATTTGTCACCCGATCATGAACTATACCGATCATGAACTATACCCCCAAAGATTTGTTTGATCAAGGAGGAGGAGGAGGATGCAGAAGAGGGGCCTGCAGGCACGAGCACAAGTCAGAAGGAGCCCTAGGAGATAGCTCAAGGAACAACCCTCTGACAGTCAAGTCAAGCAACAGTCAAGGTGGCGAGCACTCCGGTGGAGAAAGAGATCAAGACCAGAGAAGGAGAGAGAGAGAGAGTTCAAGGGGTTGAACTTGCTTACCTCCATGAACGTTAGGCCAGAGTCTTATTTATACCTCCGCCTTGGGGTTGACTTTCGCCTTCGTTGGGTTACTGCAGCTATGGAGACGTGAGTCGTCCCGCTGCTCGTCTGACAAGGCATATGGGTGTGGGCGCTGACCTACTGTTCCTTCACCGGATGAGATAGCTCTGCCAGTAATGTGGCAGTGCTAGCTGGAGGCGTGAGGTACGTTGTTCTGTCAAGAGGAACAACATGGGCAATGTCCTCCCCTCCCCTTTTGCTAGATTGGAGTGCCATCTGCCATTAATGTGACGAGGCCCGCCAGAGACATGCATGTGTTGCTGCTGCTGGATGGAGGAGGGGCACGTGCTTACTGTTAGAGATAAATCAAACATGATATTATCTCTTCATTTGTAGATAATTATCCTCTGACTATTGTTGTTTATCTTCCTAGTCGGTTGCTACTTCTTGTTGTACATGGATAACGATTACCTCTGATTTGTTGTATCTGTAACAAACAAAGACTTATATAAGATAATTTTGGTGGCTCTCGAAAATCAACGAAGAGTATGCCACGTTCTCCAACTCTTTCCTACTTTCTGTTTCTTCATGGTATCAGAGCAGGACGACGCGATGGGATCTTCAAGCAACAGTGCCATTGTTCCTGCACCTCTCAACTCTCATGTTCCTAGTACCAACCTTAATGTAAGTCACTTTCTTTCCATCAAACTGTCACCCACCAATTATGTGATATGGAAAGCACAATTCATTCCATTACTTAATAGCCAAGGCCTGATGGGAATAATAGACGGATCCGATTCTGAACCTCCCACCACAATCAAAGATGATTCTGACAATTAAAAACATCCCGAACCCCACATATGCCTCTTGGTTTTTACGGGACCAATTAGTATTGAGCTGGATCAATTGCTCCCTGACCGAGGAAGTTTCCCCTCAATTGATTAGAATCGGTCATGCACATGAGGCTTGGGAAGCATTGGCCACCGCTTTTGGATCCTTTTCCCACTCTAGAATCCTTCAGCTTAATATTCAACTACAAAACCTGAAAAAGGGATCCCTCTCCGTCACCCAGTTTCTGCATCAGGCAAAGTTTTTAGCAGACCAGCTCGCCGAAGCTGGCCAACCTATAACTCCTGCTCAGTTCACTGCTGTTATATCTAGAAACCTTGGTCCGGAGTATAGCAGCATCCTCTGTGCTATATCTGCTCGAGACAGTGCACCATCCTTTCCAGAGCTCCACTCCCTTCTTACCACCATGGAGTATAATCTCGAAGTCGCCAGCACAACAGTGGAAGTTGCAGCACCTAGTGCAAATGTTGCCCAGCGATCTTCATCAGGCCAACAGCGTGGACGTGGTGCACAGCGTGGGCGTGGCAGAGGCCGTTTTTCCCCATGCACTCACTGTGGTAGAACCAATCACACGCCAGATCGATGCTATCAGCGCCCCAATGCTGGTCCAACAATGAGGGCGTCGTCATACGTAGCTCCAGCAGCGGCACCACATACTCCTCTGCCTATTCCATCGGCAGCACACATGGTGACCTATGACGGCACTTCAGGACCTCTTGATGATTGGTATGCCGATACCGGGGCTACTCATCATGTGACTGCAGATCTCTCACGTCTATCTATTGCCAATGAATACAAGGGTCGTGATCAGCTCCAAGTTGGAAATGGTAATGGCCTCCCCATCTCTCACATTGGTTCCTCCAATATTTCTCATGGTAAGCGTACCTTCTCTCTTCCCAATGTTCTTCATGTTCCCAGCATCAAAAAGAACCTTTTATCTGTGCACCGTTTTGCCCTTGACAACCAATGTTTCTTTGAATTTCATCCTAACCACTTTCTTGTAAAGGACAAGGCTACGGGAGCAATCCTAATCAAAGGGCACAGTGAGCATGGCTTGTATCGGCTGCAGACTACTAGAGAGCAATCCTCCTCCACTCCAGTTTGCTTCCTTAGTGAACGCGCTACTCCAGATGTCTGGCATGCAAGGCTTGGACACAGCCACCACCGAACAGTGTCCTCAGTTATCCGTTCATCTCATTTGCCTAGTTCAGTAAATAAAATTTCCTTTAGCCATTGCACTGCCTGTCAGCTTGGCAAGGCCTCTAAATTTCCTTTACAGACTTCTCTTTCTACTAGCAGTAAACCTCTCGAACTTGTCTACACTGATGTATGGGGTCCAACCCCCCAACCTTCATGTAATGGAGACAAGTATTTTATTCTCTTTATTGATGATTACTCTAAATTTACGTGGTTGTATCCAATGAGTGCGTGTTCCCAAGTTAGTGCAATTTTTCAGCAGTTTCATGTCTTTGTTGAACGTCATTTTTCCACCAAACTAATTGCTCTACAATCTGATTGGGGTGGAGAGTTTCAAAAACTTAACTCTTACCTCAAACAATTTGGCATTCAACATAGAGTGGCTTGTCCTCATACTCATGAGCAAAACGGAGCTGCTGAACGCAAAATTCGACATATTGTCGACTGCGGTTTATCTCTACTTGCTCACAGTTGTGTGCCAAAGAAATTTTGGAATTTTTCCTTTGAAACTGCTACATATATTATTAATCTACTTCCCACTCCTGTACTTCAAGGTCAGTCACCAGTTCAAAAATTGTTTCACCGTCCTCCAGACTACTCATTCTTGAGAGTATTTGGATGTGCTACATTTCCATTGTTACGGGCATATAATCCGGTGAAGTTTGCATTTCGCACAAAGCTCTGTGTTTTTCTTGGTTATAGCATGCGCCATCACGGCTATAGATGCTTTGACAAAGAAACTAGCCGTTATTATTATGCTCGTCATGTCTCATTTAATGAAACCAGCTTTCCTTTTGCAAACTCATCACCTTCTACTCCAGCAGCAATCCTTCCCTCTCCTGGCTCTCTGTTACAACTGCTTTACCTGTGCCTAGCGATTATGGTGCTCCAGGTACGTCTCTCTCTCATGCAACTATACATTTACCACCTTTTTCTAATAAGAATTTGCGTACCACGTGCAATGCAGCTTCTGATGTCAACATGCAACCCATTCATCCTTCTCCCCATAATGCTGCCTCCAACCCCAACACTCTTCACACATGCCAACAAAATTTGCCCGAGCCAGCTGCCAAAGAACCAGCCAACTCCTCTGATACACCCACCACCAGTCCATCATTACCTACACAAACACCACCTACAGCGCCACCACTTCCATCCCAACCCCCTACTATTCCTCCCTCTACCTCAACAGAAACCATTACCGCTGCCAACATGGATGGCCTTCCTCTTGTTGTCGATCTTGGCAAGGACGTAATGCAGTTACCCTCTCAGCCGCCATCAACTTCTGTTCCACCTACTGTGCAGCGCACGCATCCTATGCAGCTACGCAACAGAAGCACCAAGCATCCGCCGCCCATGGCACTCCTCACCATGGTGGCCTCTGCAGTGGAACCCACCTGCTTTACTAGTGCCTCCAAATACCCAGAGTGGCGTGCAGCTATGGCGGACAAGGTCTCTGCGCTATTAAGAAATGGGACATGGGAGCTTGTCCCACCTCAACCGCATGCAAATATTATAGGAAATAAATGGGTTTTTCGAATCAAGCGACGGCCAGATGGAACCATTGATCGCTTCAAAGCCCGTCTCGTCGCCAAAGGATATGCTCAGCAAGCCGGAGTTGACTACGTCGAGACATTTAGTCCAGTGGTCAAGCCCACCACCATTCGAGCTATCCTTTCCATTACCGTCTCTCATAAGTGGCCCATTCGACAGTTGGACATCTCCAATGCTTTTCTCCATGGTCACTTACAGGAGACCATTTATATGTCTCAGCCTCCAGGCTGCGTCGACGAGCGCTTTCCCAATCATGTGTGTCGGTTACATAAGTCATTATATGGGCTAAAGCAAGCACCTCATGCATGGTTTGCATGTCTCAGCTCCTTTCTCGTCAAGCTTGGTTTTGAAGGATCCAAAACGGATGCATCCTTGTTTTACTACAAAAAGGAGACCATCTTTGTTGCATTATTAGTGTACGTTGATGATATTCTCATCACGGGTACGCACATTTCTGTCATTAGCTCTCTTCTTGATCAATTGAGTTCTGAGTTTGCCTTAAAGGACCTTGGTCCACTGCATTATTTTCTTGGGATTGAGGCAAAGTCGACTGGTTCTGGCCTCCTCCTCACTCAGCAGCGGTACATTGTTGAACTACTTCATCGGACCTCTATGCTTGATGCCAAGCCGGTGAACACGCCTATGTGCACCAAAGTCACCTTGACGACTCACTCTAATCAGCCTACTGTCGACAAACATCAGTACCGCAGCATAGTTGGGGCACTGCAATACCTTACTATGACGAGGCCTAATATTACATATGCTGTCAACAAGGTCTGCCAGTTCATGCAAGACCCTCGAGAAGATCATTGGCTTACTGTCAAACGGATACTCCGCTACTTAAAAAAAACTGCCCACTTTGGTCTACTTATCCGCCCAACTGCTTCTCAACAACTCCAAGCATTCTCCGATGCTGATTGGGCAGGTTGCCCTGACGACCGTCGTTCTACCGGAGGCTATGCAGTCTATATGGGTGCCAACCTGGTTTCTTGGTCTGCTCGCAAGCAACATACTGTTGCTCGTTCTTCTACAGAAGCTGAGTACCGTGCACTTGCTAATGCCACTGCAGAATTGATCTGACTACAATCGCTTCTTAAAGAGCTCGGCCTTCTTCCATCAGCATCACCAATCCTTTGGTGTGATAATTTGGGGGATACATATTTAACGATAAATCCTATCTTTCATGCACGCACCAAACATATAGAAATAGACTTCCATTTTGTGCGAGATCAAGTATCCAAGGGCAAGCTCCAAGTGAAGTTCATCTGTACAAAAGACCAAGTTGCTGACATTCTAACGAAGCCCTTGGCCATTGCACGGTTCAGTGATCTACGGACCAAGTTGAATCTCCGATCATTGGAGCCTTCAACTTGCGGGAGGGTGTTAGAGATAAATAAAACATGATATTATCTCTTCATTTGTAGATAATTATCCTCTGACTGCTGCTATTTATCTTCCTAGTCGGTTGCTACTTCTTGTTGTACATGGATAACGATTACCTCTGATTTGTTGTATCTGTAACAAACAAAGACTTATATAAGATAATTTTGGTGGCTCTCGAAAATCAACGAAGAGTACGCCACGTTCTCCGACTCTTTCCTACTTTCTGTTTCTTCATGACCTTTGGGCCTGGGCTAGCACCATGGCAGGGTTGGCCTGTCACGTGCTAGACTGGGACTACTAGAGATGGGCTTGGAGAGCTGGACCTCGAAGGTGGGCCTTACTAGGCTGATGAACTTTTCCCTCCTCACCCTCCAAATACACTGAATGGTTACGGTTATGCCTTCACCACGTCTCTAACCCGAGTTAAATGTGAGTTAAAGAGTAAAACACCTAACCTACCCATGGTTAACAAAATTAAAAAAATCCATGGGTATCCATTCTCTCTCTCTCTCTCTCTCTCTTTGTCAGCTAAAACCCTAGTTGGCAGGGGGCAGCAGTAGAGAGAGGGGGGCATCGCCAGAGTGGGAAAGGGGGCGCAGAGTAGGAGGTGAAGGGGGGCCTTGTCAACGGTGGGGGGGTGGGGGGAGGGGGAATAGCAAGGAGAGGGGGGCCTCGCCGGTAGTGGGAAGTGGGGCGGAGCAGGAGGTGGAGGGGGGGGGGCGATGGAGCAGGAGGTGGAGGGGGGCTTGGCGATAGTGAAGGGGAAGCTCGTCGACCGTGGGGGGGAGGGGGGGTCCTCGCTAGAGTAGCAGAAAGAGGGGGGGACTAGTCGGAGGTGGGAGGGGGGAGGGGCTCTCTCTCTCTCTCTCTCTCTCATTAAAGATTTTTTGACTATTTCACGTACCCTAATAGTGTTAGATGGTATATTCTACAGAATATTCGTCTCCCGTCGATGACAGTAAATCATAGAGACATAACTGCAACACTTACGCCTATTTGGAAGGTAGTCATGATAATATACCTAAATAAGGGGTATATTTGACAATAAATAACTTTAGAGGAATATATATGTAAAAAATCTTATTTTTTATTTTGTTAACTAAAGGTAAGTCGTGTATTTAACCTTTTAACCCATCGAGTTAAACATACGTGAGTTATGACAAGGACATAATCACACTGATTCGAGATATTTAGAGAGTATTCATGATAATATACCTAAATGAGAGATATATTTGACACTAAAAAAATTATAAGGGTAGATATGTAAAAAAACCTATTTTTATAAAAAAAAGAGTTGAGGCACCCCCATGCATGTGAACTGCAACCGCCCTCTAATCACACGCCCATGCGATTGCACGGTCGCTTGGTGATTCTTTTTTGCAAAACATATGCCATCTGATCGAAATCGGATAAGGGCGACACGTACAATCGCTCAAATAACACTACGTACATGGAGAGTCTAGCATCACTATACATGTTCATAAGAAACTCCAAAATTCCTGCTGCTACATCCGACCCATTGACGTAGATTAATTCTGGTTGTTTAATCTCCTTTATTTTTCAAATGGAAAGTTAAAAGTACGTATAAACTAAGTTGTTCCCAGATGCAGTAAAAAACTGCAAGAAAAAAAAGAAGCTGATGGTGTTCCCACATCATGTTGGCAATACGCCTAGAACGCAAAAGGAAACTCCCAGGATGAGCATATATAGACGTCCTGTGACACTCTTCAAGCCTACATTAATTCTTCTTTGACTTCATTCGACTTTACTGCAAGGTGGTAGTTTAAATTAGCTAGCCTCCTCGATCGGCAGACCCAGTCATGCCGTGCAGAGTGCACCCATGACAAAACTAAAACCTCGAAGAATTCACAAGCGATGTGTCACATGTATACACGCCACTTCTCAAACTAAGATCCTTACTGTAGGGCTGCAAGGCTAAGGTTCCTCGGATCAATGATGCGTACTGATTTGATGTGAGTTAGTAATACAGATTTGAGAAGGGTAAAATTGATTCGGCCTATGTAAGATCCATTTCTATCATGTCCAGTCAGATCCACAGTCTGCGACGCATTTGTCAGGTCTTGATAGCCGCAGTTCGTCACGGACAGCTCAGAACAGATCGTCCTTGGATCCGCCAGTGTATGAAGGGCTTCGACTCAGGCGCAATGGTCATCGGATGACCTTTCGACGACCGAACGTTACCTCCCACAACGTCGGTCTCTACTCCACTAAGGGTGAGCAGGCCCCCCAGGCGCCGTAAGACTCGAAAGAGAACCGTCCGACTCCGGAGGAACAGACCCTCAACGGGAAACTCCCCACGATCGCGGGAGACGTTACTCCACGACTTACGCCCTTCTCTATTAAGGGACTGGCCCTCGCTTCCAGGATAACCCCCTATAAATGGGACTTCGACGGGCAGGCAGAGACACGATGATTTTCACCAAGAAACACACACCCAGCTCCAGAAAAGGGAAAGGAGAAGGTACCTGCTGGTAAGAGAGGAAGTCCCTGCCAAGCGTCGGCCGCCCTCCGAGCACCCTTACCGCCCAGGGAGTACTCTCTGAGCGTCCACTGGTCACGGCGAGAACCCCCCGGAAGGTAGTCCGTCCCTCCAGACTTGCTTCACGACCTCTCAACTCTCTCTCTCTTACACTCTTCTTCCTGCTTCTCCGTCTCCCAAGTGCTGACTTAAGCATCGGAGAGTTGTCCCCTAGGATAACGCCCGGGATTTTGTTTCTGGTGTTTGCAGGCTTCCACGAGTGTCAGGAGGTCTTCCCCAACAAATAAATAGAAAAATGTGATACGGAGGTTAGGAACCATTTTTTTCACCTCTACAAGGTTGACTCACGTTAACTCGGTCTAACTCAAAGCTCCGCTTTGTTTTGAGATTAAAGATAATCGGATTAAATTTAAGTAGATTTATTTTATCCACTTTTATTCATTTTTACTTTGGCATGACACCGGATTAAATTATCCCACCTATAGAGGTGGGATGGGTTAATCCGACTTAAGTCATGTTAAGTCACTTTTAAGTGGATTATGTAAATTTGATCCCGCCAAATCAAAATAACTTAAGTTTGGATTAAAATGAAGTTAATCTTAGGATAAGTGACAAACAAAGCGGAGCAAAGAGATTTGAATTATCTTGAATCAAGTTATCCATCTCGATCTGATCTAGATACGATATAATATGATTGACTCAATATAAATAATCTCGATACAATAAGTCATGGGCAAGATAACTCTAAAGATAGTGATTTCAGGGAAGAACGATTGTCTAATTATTAACCAATGTAAGGATGTTGATATAATTTGTGGTGTATATATATATATTATCATATCATAAATAACAAAATGCTACGATCTTGAAAAATGAACTTGATTTATTGAGCTTTTGTGATCTTAAACTTGTGGCGTACGGCTTCTTAATTGAGAGATGTGTCAAAAATTAGAATGGTTAGCTGGTGATCGAACCGTTTTGCCTGTACAAGAAATAGCAGCTTGTGCGCCGGTGAATCTTGAGACGATGGAAGCTAGTCTCTGTGTGTGTGTGTGTGTGTGTGTGTGTGTGAAGGGGTGGGGGGGTGGGGTGAAGAAGGCCAACGCCCACGACACCCAACCTCACGCGATCCCCCAACCACCACCGAATGCTCTTCCATGCTGGTCAATATGTTCGCTTAACCGTCAGCAATTTTAAGATCGGACTTACGAAACCTGTACTCTACGTGGTCATCTCAGAGAATCTGTACATGTTGGAATTAATCCACTTTCATAAAAATCGAACAATTTCAACTCGTGCTCAATTCGTTTGGTTCGGGTGTTATTTGTTTCTGTGATGTGATCCTTAATTTGATTTTACGATTAGATGATTTTAAATTTAATATATTCATCTAACTTTAAGATAGAAACTATTTCATTAATTAATTTGGATGATCAAAAAATAAAACATGATATTTTATTCATTTTTTATGATTACGGATCATTTTTTAATATCTTATTTACGGTTCAACAGATATATATATGGTCGCAATTACACTAAAATAAAAAAAAAATTAATCTACGTCACATTGGCTAGCAGATCGACCATAATCCCATTGGCACTATTTCATCACTTAATAAATAATAAAAATATTAAATAAAGAAATAATTATCAAACTTTACAATATTTTATGATGAAACAGACAAATCCATAACATATAAAACATTACAAAAGAGAGTAATTAATCTACTCTATACTGTACAAATGTATCATAAAAACACGATATTTTATGATTATTTTACATCAAAAACAAGCTCCCCGGCCCTTCAGCTAGCATTTTTACCCTTAACTCACGTAACCCTGCCAATTGCCCAAGGTCATATCATTTTTCAATTAAAACATGTTATTACCATAAAATTTTAAAATAGAATATTATAAAAAAAGATTTTTTTTAATTCGAGTGATAAAGACGGAACAATTAAAACAGTTAAGAAATCAGTCCGTACCAACCGAATCGCACCACGTTTGCACCACCGGGCCCCGACCGCGTACCACACACCGGGCCTGCCCCACAAGCGGTATGCATGGACCCAACTGCGCCTGGTCCACCGTACCGCTATTTGTTGCCGCTCACAGCAGCACGGTGTTTGGTGTGTTAGCTCATCTCCCTCCCCCGTCTCCCGCTTGTTCTTCTCATCTCCTCTCATCACCCTTACTCCCCCTCCACTCTCTCCCTCAAAACTTCTCTTTCTCTCTCTTCCTCTAAGCCCACCGTCCCCGGCCAACCATGGAGTTGCGGTTGAAGGCGCCGCCGCCTGACGGTGGCCGGAGAACACCTTACAAGATAGAAACCAAGTTGCTGTCCTATGGCTTGCCGGCGAACAATAACGGTCCCCTCCAGTACTGGCGCCGCTGGTACCGCGTGCACGCCGACTCCAGGCCCATCCTCAAGAATGTGAGCTGCGAGGCCCGGCCCGGCGAGGTCCTCGCCATCGTCGGCCCCAGCGGGGCGGGCAAGACCACCCTGCTCTCCATCCTCGCGGGGATGATCCACCCCACAAGGGTCGGCGGCGAGATCCTCGTCAATGGCCGCCCCATGGACGCGTCCCACTTCCGCCGGCTCTCCGGGTACGTCACGCAGGACGACGCCCTCTTCCCGCTGCTCACCGTGGAGGAGTCCCTCATGTACAGCGCCCGCCTGCGGCTGGACACCTCGAGCGGCGTGTCGCCGTCCGGGAGGGTGCAGCAGCTGCTCAGAGAGCTGGGGCTGGAGCACGTCGCCGGGTCGAGGGTGGGTTCCCACGGCGGGCGGGGCATCTCCGGCGGGGAGAAGCGCCGGGTGTCCATCGGGGTCGACCTGGTGCACGACCCCTCCATCCTCCTGCTCGACGAGCCGACGTCCGGGCTGGACTCGGCGTCCGCCCTCCACATCGTGTCGCTGCTCAAGTCTATGGCGAAGGTGCAGGGCAAGACCGTCGTCCTCACCATCCACCAGCCTGGGTTTCGCATCCTGGAGCTCTTCGACAGGGTGCTCCTCCTCGCCGGCGGCACCGTCCGACACGACGGCTCTCTCGAGCTCCTCGAGAAGCGCCTGGAGGCCGCCGGCCACAGCATTCCCCAGCACGTCAACGTGCTGGAGTACGCAATGGACGCCATGACAAGCCTCGACATAGAGACTCCGGTGAGCTTCCAGGAGCTCGCCAGGGTCGTCGGCCCCGGCACCGGCCGTGCCGCCGGCTCGGTGCAGGCAAAGGAAGACGGCGTCGTCCACGCCAACTCCCGCTTCGGGGAGGTGGTCATCCTCGGGCAAAGGTTCTTCGCCAACATCCTGAGGACCAACCAGCTCTTCGCCGCCAAGATGATCCAGTCCCTGGTGGCCGGCCTCGGGCTCGGCTCCATCTTCATGAACGTCGGCGACGTCCAGGCCCGCGTCGGTTTCTTCGCCTTCAGCCTCACCTTCCTGCTGTCCTCCACCACGGAGGGCCTCCCCGTGTTCCTGCAGGAGAGGCGGATCCTGATGAGGGAGACGTCCCGGGGCGCCTACAGGATCTCCTCCTACGTCATCGCCAACGCGCTCGTCTTCCTCCCCTTCCTCCTCGCCGTGGGTCTCCTCTACGCCGTGCCCGTCTACTGGATGGTGGGCCTCCGGGGGCAGGTGGACGGGTTCCTCTACTTCTCCCTGGTGGTGTGGCTGGTGGTGGTGGTGGCCAACTCCTTCGTCGTCTGCTTCAGCGCACTCGTGCCCAACTTCATCATGGGGAACTCGCTCATCGCGGGGCTCATCGGCTCCTTCTTCCTCTTCTCCGGTTACTTCATCGCCAAGGACAGCATCCCCAGGTACTGGATCTTCATGCACTACCTGAGCCTGTTCAAGTACCCCTTCGAGGCCTTCATGATCAACGAGTACGGCGGGGAGAGGGGGAGGAGGGCGTGCCTGCAGCGGGCGGGGGAGGCGTGCCTCATGAACGGGGAGATGTTCTTGAGGCAGCAGGGGTTGGAGGAGTCGCAGAGGTGGACGACCCTGGCGACGATGCTGGGGTTCATCTGCTTCTACCGGGTGCTGTGCTTCGTGATACTGTGGTTTAGATGCTGTACTAGGATGGCGATGAGAAGGTAGGGATCGATGCCGCATCACTCTTCTCTCTTCTTCTTTTTTCCCCTCTTCATGTTCCTTTTTTTTTCTACCACTTAATTTGGTTCTAACAACAGCATGATAGAACCGATCGAAATTCCTTATAAACTACGCTCTTACTATTATATTTCTTTTCTGGCTTCTTCTTCTTTTGTGGGCACTTTTGGATTATGGCGAGTGAGATTAATTGATGGAAGTTGTTTAATTATGATGGCCTGATCACATTTTGTTGGCTATAAATTCGATCCATTGATGAATAGCTAAGCTATGATGCAGTCATAGATTACCGATGCCTCTGGCTGGGCCTGTGTCTAATCTCTCTTTTGGAGGAGGCCATAAATTCCGTACGATTCCTCCGGACCTAAAGTCTGACGTGCCTTTTGAGGTGGGGTTTTTTTTTTTTCATGCATAGATTTCTTGTCGGCACCACACGGACGGAAGGATTCACAAAACCCCATTTCGAACCAAAAACAAAAAACAGATTCAAGACCCATTCACATCGTCCATCCTTCCAGATTGGATTGGATTGGATCGGATGACCAATGTGCTGAAATATTTTATTATTAACATTCGTACTTTTGTAGAGCTGGTGACAAAAGTCTTCTTGTTATCTAGTATATATCCTCGTAAAAACTGTCACGACGATGTTCCAATTCTTGGTTCTTACTAACCAGTAACCAACAGGGAAATTTTCGAGTCTTTTTTTTTTCCAAGTAAGCAACACGAAGGAATGCCAATTAATTAACCTCCGAAGTCAAAAACGATTGTAAACTCGTTAAGCATCAAGGTTTTCATTTCTAAGGTACCCGTTTTGTCGATCTTAATTTTTTAGGGTTCTGCAAAAATACCCTCTTTATAAATTTATTTGTAAAATTACCTCTTTTATTTTGGCATTATTTTTAACGACCTTCTTGTACCAATGTAGTGTCAAAAAATACTCCCACAGTTAAACTTTCCTCAAAGGTCATTCTTAAGGACCCCTTTGATAGGCGTGAGAATAAGTCACCTCACCTCACCCCGTTCAATCATTCGTGTGTGTAAGGAAAAAGACGTGTGTCCCACTTGTCTCTCTCCTCAGTTAGTTATCTCACTCTACCAAAGAAACTCTCAAATAATATTATGTTTAAATCTGTATAATTAATTTTTTAGATAAAATACTCTCACAAAAATTAAAGAATTATTTTGATCAACATGTTGTGACAAAAGAGAGGAGAGATAAAGGGATAAAAATATGAAGAGAGAGATAGAACGTATAAGAGATTAGGAATATTTTGATATTTTTTTAAATTTAATTAAGACATGTTTGCTAACCGGGTGAGGTTAACGCACTCGACCCCGGGGAGAGTACAAGGTCTTAGATTTTCCGGTGCGGTTGGTGACATGGTAAAAAAAAATTCACTTAGGAATTTTAGCACATGATTTGAGGGGCAGTTCACACTTTAGGTTAATCAAGATGATTTCAGAGATAATTGTTTCACTTTTCACGAACACTGATAACTAGGATTAAATAAGAGATTTTAATAAAATGATAAGAGTTGATGACGATAAGGATATTTTTACAAGTATTATGTGTAACCAAATTATTAAAAATAATATAAAAATAAAAAACAGTTCTACAAATAAACTTGTAAAAAAAATACTTTTGCTAAAGAAAAGCATATTTTGCCCACCTTCACCGAGAACCGTCCAATCAAAAGATGTGCCACAAATGTTTCCACGGGCACCATCCAAGCATTTGCTTAGACAGCTGCGGTGCAAAGTGTGGTAAAAGAATTGTGGCACAGTGGCATTCCTCCTCCCCCAGGAAAACTGGAGAATCTGAAATTGCCAACTTTAGTTACACACTTACAATGGATTATGAAACCACACCAAACGCATGAAATTCCTCCATATCTGCTCCTCATAGGTGACTGGCACAAGCTAGAACAACCTGTGCCCACAACCGACATGAGAAAAAGAAATGCGAGAGCAGAGTAGAAACACAGTGGATTAGAAATATATAGCTTTTAAACCCCCATTACAGGCAATAACAGTACACACAAGCTTCAACTTCTATAGAGAATGGTTCTTAATGCCTCGTACTGTGATAACGACTATTATCTTCCCGAGGATACTTCTGCCAAGCAGTTCATCCTTGCATTGAAGCTAGAACTGTTTGCAGGCACACAATCCGTTCCGTGACCATGTACTTGAACATTGCTGCATGACAATACTCGTGGATATCTTACAAGAGAGCCCATCTTTACTTACATCACTGTTGCTCTGATGGGGAAGAAGCAACATACGACTGAAAAGCTCATGCCAGAAGCACATACCGAAATGACCGCACTCTAGCATGTAAAACATGACGTATTGCTGGGCTAACAAAGTGTAGATCTTCATGAGGAGGAGCTTGATGACTCAAAAGGTGATATTCTTCGCCTTTTGCCAGAAAGTGAGCTCCTTGGTGAGAAATCTGGAGGCGAAGAGACCCTATCCATTACAGACTTCAACGCCTGGTGAATGGAGTTCACAAAGAGATGGTGTTCAATGTCATCCCCATTTCCCTCACTAGCCATGACGAAGACATTTTTCACTCTGCCTCCAAGAGTGGAAATTTCTGCCTTCACAATTTTAAGTCGGAATGCCTGGAGTGTCTGTTTTAAATCTGTAAGGAGCTCAGGCCGATCCTCACAACACATTGAGACTTTGATTGTCGAGCTGCCATCATACATTCCATCTCCCTCAACTTCAACCTTTACTTCATCAACATCTGCTGGGACATTGCACCCTTTGCTGATTTCTGTTGCACCGTTCTTCAATTCCCTTAAATGGCTGATCGCTTCTGCAAGTAATGCAGCTTTGTCCAACTGCACAAATTTTAATAGAAGGTTCAGTGAGAAAGGAAATGTTGCGCAGATCAGATATAAGGCAATTCATGCCCATTCAAATGGAGGCAAAAAGGATTTGGGTAATAACGTGATATTAGTTCTTGGAAACTAGAAGGGCCATGCATTAACATGGTAGATTAAAATATAAATGTTATGCAAGAAACACCTGTCTTCAGAGATGCGAAAAAATGCTACTTCCAAGGAGTTACACAAGAAACTACAAGGATCTTAGCTCAAAATAATTTTTGAAAGAAGTTAAAATATATGGGAAATTCATATTCAAGAGTTTAGACTTTTGGGGGCCCTAGTTACTGCCATGAAAGATACAGAGCTTCAAAATATATTTCCATTAGATATACCGTCATGCAACAATAAAGTTAATATTCAGTATCTCAAGCAATATCATGTCCAAAACAACAACGAACAATGTCCAGTGCAAAGGGAATTCTTTAGCAGTCTACATAAGTGGGATTTTTAATAGCACCAAATTAAGGCAGCTCTTAAAATTTGTCCCTTCAATTCCTAGACAGAGAATTTAATAATTGTGTCTCAAATTAAATACACATCAACAATGAAAAATGTAAACATTAGCAAGAAAAATTATCAACTCCTCACATACGATGTAATGTGCAGGGCTGAGTAGTTGTGGGTGTCTGCGTGAAGGGGGGTTGCACATGTGCACCTATGATGTGATGCGTTAGCGCAAGGCATTGTGTGTGTTTGTGTGTGTGCGCACTCATGGATGGATGGAGAGAGAGAGAGAGAGACGATGTAATGTGCGGGGCCAAGTCGTTGTGGGTGTCTGCATGAAGGGGGTTTGCACATGTGCACCTATGATGTGATGTGCTAGCGCAAGGCATTGTGAGTGCTTGTGTTTGTGTGTGTGTGCACCCATGGATATATATATATATATAGATAGATAGATAGATAGAGAGAGAGAGAGAGAGAGAGAGAGAGAGAGAGAGAGAGAAGACACATGATGTGATGTGGTGGAGTGAGTGGCTGTGGGTGTGAGGGGGTGAGACAGAGTCTGAGCCTGAAAGGCTTCCGTTCTCTAACTGAGAAATAATAACAAAAGGAAAGAAATTTAACAAAACTAATTGCACATTTCTACAGAAAGATAATGAACTAACTTATATTAGACGATTCTGTCTTAGACAATAGGATCAGACAATGGACTTGAAACAACAATATCAAATAAGTCAGTCTTACGAATAAGATGGGCTGCAGGCACCAACATAGAACAGAACAACTATTGGACTAATGCAGTTACTAGTCGGAGGGTATGTCTACAGCAAGCTGGGTTCAGTGTTGCACCATAATTTTATCAAAAGTTTTTTTTCTTCTCTTTTCCTGTTTTTTTGGGTTCTCAGTTATTACACCCAGTTTCTTGAAAACTTTCCCTCAAGTTTTAATGATTATGCAAACGCTGTTCGGACAACATGCATATAAGAAGTGTCATCTCCCTACCACAGCGGTTGCTTAAATGCTGTCATGAAGTTTAGAATATTCCACCAAAAGCCTCAGCCGTGATTAAACAAATTTAACTTGCTATGGAACATAAACACACAAGTAAAGGATGTTCTATTCAATGCATGCTCTAGTAATTTTGAGCCATCTTCCAGTACCCCCCACCTATGAGTATATCATTCCAATATCTAATTTTTCACCTCCCATTCTGCCTTCCTGCTTTGAACCTTTTCTCTTTGGTACCGTTTCTGTTATTTACACCAAATCTCTTATTCAAAAATTTACTTTGACAATTTTTGGAGCACTAATCTGTAACAAGGGATGATATCAGAGTAAATTGAGAAATGGTTCAACGGGAGTAAGGAACATACAGAATAGGGCATTGATGAACTATATGGTGAAGGGCAGCACTGGGAGATGGAAAGAACTGTTGAAATATGAAGTAAATATGCAATATCTAGTTCTGAATGCTTAGGCATTGGTTGGCAGTTGGCACATATAAAAGATGATGGGGGGTGGGGGTGCGTGTTCATGAGATGTCACAAGGATTCACTGAAACTGGAGGAGAATATAAAAAAATTATTTCAGCTTGGAGAGGGAAAAAAAAGAAGGCAGCCATAAACAGACAGGCAAAAGAAAGCGCAAAGAAGAACGTATGCTACCATGTGAATGAAACTTGGAGGATGACATGACTAAATTCAAGGACAAAGGGAACAAGTAGAAGAACAACTCAACTGCAAAGTCCCAGCCAACATAAAACAAGTGAAAGAAAAGGGAACATGGTACTTGCTCTTGAAGGTGTATGCCTTGAAGTATATAAAATTTAACTACCAAGATAGACCTTGTTGAGTAGTCCCATCATTATATTCCGAGAATCTATAAGGTCAAAGCATCAGAAAGATTTATGATACAGCTCACAGAGGCAGACGTACACACACACAAAATCACTAATTTGGGAAAACAGTTTCTTTTGACAGTTGCAAATACAAATGAACAAATT
This sequence comes from Amorphophallus konjac, assembly GCA_022559845.1. Lineage (NCBI taxonomy): Eukaryota > Viridiplantae > Streptophyta > Magnoliopsida > Alismatales > Araceae > Amorphophallus > Amorphophallus konjac. The sequence continues at coordinate 34,445,547 of CM040125.1, forward strand.
GAGGAAAGACTCGGAAGAAATCGGCGACAAGAACAAGAAATTCAGCTTAAAACAACTGCAAAGATAGCAAAGTGAGGAAGACCTATTTCATAAATCGCACAGTCAACAACTTCATACCAAGAGAAGAAATTAAATCCGATGAAAAGAAGGGAAAAAATGGCGCAGGGATTACTGATTAACCTTGTCGGCGCTGGGGACAAGGCTCCGCAGGGTGGAGAGGTGAGCATTAATCCTCTCCCTGCGCCGCCTCTCGGCCTCACTGTGGCTCTTCAGGGCCATGGCGACCCTCGCCTCCGACACCGTCCCCTTCTTCCCTAGCCTCGCTGGAGGGGCCCTCACCAGCTCCCCTCTCTCCCCGTCCAATACCAAAGCCGGCGCGGCAGCCCCCACCCCGCTGAAGCCAATATCCTCCGGAAAAACCCGGATAAGTTTGAAGTCCCCAAAAGGAAGGGAACCCATCTCCCCTCCCAGCAATCAAGGAACCAAGAAGAAACCGTGATTTATGACGAAGTAATGAATACCCAAGTGGCGCAACAGCACAAATACTTTTAGGAGCCAGGTGGCCGACTAGTTGGGTAGTGCCAGAAGGGGAATCTCGGGCGGCAAAGGTGCTTCTTTTCCTGCTGTTCTTCGTGCAATCGTTCTCTCCTCTGGTCGAAAGCTTCCATGCCGCGAGGGACGAGGGAGGGGGGTTCGGACGGCGAGCTCAGTTCGGGAACTGTTTCATCTTCGACTTCCTCTGTTTGACGAACTCGATCATCCTTGCACTCTTTTCTTCTCGTCTCGAAGACAGGGATTAAGCAGCTTTTTGGGGGTGAGGGCCTGCGCAGGACCCTGGAAACTACAGGATTACGGGAACCCTAGCAGGAATCTCTGGAAATTCCCACGGCAAAGGGGAATCTCTTCTGCTGCGGCAGCGGCAAGGGTGAAAGAGGACGGAAAGATAAGGGGGACCAAACACGAGAGAGATCGCCCCCTGAGGGGTCCTCAATATATATCAATGGGCTTTGGGTTTCTTTATTATGCTTCAACACAAAGTACAAGTTTAGGTGATAAAAAGATTACAAATATATATATCCTACTTGAGTTAGTACTGATGGCAGGGGCTTTGCAGGGTTCCTTAATTTGACTTGGCTGCTGGATCTTGAACACATTTATCTGAGATCTCTACTCTCTTTTTTTTTTTTGCCTTTTTATAGGTTCATCTGCATGTTAACTCAGACAATAAATAGTAGGTTGCCTCTGAGTGAGATTTTTTTTTAAAAAAAAAATCAATTCTAGACAGTAGATACTTATGTGAAGTTGTGTTATGTTTTTGCTTCACATAATTTAGTCCCATGTGTGTGGAAAACTGGGTTGGAACCACATTCAGAAAATTTGGTATCTTAAGTTTTCTCTTTTCCGGTTAGTATCTTATTGTGAGTTCAGGACTACGGTCGTATCCCAAAAGTTATATGAATCTTTAAGGGGGTGTTCTTTAACCGGGGGCACGGTTAGCGCAAGCGACTCCCGGGGGTCACTTATGCTAACAGACCCCGGTTAGTACACCTGTGAGTGAGAGAGCGGTGGAGTCCACCGCTCTCTCTCATCAGGTGCTCTAACCTAATCGATCAGTAAACATGCTCTAAGTGGATAATTCTAATAAAATTCTGTCTTTGTAAATAATTTTAAAAGGTGTAATAATGTGAATATTTTAAGAAAAAATTAACGTGTTATGAATAATATTCCTCATATTGTAATGCAATTTACCTTTATTCAGTTGACATCGGAAAAACAACAGTCATCTTCTTTTTCCTAAACCAAGTATTTATGAAACTATACTTTAAAAACTATATAAATAAAATTTAATTGAAATCATTCATGTCAAAAGAGACGAGATGAGATCCCTTTCATGTAAAGTATTTAAAAATGAGCAACTCAACTCTGCAATCTTCTTCATTTTTTTTTATTTTTTTCTCCACTGCAAACTACTACTACTACCACTACTATTAATTTAAGAGTGGATTACCTTGTGGTTATGGCATCTCTCTAAGAATAGAAGAGCCACTCACATTATAAAAAAAAAAAAAATTGGCCAAGTGCACCGCCTTATCTCACCCCCGATGTGAAGATTAACAGCAGGCCAACCACTAACTTAATGGCTTTAATATGTCTTCCAGCTGAGAGAACTAAAAATCAATCAAACCGTCGTTGTTGATGTGGGCCTTCCAACCCCCCCTTTCAGCGACAGATTGCGCATAGACTTTGCACTTTCCCACGGTTTCGTCCATTTTTGAGTTGTCGTCTTGTAGCTGATAAATTTGAAGGGGGAATGGTGGCATTGGGGAGTGGGGAGCCACCTACATCACACCCTCCATTACCTTAAAATGGCCAATCAGCACCCACCAAACTCTCACTGACCGAGCCCATGTAGTTTATTTGAGTGGATATTAATAACTAGTCTCATGCATCCCCTTAATACTACCTCCACATTTTTTAAGGGCTTCTTGAGCTTGTGCATATGACAGTGGCCCTCTGTTGTCTGAGTTCGCCAACTCCTACGCTTTTTATATCTTCCAGTGCTTCTCTTGGGTTCAGCCAATCGTAGACAAGATGGGTTTTTTCTTAATGGCAAACTTGTTGCGCATATATATGTCTCCTCGAAGAATCTTGTACCGATGTGATGAGAAGAGTGCTTTCAAATTTGTATATATATATACATATAGGAAACCCTCGAAAGACGTCTCCTGCTTGTACCGTCGACACCCCCCTATCCTACATATACATATATAAATACATTTAATATATATAGAGCAGGGAAAATATATAGGCTCCATATGTGTAAGTTAACAAGTCAACTATATATATGGGCTGTTCATCCGAGAATCTCATCACCCAACTCGGTCAATCATATGGCAGTGGAGGGTTGACCACTGAGTTCCTTCCTTCCCCTTCGTCACTCTTCTCATCACCCATTTTTTTGTATCTTCTCCTGCTCTTCCTTTCAAGTGTCAACTATTCAGCTCTCTGCAATTGTAATTAAGCAGCAGGAAAAAGATGGAGAAATATTATAAAAGGAGTAATTTAAACTAGTGGGCGCAGGTTATTAATTAACACGCTTGCCTACATAAGAACTCCCCATGAATATATAGTCTTAATTTATTAAAGGACTCTATTTTTTTTGTATCTATCTCCCTAATAAAGTATTTATTTCCTTGGAAGTCCCTAATTAAGACATTTATTAATGGGGTTCCATGTTGTCAGCCCTTGGGGATGACTAACTACTATATAAGCTATGAGATAAGGGAGGTTACATTTTTAGGTTTTTTTTTTTCGCACAACACTGACTGTCATCATTGCTCTTTTTCTCTTTGGTTGGGCACCAACTGCCATCACGATGCATGCATCATGCACGTTTTTGCCCGAGGGGGGATGAGCAGATGTGGGTTCAGCTGCCGACTCCGCGCACATGAAGAAAACTATCCTCTTATATATATGTATCTTGTTCAAAATATTCGCATGCTACTGTTACTAGTAGTTGTTGCATGGTAATATTTTACTCTGAAGGTAACTATATATGTATGTTTACGATGTGAAGGTTATGTGAGAGATCTTTTCTGCAAGTTTTATCTGGTTAATTTTCGGCCACTTGATTGCCTTCTCGCTTAGCACACTAAAACTCACAACTCTCTGCATGAGAGGGAATCTCTCCTCCGGTATCTTGTACAACTGATGAGTTTATAGATGCTAAGGCACTTGCTGAAACTCCCCTTCATTAGCCCGATGCTTCTATATCCTGCTGCTACAGCCAGAAAAATCAACTACCCATTTGTCTCGATCGATGTTGTATAACAAGCCCCAGTAAGGCCGGGGTGAAATGGTGAATAGGGTTTTCAAAGATCGGGCCAGGGAATCGAAAGTACAGGTGCAAGGAACGAAAGAACAGCGAAGGGAGAGAGGAGAACGTACAGGAATCTACGTAGTGCGCTAAAGATTTTTAACACAGTTCAGTTTAATCCTCGTGCCTACAAGCTGGCTGTGTGATGTCTAGCTCACTAAAGTCGAGGGCTTATAATACAGTATTACATATTAATCCTTTTCAAGGCAAAACAAAGAAGGGTTTTTTACTTTTTAGTCCCTACAAATATATGTAATTTTTATTAGTCCCTCAAATATAACTATTATTTTTTAGTCCCTAAAATCTTCTACGTTATCGTTATTAGGCCCTGTCGTTCGATTCCGTAACCAGAGTGAAATTCAGCCCTAATTAAACTAACCCGATAGAAGTAAAAGATGAAATCACCCCTAGTAAATCACATCGAGCGTCTTGACTTTTTCCCCCTTCGTCCCGCACTGTTCATCGCAAGAGAAGCTAGGGTTCCTACGATTTAGGGAAGCAGGGAAGGGCGATCGATTCTATAAGTAGTTCTTACAGAAGGGGGGAGGAGGAGAGGACGATCGACCTTGGATTCTTGCGGGAGAGAGTTACAGGACAAGGGGGGCGGAGGAGAGGGTGATCGATCATGGGGTCATGCGGAAGAGAGGAGGAGGAGGAGAGGGCGATTGGTGTCCGGTTGCATCTCCTCTACCATAGCGGCGGCTGACTCCTGCTCGTGTTGACTCCTGCGTCTAGCTCTGACGATGCAGAGAAAAGAGAAGGTCGACGATAACATGGCCGGAGATACGATGACACTGTTGATCACTCCTTCGTCCAACTCCGGCGCTCCTTCAATTCATCCAGCTCGTGTTGACTCCTTCAACGACACGACGAACGTTGTGGTCAGTGATAACTCTACGGAGGAAGTTTTCAAAGAAGGCCATTACAGCGAAAAGGTAACTTTATGATCTTCATTTTACTGTTATGGGTTACACATGTACATAGACTATATAATGTTATGGATGGTTTATGATTTAGCACCATGCCAGAGTCTGGTCTGAAGCTTACATATAGATATGGCAGTTATTGGAAGATGTTATAGTTTGGTAGGAGGGCTTATTTGTTGGGTCACATGAAGACGGTAATTGTGTATCTAGACTATTACAGTCATTGCATCCTCATAGAGAACATGAGTCACATTTCTAGGTGGGCGAGTGAGCATGCTTTGCAATTTTATTATGAAGTGCCCGAGTCTAGTGTGTATGAGAAAATTACATCGAATGCACAGTTATATCAGATGATGCTCTCATATCTCCCGAGAAAGAAGATGACTATTTATGTGAGTACATTAGATGTGGAGCCAGTGTCTGAATACAGGGACCTAGTGATCAAGTCCAAGAAATGACCAACCAAGACGTATCTAACATTGCAAGAGAAGCTGGACCAATGAGTACACGTGCTAAGTAAGAGAAGTTCAACCTGCTATTGATCCAGGTGAAGCAAGAGAAGCTCAATTCACACAGTGTGTTGATGAAGATTTTGAGGCAGTTAGGTACAATGAGCAATAATATGATGATGAAAACTCAGAGTATGTGGGATATGCTGATGAGTATAGTGAGTCCTCAGAGTTCACAGAATCATTTTGTGATTCTAATGAGGTGCATACAGAGGACTCCTATCATTCAATGCCAGATACCTCAGATGAGTCCGATGGGGGCATATCAGATCTAGAGGGTGATTTATTAGAGGTTGATGAGCAAAATCTAGATATTAGAGTTGATGCTATCTTTCCTAGTTACAAGGCTTATATGATTGCTTTAAGATAGTTTGCAATCAAGAACCAATTCCAATTTAAGCAGATTAAAAATGATAGCACTAGAATGACTGTAGTGTGTGCTGATATTAGTTGTAAATGGAGAGTTCATGTATCAAGGTTACAAGATGGAGTCACCTTTGCGATCAGAACTATGCAAGAAAAACACACTTGTATGGCTACTAGTAGAATTGAGAGTCGGATGGCTTCTAAACATTGGATTTTAGCTAGGGTGGCAAAATCAGTGAAGGAGAACCCAGACATACCCCCAAAAAAATTGATGGTCGATTTACTAAGGGACTACAATGTGCAGGTACATTAGTGTTTCCCTAAAGGTGTTTTCTACATTTGAATATTGCATGAGATTTAATGTTGATATATTTCTTTTATTGTTTATTGTTGTCCAATATGCGAACAGATTCCTTACCAAAGAGTTTGGCAAGCTAAAGATAGCCAAAGAACAAGTTTTTGGTAAGATGGAGGATTCTTATAAGTTTTTGCCACAATTTCTTAATGAATTGAATAAAAACAATCCAAATTATGTTTTAGAGTTAAAGACCGCAATTGATAGATGCTTTGAAAGAGTCTTTATTTCTTTAGAGCATGCATCAAGTGGTTCATTGGTGGCTATCGTCCGGTGTTAGGCATAGATGGGTGTCATGGTGGGGTGTTGGTCTCTGTTGTGGGAATATATGGGAATTTTTGTTTGTTCCCAATTGCTTATGAAGTGGTAGAAGGGGAGAGTGGGGATGCATGGACCTAGTTTTTATAATTGTTGAAGAAGACAATTAGAGACCTAGAGGGCATAACATTTATATCTAACATGGACAAGGGCATTGAGTTAGCTATCCTAGAGGTGTTTCCCAGAGCTGAGCATAGGTAAGTTAAAGTATTTCTGGTACTTTTGGATTTTTAGTGTTTATTTCAGAATGAATTTTCCTGAAAATCTATAGTATTCATAATTCATTTTCCTAAAAATCTACATTTCAGAATTTAATTTAAGGCATATGTCTACATTTAATTCTAAAATAATTTCCGCATTGTTAGTGTTTATTGGATGGATTACTTAGGTTTTGCATGCGTCATGTGTACAAGGTTTTCATGAAGAAGTGGCTGGGCCTGGCTTTCATGGCTGCTACATGGAGTGTAGCGAGATGCTACACCATCAGGGGATACCAATCCTAACTATTTGAAATTAAAAAACTTGATGAGCATGCAACAAATTATTTGGAGAAGCTTGCATGTGTGTGGTCTAGGTGTCAGTTTTCTGACGAGACCAGATGTCACTACATCACAAACAATTTAACTGAATCCTGGAATTCTTTTGTTAGTGACCGTAGAGGGCTGCCTATTGTTGATATGCTTGATGGTGTAAGACAAAAGATCATGGTGAAGATGGACCAAAGAAGACGGCATGCTAGGAGATGGAAGAGCCATTCGTGGCCAGAGCTGTGGCACATCTAAAAGGAATTGTAAGGACACTAGAAAAATTTCAAGTTAGATTTTCATCTGACTTTCGAGCTGAAGTTGAAGGCCCCTATGAGAGGTCTGTTGTTCGTTTAGATGAGAGGACTTTCTTTTGCCGAAAATGGCAAGTGAGTGAGCTGCCATGTCAACATGTCGCAGCAATTGTTTATGCCCGCAAAGGGTTGAATATTAATCATTTTGTTGATAAGTGCTATGGGGTTGAAGTCTACAAAAAAGCCTATGAAATCCCTATTTACCCCTTAACTGATAAAAAGATGTGGGAAACAATTGATAGCCCATATGTGCTTCCTCCTAGATGTCACGGACCCCGAGGACGTCCAAGAACGAAGAGGATTAGAGACCTAGAGGAGAAGGCTACGAATAAGATTCATAAGTGCAAAAGATGTGGCCAATGGGGTCACCATAAAAACACTTGTAACGAACCCCTCTCAGGACCCCAATCAGGAGTGACAGGTGTTGGGCAAAGTATCTACAACAACCCAACAGTAAGCTACTAAGCCATATTCTTATTTTTTTCAGTTTGTTCATTTATTGTATACACACGTGTAATACCCCAACTGCACCGGGTGGGGGTGGAGGTGCATATGTGGCTTCCTCGGTTGGCCTGAGTAATGCCATTCATTTATCCTAGTTCTAACCAAAATCTATATTATTAATTGCACGATATAATACCAATATCTTGCAGGTTGTTCACAAAGAGGCCATGGAAGAGGGAGGAGTCCAACTTAGTCTGAGAGCAATGAAGGGAGTACAAGCCGTGGAGGAGAAACCACCGCCTGATCGAGAGGTATACAATTTTACTTTTGTCAAAGGTAGAGAAGCTCTTTATGTCCACATAATTCATAAGTTTATTAATGTGCATATATAGGTGCCATACAATCAAGATAACAGAAATTAGCGAGCAATTACATTCCAAAATGCACGAGGATTTTTAGGTGGTTTGGTCAGACAACCAGTCCGCCTACGTCCACCTCTCATCAAACCGATGAGGCTTCACTCGCTTCTCAAGAAGCACACGGAGTAAAAACTCCAACCACACGGAGACTTCGTCTCCACAATGATCCGACTCCTGGATCAACACATGCACACATGCTGCGAACAATGCAGCAATCCACACACACACACACACACACACAGTCTTTTCTAGTTCTGAAATAGAATAAAATGCATCATGAATGCTCAGAATAAAGGATGAATCATAAAAAGCATCTGAAATGATCAAGGAAATAAGATATTATTTATGTCCTTTGTGATAGTAGGCCGATTGAAGATGCTTCAACTAGATCCACGCTGAAGGGAGGTCGATCTCAAGCAGGAAGGAGTCGTCGGTGCTTCTACTTGAAGATCCGGCCACGAATATGACTTTGCAAGCTTGAGATATGATGAAGACCTTGAAATCTTTGCTCCGATCGGATCTGCAAGAGAGGAAAAAGAGTAAGATCGTCAAAGACACTCTCCTCTTCACCACAATGGCCGCCCTCCTCTTCTTTCTCTTTTCTTCTCCTACAAGATAGAAAATGTTAGCACATTAAGGTTCTTACTTCTAAAATTCAGAGAAGATGTATATATATAGCAAGGAGTGACCAAATGACCCATATAACCCTTCTAGAACATGTTAAAAACACCCTCATAAGTGTAGAAAGCATTTGGGGGCAATTGGGTACGATTAGAGGGGCAACCCAAGTGAGAAAGTCAGGTTTTGAATGACCCGAAGCGAACCACGCCGGAAAGAGTCGACTCTCCCTGGCAAGTTTACTGGGCAACGCCCAGTCAAGCAGGAAAGAGTCGACTCTCCCTGGTTGGCACACTAGGCAGCGCCCAGACCAACAGGAGTCAACTCCCAGAGTCGACCTCTGCAGCTGGGTATTACCCAATCTGCTCAGGGCAGAACAACACAAGGTGGGGTTCGACTCTAGGAGTCGACCCCTGCCTATGCAGAGTGAAATAAGGGTTTGGTAAGTCGACTTGTCTGGTTCTTGACAGTTATGGGTCAACTTGGCTCGATCTAAACTTACCTAAACTTGACCATTTAGCATGTTTTGATGTAAATAAAATCTCACCAATGACATTTGATATTGAAAAGTGTCAACCATCAATTTTTCAACCTGAAGAACAAGACAAAACAATTGATTTGCATGAGGATCAAAATTTATGCATCAAGGATAACATATTAAACTTGTTCACTCAAAATGCTTCAATGAACTCACTAAAACATATGTTGAACTTCTATTTACAACCACCCTTGGAGTTATGTACATGAGTCACAAATTCAATAGAAGACCTCAATCTTGAAAACTCATTCAAAACTTCACTTCATTATGAAACTAAGTGAAGTATGCCAAAATCTTCAAACAAGTACACATGGTTTGTTATCATTAAAACCCAGATACCAAAATCAACTAGGGGATCCAATAGTGAGAATTTGGAATTGGTGTTAAAGTTGGTGTGGATGAGGCATTATGCAGGAAACTAAATGAGGCATGTATCCATCGAATGCTTTCTGGGATATATGATGATATATGCAAGAAACTAAATGCATGAAACTGGCATTATAACCCCTCAAAGCTTCTTATTATGCATTCAATCCATCCAAGAACTTGACAATTCTGATATGTTGAACATTCTGTTGAGCATACATATTCTGTTTAACTAACCAGTATCCACTTGAACATTCAATCCATCCAGCACTGTCTATCTGCCCCATGTACCCACCCTTCACACAGCACAAGGATCCTCATCATAATCATGTAATATGTAACCAAACTGTAGCACCCCGTATAAAAATGAGGAAATTTTTTTTAAATACTTCTTTCCAAATAACTAAAACTTTGGATAACTCTATAGTAAGGTTAAACAAAAAGTTAGAACATCCCATAAGGGCCATTATACAAATATGCCACCCTTAATAGCGTTTACTATTTAAAAATACTATTCAATTACTATTCAGATTACTATTTATTACTATTCACTACTATTCACTTACTATTCATTTACTATTCAAAAACACTATTCACCAAAAAATAGTATCGCCTTTCATTAAGGCGCCATTTTCGAGAAGCACGATTGAATAAACAGTCAATTCTAAGTTAGTATATAACTTCTAAGTTATTATATAAATCATCAATGCTAAAAATTTAATAAATGTGAATCATGATACCTAATCTAATGCATGAGCATACCGCTAGATTCCTTATATTTTTCTCTACCTATCTACGTATCTATCTCAAAAAAATTCTTTTATTTGGAAAAGTAACACTATTCATCGAAATAGTGACTCTTTACTATTTATCGAAATAGTGACTCTAAGTAACGACTCCTTATATAGGCGCTATTTCATATGAACTATTCATCTATACTATTTATTACTATTCATATGAAGTAACGACTCAATATAAGGCGTTATTTCATATGGCTAGACACGTAACATCAATAGACAGTACATAATAATGCACCCAGGAAAAAGGCCTAGACACGTAACATCAATGTACAGTACATAATAATGCACTCAGGCCAAATCACACCCATGACCCAGGCGCTATTTCCGGAAAGGGCGCTCAGGTCACAGGCGCCATTCCTGAGTCCCTATAGTTATATATATATATATATATATATATATAACTCAAGGATATAGTGCCCACTTGAAGGGGCGCTATTCACATAAATAACGACTACCTAGAGAGGCGCTATTTTCTTGGAAAGGATCAGAGGATATAGCGCCCTACACTTAGGCGCTATTCACCTAAATGACGTCTGCTCGGAGAGGCGCGATTTCCCTAAGTCAACAGACAACCATCCCTATCATCCTATCCGGAACAAATCCTCTTTGCTGGCAATGGACCCTCTTACCCGACAGTGGAATCCATGGATTGAAGTATTAATTGTTTCTTTTTCCCTCGCAAAGGACCCTCTTGTCTTTCCTTCCCTATAACTATACACAACCTCCTAAGGTTAGAAGGTGATTGTCAATAGAAGGGGGTATTTCTAGGAGCATACGTGAAGGGGTTCTTCCTGGGGTTCTTCCTCCTGCTGTTGAAGAACCTTGCAGGGAAGCTTACCTTCTTATTCCTTCTACGTGTTTACGTCAAAAAAAGGTAGGTGTTCTCAAGATTTGGCTAAACTAGTAGTTAACGTAGGTTAACATGCATGCTAGTTAAACTTGTCTTAGCTTAGCTACATTCTGTTTGGAGTATATCAAAAGGCTTAGTGGGAAAGTTAGGCTACGCCTATCTAGAACAGTAACCCTTGCGTTGAGGAGATCCTCTGCCAAGTACTCTTGGTACATCACACAGTTTAGTATAATTGTCATTAACCTGTCCTAATTTATTGCACTGATCCATGTTTAAAAATTAAAATCAATGAAATTAAACTCAAAAATTATTGCATGAGCTTGATCTTACAGTCCTGCAAATTTTCCATGTCTATCTATGCATTTACTTCCTGATTCTGTGAACATGCTGTAATTCGTGAACAGTGAAATCACGTAATTAGTAGCCACCATGTTCAGATAATTATATCTTTTTAATCCAATCATGAAACTCATGCATGAGCACGGTTCTGGAAATCTCAGATTTTTCTCTATTTTAACATATCCTTAGATCATGATTTACTGAAGATCTTAAAAATGAATAGTATTTAAATAGTAAACTGCGACTCATAATGCTGTGACCACCATGTTCAGACAATTATATCTTTTTAACCCAATCATGAAACTCATGCATGAGCACGGTTCTGGAAATCTTATATTTTTCTATATTTTATCATGTCCTTAGATCATGATTTACTGAAAATCTTAAAAATGAATAGTGTTTAAATAGTAAACCGTGACTCATAATGTCGTGACCACCATGTTCAAACAATTATATTTTTTTAACCCAATCATGACACTCATGCATGAGCACGGTTCTGGAAACCTCATATTTTTCTCAATTTAACCATGTACCTAATTCCTGATTTACTGAAAGTATTAAACATGAATAGTGTTTGAATAGTAACCCGTGACTCATCCAGCCCTCAGGTGAATAGCCCCCCCAGCCATGGCACCATTCACTGAATAGGCGCCCCAATACAGGGCGCCATTTAATTGAAGACAATTCACTGTGTCGTCAATTCAATTTCCAGTAATTTCTGGAAATTATTAAATCAACACATTCAAAAATCGATATCTATTTAATTAAACCATGAAAATTTTGCATGAATATGTTTATGTGATCCTGACATTTTTCCCTACCTACACTTACCCTTACTTCCTGATTCAGAGGACTTTTCTACTAATGAATAGTGAACCACCTAGGGTAAATAGCGCCCCTGACCAAGGCGTCAATTACACAAATGAAGACTCCGTGCATGGCCGCCAATTAATTGAAGACCATATGCAATGTCGTCAATTCCATTTATGAAATTTCCAGTAATTAGTAAATCAACGCATTCAAAAATCCATAACTATTAAACTGAACCATGAAAATTTTGCATGAATATACTTCTGTGATCGTGATAAGTTCCTCTACCTGTCCATGTCCTTGATTCCTGATTTAGATAAACTTTTACGGTATGAATAGTATATGAATAGTATTTTGAGTCATAGAATGTACCTACACGGTGTAAATCACCCCAATTTATTGAATAGTGAAACCCAATAATTTTGCATGAGCATGATTCCGAACTCCCGAGAATTTCCTCTACCTATCCATATCCTTGTTTTCTATTTCTGAGAAACTTTTACGGTATGAATAGTGTATGAATAGTATTTTGAGTCATGGAATGTACCTACACAGTATAAATCACCCCAATTTATTGAATAGTGAAACCCAACAATTTTGCATGAGCATGATTCTGAACTCCCGAGAATTTCCTCTACATGTTCATGTCCTTACTTTCTATTTCTGAGAAACTTTTACGGTATGAATAGTGTATGAATAGTATTTTGAGTCACAGAATGTACCTTCCCGGTGAAAATCACTCAAATGTAAATGGCACCCCAAGCCATGGCGTCAATTACATGAATAGCGACACTCTAGTATGTCGTTAATTACTCTCTGTTATGTAGCCTGTAGACCTTGATTACAGAGCCTGGTAAATTCATATTCTGCCAAACCTTAGAAAAACTGAAAGTCATTACTAAACCCCATAAACCCCTGAATTACATTTATGTTCTGTATTGTTAAGAGGTTCAGTTATCATCCATCATTTTCATGTCCATTGTCCTTGATCTCTATTCCGGATTGATCCACCTTATATTCCTACAAATGAATGCTTTTTCTTAAAATTCTATATTGGCTATATAAATGAGAGTGGATGTCAAAAGTATACATGAAATGTTGTACATATAGGACCCGGTCTGGTCCTTGGAGGAGCACCCGAAGGTACTTGTGCCCATGGGAGTTTATTGACCACGGTGTTTGTCATTGCACCGAAGTACTTGCTTGACTTGACTTGACTTGACTTAAGATATTCCCACTCACTCTCTCGTGACACGCTTGACGTGCTTGACTTGAATTATTTAGCCCGAAAAAGGGAAATTACTTGCTTGAATGAATTGAATGAAAATATCCAATTCCATTGTACTACTTGAATACATGAGCTTGATATACATGAGCTTGAAATACTTGCTCGAATTACTCGAATGATAAATTCTTAAAATTTACTTGCTTGAATACGTTCTTGAATACGTTCTCCTTGGAAATACTTGTGCACTTACTTGCAAATTACTTGAAATTTCTTATTGATACATCTTATTGAAATTCTTGTGATATTCTTTATTACAATTCTTGATATTCTTGCTTGATTCTACATGCATCATTATACCGTATGAAATTGTAATTAACTTAAAGATTGTTAGAACTTGAGATATAATTCCTACTGAGCGATTTGCTCATAAAGTTACAATTCTTACATTTTTCAAGAAACTTGGGTAGCGACCACCCCCCGGATGGGACCGATACCGAGTGACGAGTGTTAGGGTCATAGTTGAATGTACCGTTAGCTAGGTCTAGTCCTTTGTATTCCATGTCTTATGTCGTGTATTTCCAGTTGTTATTAAGGCTTGTAACCTATGATACAATTTCAGTCCTTTATGTTTAAGTCAGTTTGAATTATGTCAAAATCTGAAGCTTTATGAAATTAGTTTGAGGTATTACTCAGTTTATCATCTTGGACTATGGTGTATGTTCAAATTTAAAATTAGCAACGAATTATCCAATAATATGCACACTCTGATCTTACACGAATGACACGATCGATATAGACGCGTCACAGATCTGAGTATCTTCCGCGCTCGGGATGTGACACAAACATCCACTTTTTCCCTATTCTCAATAGATTTCTTTTCATTTCTATCTTAAAATTGCTCTTTCACCATGTTACAAATGGCAGGAAGATAAGAGAGACATAAAAAGATAAGAAGAGATAGAAAATTCAAGTGAAAACCATATTTATAAGGAATAACATAGATCAATATTTAAGGAGTTCGATAATGAGGCTACACTACAAGTCATTGTCACACTATCACTTGAAAATGCAAGTGACAACGAGTACAAAAATGACAAAATATAGCATTAATTTCTGGTGGTTCAATTGGATCTCTAGCCAATTGTGATTCTTCATCATACATTCTTCCATCGTCTTCAATTGATATTTGATATCTACAACGTTGTACATGACATTATCAACCCATGAACTTGTATATTTAAGGAGTTCGATAATGAGGCTAGACCACAAGTCATTGTCACACTATCACTTGAAAATGCAAGTGACAACGAGTACAAAAATGACAAAATATAGCATTAGTTTCTGGTGGTTCAATTGGATCTCTAGCCACTTGTGATTCTTCATCATACATTCTTCCATCGTCTTCAATTGATATTTGATATCCACAACGTTGTACATGACATTATCAACCCTAATACATGAGCTTGATATACATGAGCTTGAAATACTTGCTCGAATTATTCTTGAAATTTACTTGCTTGAATACGTTCTTGAATACGTTATCCTTGGAAATACTTGTGCACTTACTTGCAAATTACTTAAAATTTCTTATTGATATATCTTATTGAAATTCTTGTGATATTCTTTATTACAATTCTTGATATTCTTGCTGGATCCTACATGCATCATTATACCACATGAACTTGTAATTAACTTAAAGACTGTTAGAACTTGAGATATAATTCCTACTGAGCGGTTCGCTCATAAAGTTGTAATTCTAACATTTTTTCGGAAACTTGGGTAGCGACCACCACCCGGATGGGACCGATACCGAGTGACGAGTGTTGGGGTCATAGTTGAATGTACCGTTAGCTAGGTCTAGTCCTTTGTATTCCAGGTCTCATGTCGTGTATTTCCAGTTGTTATTAAGGCTTGTAACCTATGATACAATTTCAGTCCTTTATGTTTAAGTCAGTTTGAATTATGTCAAAATCTGAAGCTTTATGAAATTAGTTTGAGGTATTACTCAGTTTGTCATCTTGGACTATGGTGTATGTTCAAATTTTAAATTAGCAATGAATTATCCAATAATATGTGCACTCTGATCTTACACGAATGACACGATCAATATAGACGCGCCATGGATCTGAGTATCTTCCGCGCTCGGGACATGATAGTCTTCGTGGTATCAGATCTTAGGTTTTCAAACCTATAAATTAGAAGTCATGATCGAAACCTAGGATTTTAGTTTCCTAGGTAAAACCCAAGTCCAGGAATAGGAAAGTCTAAGGATAGAATTAGACCTTACCCGGTGAGATGGGTAGAGCCATGGGTTAAGTTCTATAATGAAGTTTGACCTCATATTAAACCCGATATTCATTACACTTAAACTCTTTTGTAGGATCATGGCCGCTGAACGAGCTCAATGGCGCGAGATGCAGCGCACCGTACAAGGCCTTACTCAGGCGCTACAGCAAGTTGCGCAAGGCGGCATTAACCGTGCAGCTGGTGATCTCCACAGGGGTTTCCGCAACATGAACCCACCAAGGTTCGCAGGATCATCCGACCCTGAGGATGCCGAAAACTAGTTAAAAGAAATTGAACGGATTTTCCGTGTGATGCAATGCACGGATGAGGAGAAGGTGTTGCTAGCTATTTTCCAACTGGAGCGGGATGCTCGAAGTTGGTGGGAAGCTATAGGAGCGACATTGCTAGAAGACCATTGCACATGAGATGAATTCGTCGAGTATTTTAACAGCAAGTACTTCTCCGACCACATTCAGGAAAAGAAGGTCGCGGAATTTGCCGCGCTGAAGCAACGTGGCTTGAAAGTGGCCGAATATAAGGCCCAGTTTTCAAGACTGTCTAGGTACGCACTCCACTTGGTGTGTACGGAGAAAATGAAGAGAAATAGGTTCCTTAACGGGCTTCGGCCCCATTTCATTACCTAACTTGCATCGATGGACATCCAAGTCTACTCGGAAATAGTTCGGCGTGCGCAGTTGCTCGAGGACACCACCAAATTATCGGAAAGGATCCTGAGAAATTTCAAGGCAACACTCAACAAGAAGGAACTTGCCACAAGCCCGAGAAAATTCAAAGACACATTCAACAAGAAGAGGACTTACACTGGAGGGGAATCCTCCAAAGGGAAGAAATTTTAGAAGAATGACAAGCCTTTCACCGCCCCTACACCTACAAATGAAATTTGCAAATATTGTGACAAACCCGGCCATAAGACTGAGGAATGCTGGAGGAAGCTAGGAGCCTGTCTCCGATGTGGAAGCCGAGAACATCGGATCCCTAACTGTCCGCTGATGAATGAGCCAGCCGTTAAAGAGGAGAAGTTCCCGACAAAGAAGCAAGGCCGACCTCACACATCACTACCCAAAATGTGAGGTTATGGTTAAAGGAAATAATTTATCTGCCGACCTAATTTGCCTAGATATGGAGGTGTATGATGTCATACTAGGTGTGGATTGGTTATCCATGCACCAAGCAACTGTTGATTGCCGAAATGGCAAGGTAACTTTTACGGATTACCCGGAATTGGTATACATTAGCCCTCGGGCGAGATCACCTTTCATATCAGTTCTCCGAGCTAGTAAACTGATAGGCAAAGGATGTATGGCTTTCATTGCATTCGTAACCGCCACGGACGTCGAGGAGCCTAAGCATGAAGACATCCGTATAGTTCGGGATTTTTCTGATGTCTTTCCAGAAGAGTTGCCCGGCTTACCTCCAGAGCGGGAAGTGTCGTTCACCATCGACCTTGTCCCTGATGCTGGACTTGTTTCCAAAACACCTTACCGAATGCCCTCTGCTGTGCTGAAAGAGCTGAAGGAACAACTAATGGAGCTATTGAACAAAGGTTTCATCTGGCCGAGTACTTCCCCATGGGGAGCACCTGTGCTATTCGTCAAGAAGAATGACGATTGATGAGACTCTGCATCGACTACCGACAGTTAAATCACCTTACAATCAAGAACAAGTACCCACTGCCAAGGATTGATGAACTGTTCGACCAAATATCTGGAGCTAAATATTTCTCCAAGATTGATCTTCGTTCTGGTTATCACCAACTGAAGATCAAAGAAGAAAACATTTATAAAACTGCATTCCGAAGCAGGTATGGGCATTACGAATTTACTGTTATGCCTTTCGGACTAACAAATGCCCCCACAGCTTTCATGCAATTAATGAACAGCATATTCAGGCCTCACTTAGATCAGATCATTGTGGTCTTTATCGATGATATTCTGATTTATTCAAAGTCCGAAGAAGACCATGAAGAACATCTTAAGAAGGCTTTGCAAATATTGAGGGAAAATAAATTATATGCCAAATTCAGTAAAGGCAAGTTTTGGCTGGAGGAAGTGTCCTTTTTGGGCCATATAATTTCGAAGGATGGAATTTCCGTGGACCCGTCAAAGGTCGAAGCCGTGAAGAATTGGGAGCGACCAACAAATGTGATGAAAATTCGAAGATTCTTGGGGCTAGCTGGTTATTACCGGCACTTCATCAAAGACTTCTCAAGAATTGCTGTCCCTCTCACCCGATTGACTCGTAAGGAGATACCTTATGAGTGGAAAGAAGACTGTGAGAAGAGTTTCCAAACTTTGAAGTATCTCTTGACCACTGCTCCAGTCTTATCATTGCCAATCGAAGGAGAGAAGTACGAGATATCTACTGATGCTTCTGGTATTGGTCTCGGGTGTGTATTAATGTAAAATAGAAGAGTTATTGCATATTCTTCCCGGCAACTAAAGAAACATGAAGAGAACTACCCGGCATGACTTAAAGCTGGCAGCGGTGGTATTTGCCTTGAAGCTCTGGAGACACTACCTCTACGGAGAATAATTCACGGTCTACTCTGATCACAAAAGCCTCAAGTATTTATTCTCCCAAAGGGAGCTCAACATGCGGCAAAGGCGTTGGCTCGAGTACCTTAAGGATTTCGACTTCACTATACAGTACCATCCCGGTAAGGGTAATTATGTAGTTGATGCCCTCAGTCGAAAGCTGAGAGTAATATTGGCCAGTTGCATGATTCAAGAATGGAAGCTATTAGAGGAATTCTCTAAACTCAATAGTAGCACTGATGAACAAGACGGGTGTATTACTCTAGCCCACATGAGTCTACATCATGATTTGCTACTAGAAATTCAGAAGCTACAAGAAGAAGACCCTGCACTAATCGAGATAAGGGAAAAGCTGGACGAGAGACTGGATTTCAAGCTGCACCCGATGGAAGACTGTTACTCCATGAAAGGACATGTGTACCTGACTATCTCGAGATGAAGAAGAAGATTCTTGAAGAAGCTCATCGATCGAGGTGCATGATCCACCCTGGAGCCACCAAGATGTACCAAGACTTAAAGAGGACTTTCTGGTGGCCTAATATGAAAAGGGAGGTAGCGGACTTTGTATCTCGCTACCTGAAATGTCAGCAAGTGAAGGCGGAACATCAGAAACCCGCTGAAAAGCTACACCCGCTAGATATTCTAAAGTGGAAGAGGGAAGACATTGACATGGATTTTATTATGGGTTTGCCCAAGTCTAGAGGTGGACATGATGGAATCTGGGTAATTATCGACCGCCTAACTAAATCGGCTCATTTCTTACCTATCAAAAGCCGGTGGTCGGTTGATGTCCTTACTGCCCTATATATTAAGGAGATAGTTAGATTGCATGGAGTTCCCATCTCGATCGTATCCGACCAAGACCCGCGCTTCACCTCTCATTTCTGGAAGAGTCTACAACACTCTCTGGGGACGAAACTCAACTTCAGCTTGGCTTTCCATCCCCAGACAGATGGACAGATGGAGAGGACCAATCAGGTTATTGAAGACATGTTAAGAGCCTACATTGTAGATTTCGGCGGAAGTTGGCATGACCACTTACCCCTAGCCGAGTTTGCATATAGCAATAGCTATCAAGCCAGTATCCAAATGGCACCTTTCGAGGTGCTTTATGGCAGAAGTTGTCGATCACCAATATGCTGGGATGAAGTCGATGAAAAGTAAATTCTAGGCCCAAATATGGTGAGAGATTCAACTGAAAAGATACACCTCATTCGAGAAAGGCTAAAGATAGCATAGTCCAGGCAGAAGTCATATGCTGACAATAGGAGAAGAGATCTGGAGTTCTAAGTTGGAGACCATGTTTTTCTCAAGGTATCTCCTGGCCGAGGTGTCCGAAGATTCTGGCTGTGCAATTTATTTGGTTCTTCTTCTCTCGAGTGGGAGGCGGAGTGGGCCGAGGATCTTCCTCTCAATCTCTGTGGATGGAATGGTGCAGTGAGAAGGTACTATGAGCATTGTTTGAAGATCGTGGGGAAGAGAAAGGGTTACTGTTCATTATACTGGGTAGGGTTTTGGGTGTGCCGGCCATGAGTGGCGAGGGGGGTGAGTCCCCCGTGCTCGTACATGGTGGGGAACCAGGAGGTAGTAGCTCTTCCGTGGGTATTCTTCGCAGGACCTATGCGCAGATGCTGGTTTCGAACCATCACAAAGAGAAGACGGGAATCCCTGTGAAAGAGCCATCCTTCACTGACCAAGGAGAGTCGGCAGTGTTCTTCTCTAAAGCTGACATCCAAGCATCTCTACAGGCCCTGCGCTTTGCCATCGTAGCGAAATGCTCATACGGTCGGCCTGCGTTCCCAGAGATTAAAACATGCTTGTCGCAGAGGATGGGGTTCTCGCTGGACTTTGTCATTAGCAGACTGAATCAAAGGCACCTCCTCCTGTGGATGGGGTGCGAAGAAGATTTTTTGAAGATCCTTCTACAGAAGAATCTCTATGTGAAGGGTTACCTGTTCAGATTCTTCAGATGGACACCAGCCTTCAACTTTGATGCTGACCCTGCTTCGGCTCCGGTATGGATAGGCTTCCCTGGGCTGCCGGCCAATTTATTCCATGAAGACTGCATGAAATCTATAGCTGGAAATTTTGGTCCGGTTCTGAGAATTCATGACAAAACTATTACGATGTCTGACACTTCGGAGGCCCTTGTTTGTGTCGAACTGGATCTGTCTGCTCCGAAGAAAGAGAGGATCTGGATAGACTTGGATGGTGAAGGCTACTGGCAGAATGTGAGATATCATAGGGTCCCTCATCTATGTGCAGTGTGTCATAAACTGGGCCATGTAGAAGCAGAGTGCAAGAAGCATCTGATGAATTCTAAAAGCTCTCAACTGCAGAAAGGAGGAGAACATTTGAGCAATAGGAAGGCTTTCAAGGCCAGGATTGCAGCTCCACGACCTGTTCGACAGGATGCCCCAAAGATCAGCAGAGTTATTGCCTTACAGAGCAAGGATGATCCATTGCTGGGAAAACTTGATAGTCCTAAGGACAAGTTGTAAAATACTGGTGAGGGGTTCTTAAAGGCCACTGTCATTCCAGACAATGACCATCACCCTCAGGAGAAAGACGGGAATGTTGTGGTGAAGGATAATTTAGATGGTTTTCACATCTCCTCAATCACCCAGCAGCATGCTGCAACGAAGTTCCATTCAGATCAAAATTTAACAGATTTGACAATTCCCATTAGGAAATCTGGCAGTCAATGCCATATGGACACTGACAACTCAGCTGTTCACATGGTAATCCAGCAACATGAGGGGGGGAATGGTGATTTGGATAGTGCACTCAGTGTTACTGGGCTCCAATTACCCAGCAGCTCAGGAACTTCATGCCAGGAGGCTACAAATAAATGCCTGGATGCAGGCCAGGAAGGTGTTGTAGGCCATAGGGCTAATAAACAGGCTGAGGACTATTCTGAGACATCCAACTTAAATAATATCAAGCAGCTGTTGGCATCTTTCAATCGTGGTAGGGTGGATCTGTCTGTGGCCGAACAGTCAAGTGCTGATAACATATTTATGCAGGAAGATGTATTGGTGGATGGTCATGATTTACTGGGATGCAAGGACAGAGGGTTGAAAGCAACAGACCAGAGAAAGCAGCAACCTTTCACTAGGGCTAAGGCTAAAAATATAGCTGGTGGCCATCCATCAAGTTCTCTCTCTCAATGACTGGGCCTATGCTGATATGGAACATCCGAGGGATTGGCAATGCTAAGTCAATGAGTAGCCTTAAAAATCATATTAGGAGGAATGGTATAAGTTTGGCCTGTGTTATTGAACCCAAAATCGCTGCTGATAGATTGGATATACATAGACAAAGACTTAAGTTAAACTATGCTTGTGCGAACCAGGACGAGAATGCCAAAATATGGTTGTTCTGGCAACATCAGGTTTCTGTTTCAGTAGTGCAGAGAAGTACACAATTTATTACAGTCCAGGTTCATACTGGTGGCAGTGAGGAATGCTCGTCTATGCATCATGTAATGTGGCTGGTAGAAGAGACCTGTACGATGATCTCAGTCAATTTGGGACTGCTGTCAACCAACCATGGCTCTTGGGGGGAGATTTCAATGCAATCCTGTCACCTGAGGAAAAGAAGGGAGGGACTATGGGCTTTCTCAACTCAATGACTGACTTTCAGGGCTTTGCCGCAGTGATCGGATTTATGGATGCTGGATTTTTTGGTAGTCCATTTACTTGGTCTAATAATCAAACATGGAAGAGGAATATTAAGGCTAGGCTGGACAGAGTTATCTATAACGATTATTGGGCAGAAAAAGCTAAAGCTATCACTGTTAAACACCTAATGAGAGAGCCATCAGACCATTCTCCCTTGCTGATCTACCATCCTCAATTGAGCTCTGGCCCTAGCAGATTTGTTTTCCAAAATATGTGGCTTGAAGATGCGAATTTCCAATCTGTAGTGAGGAATGCATGGGATCAAGCCTCATTGCATCATTACAACCCATCCTACATTCTACAGCATAAACTTAAATCGGTCAAAGCTGTGATTAAGCAGTGGAACAGGGATCACTTTGGTAATATTTTTTAACATAAAACAAAAGTAGAGGAGGAAGTATTGATGGCCGAAGCTGCTTTTGATACTGATCCTACTGAGCACAATAGAACTTCCTTACAAAAGGCTCAGGCTGAGCTCCGAAAATGTCTCCATTTGGAGGAAATCTTCTGGGGCCAGAAAACTAGAACCAACTGGTTGCAACTGGGTGATAGAAACACTAAGTTTTATCATCTTCATGTCAGGTAAAGAAGAGCTAGAATGACCATTCATAGAATGAAATTGGAGAGTGGTGCATGGTGTGAAGAGGAATCAGTTTTGAAGGAGGAAGCTGTTAAGTTTTTCCAGAAGCAATTTACCTCTGTTGAGCATAAGATCAACCCAGATATACTGGAACACATTCCATGCCTCATTTCAGTAGAAGATAATAATCTCCTCATTGCCATACCTGAAGAGGAGGAAGTGCATAAAGCTGTCCATTCACTATCTGCAGACAGTGCCCCTGGCCCTGACGGGTATACAGGTAAGTTTTTTACAGCCTGTTGGGATATTATCTCAACGGATATCCTCAAAGCTGTGCAGGGGTTCTTTAAAGGGCTTCCCCTTCCGAAGGGTATCACCTCCTCTTTGATTGCCATGATCCCTAAAGTGGCCGCCCCCAGTTCATTCATTGACATGAGGCCTATTAGCCTCTGCAACTTCACCTACAAAATAATCTCCAGAATCATTAGCACTAGGATGGTGGATATTCTACCCCAAATCATCTCAGACAATCGAGGGGCCTTTGTCAAAGGGAGGAACATAACAGACACTATCTCTCTTGCCCCCGAACTGATGACAGATCTGAGCAGGAAAGTCAGGGGTAACAATATCATACTCAAGCTAGATATGGCTAAAGCATACGACAGATTGGAGTGGGATTTTTTGATTGCTGTCATGAAAGCTTTTGGCTTCTCTAGTAGGTTTTGTTCCTTAATATCAATGATGTTAAGTAACTGCTGGTTTTCTGTCCTGGTTAATGGGACTCCCACTGGTTTCTTTAAGTCCTCCAGGGGAGTTAGACAGGGTGACCCTCTCGCACCTGCCTTGTTCATCATTGCAGAGGAAGCACTTAGCAGGGGGATCACTAGACTCTTCTACAGTGGGCAGGTTCAGTTTTTTAAGGTGCCCAGAGGATGCCAACAGATAACCCATCTTCTCTACGCTGATGATACTCTGGTATTTCTTAATGGTATGGCAAAAAATATTAAGGAACTGCTGGATTTCATAAGGGTGTATGTGGAATCCTCCGGCCAAAAAGTTAATAGCAGTAAAAGCAGTTTTATTGTATCAAACAAAGCATCACTTGCTTTGATTAGAAGACTTTCTGACAGTAGATGTTTTCATCATAAGAATGGGTTGCATTCTTACCTTGGAGTACCACTTTACGAAGGAAGAAAGAAAATATCACATTATAACATGATTGACGAGATCTATTCCAGGTTAGAGTGCTGGCAGTCAAAATATTTATCTCAAGCCGGCAGAAGAAGTCTCATAAACTCTGTGCTCCAATCTATCCCAATCTATACCGCCAGTGCATCTTGCTTACCTGCCACTCTCATTGACATCATAAATAAGCTGTGTGCCAGATTTTTATGGAGTGGTAAAGAGAGCTCAAAGAGACATTGGGTGTCTTGGTCCAATATTACCAAACCATATGAAGAAGGTGGGCTTGGCATCAAAAGCTTGCAACATATTCAAGTCACTATGGTCATCAAGCAGATCTAGAGAATTATTCATGGCACATCTCTATGGTCAAAGTTTTCATCCACTAAGTATGTTAAGGGTCATCTCAACACCATAGAGAAGCCCTTCCCTGCTGGTATCCGAAAGCATGTTTTCAACCAGGCCAAGCAGGTGGTGCTCTCCAACACCCGGTGGATCCCCATGGATGGGAAATCTATTGACATTCTCAAGGATAATTGGTATGGATTTGTTCTGGCTCCTCATGTTAACTGTCCAAAAGTCACTTTGAGGGAAGCTGTTAATGATCCCAATCATATGGTTTGGTCCCATATACCACCTAGCATTTCTATCAATAGAGGTAGTATTCAGCTTCATCAACAACCTGATAAGTGTGTATGGGCAGTGAGCAGTGATGGTTTCTTCACCAGCAAATCCACCTACAATGCCATCAGACCGCAGGGCAACAGAAGGCAAGCCTTAAGGAAGATCTGGGGAGCCCATGTTCCCCCAAGAGCATCAATGTTTTGCTGGCGGATTCTGAATATGGCAGTCCCGGTTGACAGTTCAGTTAAACACACTGGTATTTGCCTCCCATCCAAGTGTGTATGCTGTAAGAGCAATAATCAGGAGGAAAACTTGAATCATCTGTTTGGAGGCAGTCAAATTGCTCAGCCCCTATGGAGGATGTTCAGGCCATTCTTTGCTTCTAGGTGCAGATCCCTGAACACTGTCACAGGATTTTGCTAGGACGTCTTATGCTCAGCTGACAACAACGGGCCTGCAGGTTATGTAGCCATCACTGCTATGATTCTCATTGTATGGGAAACTTGGAAAGCTCGATGCAAACTCAGATATGAAGGTAAGGGCACCTCAAGTAGAGTGCTACAGCAACGGATCATGAGGCAAATTGAATTCTCCTTGAGCAATGTGCGATTCAGTAAATCTCCCACTGCCACTGAAAAAAGGGTGCTGGCACATTTCAATCTTCTCTACAGTTGCAAAGAGAATCCTCCAAAGCTGATCAAATGGTCTTGCCCCAATCAGAGATATGCCTTAAATGTGGATGGGGACTCCAAAGGCAACCCGGGTCATGCAGGTGGAGGTGGTTGCATTAGGGGCCGCAGAGGGGAACTGATTCATGGCTTTTCTTACTATTATGGAGTGGGGAATAATATGGTGGCTGAGGCCAGAGCACTTTTAGATGGGTTGAGAATTTTGGTCAAGGCTGGGATTCCAGTGGCTGTCATCTATTCGGATTCTAAAGCCCTTGTTACCATGTTGCAATCTAATCAACAACCTCCTTGGAGGATCTGCAGGTGGTGGGAAGATATCAAGAACATCATTAACAAAAATAAATGGCACATTCAGCATATTTATCGAGAAGGAAACACTATTGCGGATGCCTTGGCATCATTAGCCTGCACAGCTCGCATCAATTAGGATTTTACATGTTGGAAGGAGTTCCCTAGAAGAGCGCGTGGTTGTGCCACAGTAGATGCAGCCGGTCTCCCTAGCTGGAGGAGATGAGGATCTTTGGCATTTTTTGATTTCTTTTACTCTTCCTTTTGTTTCATACCCAGGGGTATGCCCCGCGGTCCAACTGTAAAGCCTCTCATCATTATCAATTACACTTGGGCCGAGACCTTTGGTGGAACTAGCACAAAATGTGCTTTCCCCCAAGAGTTCTCTCTAGTCTCGCTTATTTAAAAAAAAAGGTATCCGAAGATTCGGTGTTAAGGGCAAGCTTACACCGAGGTTCATTGGTCCATTTGAGGTATTGGAGAGAGTGGGCGAGGTAGCTTACCGCATCGCCTTGCCTCCACAACTATCAGAGGTGCACAATGTATTTCATATTTCTATGTTGAAGAAGTATGTGCACGACCCTCTCCACGTCATCGACCATACCGACTTGGTGATACAGAAGGACCTTACCTATAAGCAGAAGCCAATAAAAATCCTCGACCGAGAAGTCCGAGTCTTAAGAAGCAAGACTATCCATATGGTGAAAATCCAATGGGATCGATGCTTGGAACAAGAAGCTACCTAGGAAACCGAGGAGTCTATGAGAAGGAGATTCCTAGAATTAATTTAGTCTGCAAGTATTTATCACCCTCTTTGTCTCTATCTATGCAATTGAATTTGGGGACCAAATTCTTTTAAGTGGGAGAGGGTGTAGCACCCCGTATAAAAATGAGAAATTTTTTTTTTAATATACTTCTTTCCAAATAACAAAAACTTTAGATAACTCTATATTAAGGTTAAACAAAAAGTTAGAACATCCCATAAGGGCCATTATACAAATATGTCACCCTTACGTAATAGAGTTTACTATTTAAAAATACTATTCAATTACTATTCAATTACTATTCACTATTATTCACTTACTATTCATTTACTATTCAGAAATACTATTCACCACAAATAGTAGTGCCTTTCACTAAGGCGCCATTTTCGTGAAGCACGACTGAATAAACAGTCGTGTTCTAAGTTAGTATATAACTTCTAAGTTATTATATAAATCATCAATGCTAAAAATTTAATAAATGTGAATCATGATACCTAATCTAATGCATGAGCATACCGTTAGGTTCCTTATTTTTTTCTCTACCTATCTACGTATCTGTCTCAAAAAAATTCTTTTATTTGGAAAAGTAACAATATTCATTGAAATAGTGACTCTTTACTATTCATCGAAATAGTGACTCTAAGTAACGACTCCTTATATAGGCGCTATTTCATATGAACTATTCACCTATACTATTCATTACTATTCACATGAAGTAACGACTCAATATAAGGCGTTATTTCATATGCCTAGACACGTAACATCAATGGACAGTACATAATAATGCACCCAGGAAAAAGGCCTAGACACGTAACATCAATGGACAGTACATAATAATGCACTCAGGCCAAATCACACCCATGACCCAAGCGCTATTACCGGAAAGGGCGCTCAGGTCACAGGCGCCATTCCTGAGTCCTTGTAGTTATATATATATATATATATATATATATATATATATATATATATATATATATATATATATATATATATATATATATATATATAAACTCAAGGATATAGTGCCGACTTGAAGGGGCGCTATTCACATAAATAACGACTACCTAGAGAGGCACTATTTCCTTGGAAAGGATCAGAGGATATAGCGCCCTACACTTAGGCGCTATTCACCTAAATGACGTCTGCTCGGAGAGGCGTGATTTCCCTAAGTCAACAGACAACCATCCCTATCATCCTATCCTTAACAACTCCGTTTTGCTGGCAATGGACCTTCTTACCCGACAGTGGAATCCGTGGATTGAAGCATTAATTGCTTCTTTTTCCCTGGCAAAGGACTCTCTTGTCTTTCCTTCCCTATAATTATACCCAACCTCCTAAGGTTAGCAGGTGATTGTCAACAGAAGGGGGTCTTTCCAGGATCATATGTGTAATGCCTCAGATTTTTCGGGTTATTTTAGTGGGTCTCGGAGTGTATTTTGTGCTTTACACGTGTTTTTCCCTAATGTGCCTTCGGAACTCTGTGCAGGGCGAACCGTGGCATTCTCCGACTCCGGGAGAGTACCACTGCGTTGTGTTCCTCTCGAGGATCGCAGATGTAATTTTTCATAATTTTTTGAATTTTTGGATTTTTTTATATATATTAACCCTTTTCTCTATCCACCTCTCATTCTCTCTTTCTCACTCTCTCTCATCTCTTTCTCTCCCCCTCTCCCCGGGCGGCCGACGGTGGCGGAGGAGGGCGAGGCGGCGATGGCGGGAGGCGAGGAACGGGGAATGGGTCGAGGGCCGGTGGCGCGTGGAAGCTCGGCCGCGGGTTCGTGGAGCGGCGAGAGTTTCACGGCGTTTTCTTCGTGGATCGAAGAGCTCGGGACGCGAAATCTTCGGTGGAGGTAGGGAGATGAACCCCCAGCTCGTGCATTCCCTTTCCCGTGAGTTTTGTAGGCCGTGGCGAGCTGAGCAGGTTTATCTTCGCATTTTAGGGAAAATCCATGTTTTGGGGGAGTGAGCAGGATCTCTCGTTTTACGGCGTTTTTGGCCGATCCAGGGGTTTAGATGCATGCCTAGGGGCTTGGGGATGGATTCCCCTTTGTTTCCCCATCACCCGGGGGTGATTGGGGTGTGGATCAGATTTTTGGGCTATTTCCCGCCGTTTCGCGCTCGGACGGGTGTGACGGTCCTTCCAGTGACCGTCACAGCCTGTGACTCCCCAGGGTGGGTGCGTCATAGGGCCCGTTAGCCTTTTGGTGGTTTGTGGGTGTGACGGTCCCTTGATAGACCGCCACAGCACTATGACGCGCCTGGGTTCGACCGCTACGTGCCTTCTCGTGTTTTCAGACCGTTGGGGTCACGAGTCTTCTGAAGCGCCTAGGTAGGATCGTCAGAGACTGTGACGCGCCTGAATGTGAGCGTCAGAGCTGATGTAGCCCATTCTTACGACGCGCCCAGGTAGGACCGTCAGACGGTGTGACGCGCCGAGGGGTGAGCGTCACAGCCTGTGTTGTTCCGTCTTCTAACGCACCAGGCATGTTCCGTTAGAGACTGTGACGCCCCAGGGTGGGTGCGTCACAGCCGTTGTTTCCCTTCTCGTGTGGCGCTCCTGCGTTGGACCGCCAGGGTGCTGTGACGGTCCAGCATTGGACTGTTACAGACTATGATGGCCCAAGGTTAGACCGTCAGGCTTTCTGTTGCACCGAGATGTATTTTCATGTTCTCCGCGATCGTTTCGCGTTGTGTCGGTACCTAGTTGACCCGGTCGTGACCCAATGGTCGGCTTGCGGTCTTGTGAGTGCCCCAGACACCCGTGTGATTCTGTGTCCATGTTTTGAGGGTGTCGGGAGAACCGTGTTACCTCGTCTAGCGTGCCCGTGGGTTTGAGAGTCTGGGTGACTCCTTGTGTTCCGGGCTTTTGTGTTACGCTTGACCGAGTCACCGTGTGTCGGTGGGGGTGCGGTGGGGACTCCCCCGCATGCCGTGAGTTTTTCTGGAAGATGATTCCCAAGTGGGCCATGTGTTTGGCCTTGGACTGCGAGTCCAGTTATCGGCGTGGCAGCTCGTTCGTTGCATTGGGAATCATGCTTCTGTGCTTTCCGCGTGGGCCATGTGTATGGCCTTGGACTACGAGTCCAGTTGCCAGCCTGGGGCTGGAGATTTCTCACCTTTCCCTGAGAGTGGGATTTGGTTTGGCGGCCTGTGAGCTGCTTTGGGAACCGTGTTTCCACGTTTCTGCATGGCCAGGCGTGCGGCCCGTGGACTGTGAGTCCCGTTTCTTCTCCGACCGTGGTCACTGTGCGACGGTGCCGATATGCACGACGGTCCCCGTACTTCATCTGGTTTGGACATTGTTTTCCGTTGTCTTGAGAGTCTACTCTCTCAGTGACCCTCCACTAGTCGTAGCCTACCTGCACGCGAGTGGACCCACTAGGGAGTGGTGGAGAGGCTACCCTGAGGACGGTTTTCAAGCTGGTTTCCGTAGGGCCCCTTACCTTTGCCACCAGAGTCTGGTGGGGGGGAAAAACCAGCTAGAGGACCCGACCTAGAGCAGATGGTCGGTGTGTGCACACGTGGTTGGGGGCGGTTGGACCCACGTCGACGGGCGTGACCCCAACTAGTCACTTGTTTGTGGTTACTTGTACGGTGTCTCAGTTCCTGCTGGGCCGGAGGGAGACACCTGAGGCGCAGACTAAGACGTCAGTGGACGCATTCGGCCTTACTTCTAGTCGAGGGTACTCCTGTTCTGGACAGAGAGTGGCAGACTGTCAATTTCCGTGACTTTGACCTTCGGGATTCGGCCGTGTTGACCGTTGAGTTCCAGGTGTTTCACCATGGCGCGTGTGTCGGCTCTCGTGCCGTTTGACTAGTGCTAGTGGCTTTACCGAGGTTGCGTCTTGTCGTGCGGTACCCGTGACCAGGTGTCAGGGTTGCACTTTGGACAACGTGTCCAGGTTGGCCGTGTTCTGGGAGACAGGCCTCTATGGCGTGGTTGTCGTGGGTTTTTACTTTGGTAAGCGGTGCTTATGTAGTTCGGTAGCCCCGACCCTGAGTTCGGGGTGTGTTTTCGGTACAGTAGGAGTAGTTGTAGTGCCGGGTTTCGACCGGCCACCGGGTTTACTGTTCTTGCTATTACTGTTACTCTTGTAGTTGCAACTTTCCGTGCAGCCGTTGTTCTCAGTTGGGGTTCTACGGGATCCCTACTGGGCCAGTGACAGGAGGCTCACCCCTGCTTTTCAGGTGTGGTTGTTCATCCTCGAGGTTCGAGGTTGCTGTTCAGAGATTCTTAGTTGCCAGCTCGCCGGGCCGAGTGTCCACTCGGCATGCGGTACGTTTTACTACTTTAGACTGTACTTTCTGTTGGACTGGACTCTACTGTACTTGTTTATTTTATTTCTGTTAATTATTGAATTGTCATATTTTATTTCCTATTTCTTTGTGCCTCCACACTCCTTTTAGCTCTTCTGAGCCCTCCCGGCTCGTGGGCGGCGGTTCGAGTCTCGGGTTATCGGGCCTTCCCGGTAATCGGATTCTCGGGTCGTTACAATACGTGAAGGGGTTCTTCCTCGTGCTGTTGGAGAACCTTGCAGGGAAGCTTACCTTATTATTCCTTCTACGTGTTTACGTCAAAAAAAGGTAGGTGTTCTCAAGATCTGGCTAAACTAGTAGTTAATGTAGGTTAACATGCATGCTAGTTAAACTTGCCTTAGCTTAGCTACATTCTGTTTGGAGTATATCAAAAGGCTTAGTGAGAAAGTTAGGCTACGCCTATCTAGAACAATAACCCTTGCGTTGAGGAGATCCTCCGCCAAGTACTCCTGGTACATCACACAGTTTAGTATAATTGTCATTAACCTGTCCTAATTTATTGCACATTGATCTATGTTTAAAAATTAAAATCAATGAAATTAAACTCAGAAATTATTGCATGAGCTTGATCTTACAATCCTACAAATTTTTCATGTATATCTATGCATTTACTTCTTGATTTTGTGAACATGCTGTAATTCGTGAACAGTGAAATCACGTAATTAGTAGCCATCATGTTCAGATAATTATATCTTTTTAACCCAATCATGAAACTCATGCATGAGCACAGTTTTGGAAACCTCAAATTTTTCTCAATTTTACCATGTCCTTAGATCATGATTTACTGAAGATCTTAAAAATGAATAGTGTTTAAATAGTAAACCGTGACTCATAATGTAGTGACCACCATGTTCAGACAATTATATCTTTTTAACCCAATCATGAAACTCATGCATGAGCACAGTTCTGGAAACATCAAATTTTTCTATATTTTACCATGTCCTTAGATCATGATTTACTGAAAATCTTAAAATGAATAGTGTTTAAATAGTAAACCGTGACTCATAATGTCGTGACCACCTTGTTCAAACAATTATATCTTTTTAACCCAATCATGAAACTCATGCATGAGCACGGTTCTGGAAACCTCATATTTTTCTCTATTTAACCATGTACCTAATTCCTGATTTACTGAAAGTATTAAAAATGAATAGTGTTTAAATAATAACCCGTGACTCATCTAGCCCTCAGGTGAATAGCACCCCAGCGAGGGCGCCATTCACTGAAGAGGAGCCCCAATACAGGGCGCCATTTAATTGAAGACACTTCACAGTGTCGTCAATTCAATTTCCCATTTAATTGAAGACACTCACAGTGTCGTCAATTCAATTTCCAGTAATTTCTAGAAATTATTAAATCAACACATTCAAAAATCGATATCTATTAAACTAAACTATGAAAATTCTGCATGAATATATTTCTGTGATCCTGACATTTTTCCCTACCTACACGTACCCTTACTTCCTGATTTAGAGGACTTTTCTACTGATGTATAGGGAACCACCAAGGGTAAATAGCGCCCTTGACCACGACACCAATTACACAAATGAAGACTCCGTGCATGGTCGCCAATTAATTGAAGACCATGTGCAATGTCATCAATTCCATTTCTGGAATTTTGAGTAATTAGTAAATCAAAGCATTCAAAAATCCTTAACTATTAAACTGAACCATGAAAATTTTGCATGAATATACTTCTGTGATCTTGATAATTTCCTCTACCTGTCCATGTCCTTGATTCCTGATTCAGAGAAACTTTTACGATATGAATAGTGTATGAATAGTATTTTGAGTCACAGAATGTACCTGCACGGTGTAAATCACCCCAATTTATTGAATAGTGAAATCCAACAATTTTGCATGAGCATGATTCTGAACTCCCGAGAATTTCCTCTACATGTTCATATCCTTGTTTTCTATTTCTGAGAAACTTTTACGGAATGAATAGTATATGAATAGTATTTTGAGTCACAGAATGTACTTGCACGGTGTAAATCACCCCAATTTATTGAATAGTGAAATCCAACAATTTGGATGAGCATGATTCTGAACTCCCGAGAATTTCTCTACCTGTTCATATCATTGCTTTCTATTTCTGAGAAACTTTTACGGTATGAATAGTATTTTGAGTCACAGAATGTACCTGCCCGGTGAAAATCACCCAAATATAAATGGCGCCCCAAGCCAGGGCGCCAATTACATGAATAGCGACACTCCAGTATGTCGTCACCCAAATGTAAATGATGCCCCAAGCCAGGGTGCCAATTACATGAATAGCGACACTCTAGTATGTCGTTAATTACTCTATGTTAGGTAGCTTGTAGACCTTGATTACAGAGCCTCGTAAATTCATATTCTACCAAACCTTAGAAAAACTAAAACTCATTGCTAAACCCCTGAATTGCATTTATGTCTTGCATTGTTAAGAGGTTAAGTTATCATCCATCATTTTCATGTCCATTATCCTTGATCTCTATTCCGGATTGATCCACCTTATATTCCTACAAATGAATGCTTTTTCTTGAAATTCTATATTGGCTATATAAATGAGAGTGGATGTCAAAAGTATACATGAAATGTTGTCCGTATAGGTCCCGGTCTTGTAATGCCCCGGATCCTTGGTAGGTCTTGCTGGATCTTCATTGGATCTTTAGGATTTGTTTCGGTGAGTTTCGGTTCACTTTTGTGGCTTCCGAGTTGAGCTTTACGATCCGTGTGGGTATTTCTCTCGTACTAGTTACGGAACCCTACGGTGAATTTATTTGTCAGTTCATCGACTCGTAAGTGCTGCAGCGACGATGTACTCTTCGAGCCGGTCGTTTCGACTATTTTTGCGTATTTTTTGGAGATAGGGCCAGAAATCGGATTTTTCAGAAATTAGGAAAATTCCTAATTTCTTTTCCTTTTTCTTTTCCTTCCTCTCTCCTCCCTTCTCATTTTGCCGCCGCCATCTCTCCCTTCCGTTTTCTCTCCTCTCGAGCTTCCTCGGCTCCGGCTGCAGACGGAGGACCTAGGAGCGAGTGTTGGGGATGCTGTGGAGCTGACTGGGTGCACGATAGGGCAAGGATGGAGTGGTTTTGGCGCGATCCCGAACAGTGGATTCAAAGCTGGTGTTTGAGCTCGCGGCGTGGTTTTCGGCGCGGTTTAGTCCCTTCGGGGCACGATTTCTTCGGTGGAGGTAGGGAGATGGACCGCCACCTTGTTCTGCACGTTTCCTCTGTTTCCGTGCATGATTTGGTGCTCGATCGGGGCGGTTTTGTGAAAGCCGTGGTTTTTGGGGTTTTCAGGGTTCGCCGGAAAATGGCAACCATTCGTGGTGTGGTTAGTGTCTAACTGACCGCTGGGATGTCTGGATCCCATTCACGCTAGTTTCGTGTTGATCGGTCGTCATTCGAGGCCGGTAGGAGTTCGGGAATCTCGGTGGCTTGTTTAGGGTCGATTTGTCTAAATCGCCCCTATCTAGCGTTTTAATGCGTGCATGTGAGCTTTTTAGCCTCCCGATGTTGTTGTTCATCGTCTAGTCTTGTTTCCCCTGTGCTTCAGCGTGAATGGGGCGTGGAACGGCTCGATTTGGCCAATCCACTGTTTTCCCGCCGTGACCGGTGTAGCGGTCGTTTCAGTGACTGCCAGAGGTCCCTGACGGCCCTACGACAGACCGTCACAGCGTCTGGGCGTTTTTAGTTCTTCGTGGTCGTGGGAGTGTGACAGCCCAGGGGAGGCGCGTCACAGCTCTCTGACGCGTCCGGGGTGATGCATCACGCCTGTTTTGTCATTTAGCGTTTTGGTTAAGGCGGTTCCTCTGACGCGCCTACCCTAGTGCGTTAGAGTCTTGTAACGCGCCTGGTGTAGGCCGTTACGTTGCGTTTGACTTGGAGTTTGACCGTTGAGTCGGTTTGTGTAACGATAGTGTCCCTGTGCGTCACAGCGTTGTAACGCGCCTGCCCCAGGCCGTTACATGCTGTTTTGGCCGAGTTGGGTGGTTGTGCCGTTGGCTCTAACAGCCACGCCCCCATGCGTTAGGCGTCTGTAACGCGTCCGATCGGGTCCGTTACGTGCCTTTCGGCCAGTGATTTGTTTGACTTGAGCCTGTTGGCCCTGATGCGCCTGCCCTGGTGCGTTAGGCTGTGTAACGCGCTTGGTCTCGTGCGTTACGTGGTTCGAGTTGTCGTTTTACGCTTGAGGTCTGTTGGCCCCGACGGCCCGAGTCAGGCGCGTCAGAGCGGTGTAACGTGCCTGGTGTAGGCCGTTACGTGCCTTGTGTGTTTTATATGTTGGTTAGGGCGGTGTGTGTGATGGCTCTCCTCCTGACTGTCACGTTGCTGTAGTGCGTCTGCTGTAGACCGCCATAGTTGGAGTGTAACGGCCTAGTGTTAGACCGTCACATTTGTGTAACGGTCTAAGGGTGGTGCGTTACAGTCCTTCTGCTCCGATTTCCATCGTTTTGGTTTCTGACTGTCTTGGCCTATCCTTGTGGTCTGCCCGCTTTCCCGTGGATGTCTCCTGACACCCTATGAGGGCTAAGACTACGTTGTGAGGTGGCCAGGAGTCTTCTTGCTTGAGGTAGGATTCTCTTTCCTACTATTGAGTCGTCGTTGTCTGGTTCTGGTCAACCCGGGGTGACCCAATGGTTGATAGGTGACCTTGTGTAGGTGTCTTGGCGGTTCTGTCCAGTCTGAGACACTGGTTCTGGATGCCTCGAGGTATTGTTATACCTCAGTTTATGTGTCTAGGTGTGCTGAGGGTCTCCGGTGTTCCCTCAGGTCTCCGTGAGTCGTTTCCTGCAGAGTGTTATTTCTTGTGGCTTAGGATTAGACCGATTGGCGGCTTGTTCCGCCGTATGTGACGATCTTGCCTTTGAGTCGTCCGACTCAAGGATCGTTACGTTGTAGGTCTAGTTGCCTAGTCCTGAGTCTGTTGGCAGTTATCTTTATGCCTTGGTGCTTCGTAGTACGTGTGACAATGCTTCCTTGCCTGTTTGTACTACAACCCTTGTTTCGGAGTCTTGTGTTTTGTGCGCCTCCGATTGTGGTTGCCCTAAGGCCTGTGAGTTGCCAACCCACCTTGGATGGCGGAGGGGTGTTCCTGAGATACGGTTTCTAAGCTAGTTCCGTGGGCTCCCAGCCAACGGTAGCATCCTACCGAGGGAGAAAACTAGCTGGAGTACCTGGCTTAGGCTAGAGCCAGTGTGTGCACACGTGGTCAGGGGCTTTGGACTTACGTCGACGGGCGTGACCCTGACTGCTTACTTGATGCTATTGTTCCTGTTTGGTTCAGTGTGGGGGTCTACGACTCTACCGTGGCTTCAGCGGTATTGTAGGCGAGACACTCGTGGCGCAGCATAAGACGTCTGTAGACGCAGTTGGCCGTTGCTCTGGTGGGGAGGTGCGTCCGTCTGTGACGCGTGTCTCTCCACTGCTCTTTGCGCTTCTTGCGCGTCGTGACCTTTCTGAGTTAGCCCTCTCGTGGCCCTACTCGAGGTCAGCGTGGTGTGCATGACTTTCTAGTAGTGTGTGTGTGTTGTCGAGTCTGTCGGTTCTTGCAGGTCTTCGTCTTAGGCCTGGTGCCGTGTTGGCAGATCGGTAACTTCTGACTTTGTTAGATCAGAGTCACCCTTTTGTCGCTGCTTGGAGTAGTTTGGGGTGCCGAGGTTAGTTCGGCCGCCACTTGTCTGGCGCGGGTTCTTCCCCTTTCTCTCTTGTTCCCTACTCCTACTCCCCGTCTATTCTCTACTACTTCTAGAGTAGCTTTACAGCTTTGTAGTGTAGTTTTCCCGCTTTGCTACACCTACTGTTCTTCCTGTTGTTTTGTGTTCCGTGTTACTGCGTGTTTTTCAGTGGGGATCCGCGTGACTCCTACTGAGCCAGTGACACGAGGCTCACCCATGTTTTTCAGGTGGGGTGACGTCTTTCGTTCTGCTTCCGCGTGGATCCTTGAGCGCTTGCTCGTAGCGTGTCGTTGTGGCCAGCTGGTACCTTCGTCGGGCTTCCCCCGACTTCGCGGTACGTCTTTCTTTTATGTCGACTGTACTATGCTAGACTTGCTATCTTTAGCTTTGGACTTGACTCTGGTGTATAATTGTTAAAATGAAACAGATAATTAAAAAGTAATTTTATTTCTGCTACTTTAGCAAACCGATCTAATGAAATTTAATTACTTCTGTTATATCTTTATGGCTTCAATGTACTCTACACATGCCTTTTTCCCTTCAGAGCTTTCTCGCTCTTGGGAGGCCTCGCGGGTTCCAAGTGGTATCACGTGTATTCGGTAGTCCTACCGGGTACATCTAGTATCCGGGATCTGGGTCGCTACAGTTGGTATCAGAGCAGTGTTCTGAGATGTTTGGAGTTCTTTTCTAAGCTATCGGAGCATTGTTGTGTGAAGTACATGGGAATCCGAGATATACAGTATCCAGAGTCGTGAAAGTCCAGTACAGTCTTCAACTGGCTTTGGTGTTGCGATGATTTATCGCGTTGTTTTCTTCGTATGTTGTCTTGTGCGTGCTGCTCTAGCACTGTACGAGATGGTCCTGCTCTTGTCAGGATGTGATGAGGTGTTTCTTTTTCATCGTTGTGTTTGTCTTGGTCATGTTGTACTTGGCAGTGTTCGCCGGAAGGCTTGAATCTGCAGTACGTTGCGAGATTTTCTCCGTATGTTGTTCGGGTTGCTGTTGACCTTTAGCCTTGGTCTGATGACCGTACACGTTCTCACATTGTCTTGGTCTTCCCAGCTTGAGTCTGTTCAGCTCCTGATGTGTCTTGCTTCTTTTGAAGTGCTCGATTAGATTCCGTGTTAGAGAAGTTGCTCAGGCAAGCTAGGATTTCCCTTTCCTGGTGAGCTTTCGTGGTTGAGCTTGTTGTTTCTCGTCCCTTCTGGTGAAATCTTTTCGAGGTTTACCTTAGAATTGCTGTCTTAGTGATGCCTTTGTCCTGTGTCTGCTTAAGTGTGGACAGCTTTGTTCTGAGCCTGATCTGCTCTTTGCTATACGGTTGCTTGGCTTTGGACTCCATCATGGTGTTAAGAGCTGTCGTGCACCGTGTTTGTCGTGCCGTGTCCAGCGGCCGATGAATTGTGAAGGCTCATTTATCTTTTTCAGGACGTGAAGGTAAGCTGAGATTAACGCTTTTCCTTGTGCTTTGTGCTGAAGCTGGTACTCTTCTCCTGTTGCACTTGGGCTCCTGGTAATCGCTTGTTCGCTGGATCGGTACTCGTGGCGTGTTGTTTGCGATCTTCATAGATTGCGAAGGCGTCTGGTGTGTGCTGAGATGCGATTGCCGAGGTTGTTCTGATGCCTATGTGCGTTGTTGAGTGTGCAGCTGAAGCCTGTGAGTTAGCTACTCACTGGTCGAGAGATTTGCTTCTTCTCGATGTGACTTCGTCTTGGCTTCCTGTGCCTTGACGTTGTTGTTGCCGTGCTGTGCTGGTGATTTTCTACTATTGGCATTGGCATTTGTGAGTGTTGGGGAATTTGTCAGCATTCCTGCTGATTGAGTACCCTCTACTCTACGTTTTTTCTCTTGGGTGTTGTGCTCTCGAGGCGTGTTTGTAGTCCTTGAGTTGTGTTCCCTGAGATTGTTGTTTCTCGTTGTCGTGGGTCTCTCCTTGGTGAGCAGTCTGATGCGTGACCCATCCCTTGTGGTCGTGTGCTCAGCTATTCCTGTGCCTTGATGTGACTGATGGGAATCGACGTCGAGCATGTACCTTTTCTTTTGCATTTATTTCCTTTTAGTTTGTGTTCATATCCTTGAGAAAGTTTATGCGCAATTGTACGGCTTTGTAAGCCAATGCGTCATTCCCTTGGATTGCGTGGGTTTTGTGCAATTGTGTAGTAGGTCCAGCTAAGGGGCCCTCAGCCCTTTCCCATTGGTCCATGTCACCTTGTGGGGCTGGTCAACCATCCTAGGTGGACATCTAGAAGGTTGGACTAGTCATATGGACACATGGGAGATAAAGGGGTCAACATTCCAAAGGTTGGCCACCAACCCCCTCCCTTGGTCAATAGGCCGCCCCCTTCCCTTTTATTTAATTGTATTTTTTTGTGTTGTTCACACTTCATCCCAGCCCTCCATTCACCATCCCTAGATCCAAGGGTCTACATTATATTTGATACCTAGCATATAAAAGGTTGTATTTTCATGTGGAAATTAATGAAAAAGTTAGAAAAATTGTTGATTGCCAAGAAGGCTTCTTGCGCCCCCAGCTCCCTCCCCCTGGTTTCATCTCCTCCAACCCCCAATTCTAGAGTGGTTTCATCTCTATCCCCTCCCCTCAATATCTGGTTGTGATCTGTGTTGCCGCCGCCACCGTTCGTGCCTCCATCGGACCGCCACTGAGCCACCGTCGAAGTTCTATCTTCAGCAAACAGCAGCCCCTTCCACGAAATTCTGCAGTCCGCCCCGAGTTCTTCTTGATCTGAAAATTTTATGGTGTGTTCCTATCTTCAGTCCCCACCACCACAAAAAAAATCCCGTCCAAATTCCATCATTTACTATTTTTAAAATTTCGTGTGTTTCTGTTTCCCAGTTCTGTCCAGTTTCAGATCTGTGTGACAGCACCCATGTAATCCCCCCCTCCGACCATCTTGTTGATTTTTCAAACCCTCCCAATTTTACTGGGCATTCTGTCCACCGTTCTCTCACTCCATGAATTTTCCTAATTTTTTATCAACCTTCCATCCATTTTTCAAAATTCTTTCTCAGAGCAAGCTATAGTGTTGTCCACCTGTTTCCAGATCCGACCTCTGTCCAGTGCAAAAATCATATCAATTCGTATCCACCTCCAATCAGTCCACCAAAAATATTGTCATCTTCCTTGTTCAAAATCCTATAACTTTTGTGAAGAGATCAGGAGCTGAATCGGACATCATCTACCTCATGGTCAATGGCAGTTCTCAGATAAGTTCCCTGCTAATCTGAGAGTTCGGCTACTGTACAATAGAATTCAAAAATTCAATAAAGCCCAGATTCGTGCAGATCTAGGTCCAATCTCCAATCCTAGGTTGAAGTACTTCTAGAGAGCTTTCCAACGGCGCCAGTTTCGTGTCGATCCGACATCGGGGCTGAGCGCAGCGTCCGTTCTCGCCGGAGCGCGCGGCAGAAAACAGAACCGGCAGATCCGTGGCCGGTTATTCCGATCGGTGCCGAACGGAGCCGCCCGGCCTCCGGTCGACGTTCCAGCGTGCCGCCAGCCCAGGGAACGCTTCCCAAGTGTCCCCACCACAGTGGTGCCACCGGGCCCCACACGGCCCCTCCGGACAGCACGTGGGCCCCACAGTCACAAGTTCGGGTGCTGCCGAAGAGACGCGAGAAGCCGCCCGTCAACCCGAATTTGGTCCTCCCGTGCCCATTTGTGTAGCCCTTTACCTCCCTGCGTGGAGTGGGCAGTGAGTCATTGCTGTCATTATTGTGTATTAACTATTCCGGGAGCACGGTTTTCGGCCGGGTCCGTCTTCCCCACGCCGGGAGCGTGGAGGTATCGTATTCGCTC
The DNA here is from genome assembly GCA_022559845.1 of Amorphophallus konjac. NCBI lineage: Eukaryota > Viridiplantae > Streptophyta > Magnoliopsida > Alismatales > Araceae > Amorphophallus > Amorphophallus konjac. The sequence goes on from CM040125.1 coordinate 34,485,599, forward strand.
CTTGCTTGGCATTTCGCTTATTTCCATATATGCTTGCTTATGCCGCTGCTAGAGGGCATGTGTAGGGATATCTAGCTCGCTATATATGTTTATTACCGCTGCTACGAGAGAGTGCGTGACTGTCCCGTGACCCGATCCGGGCACAAAAAAGAACCGATCACCTTAGCTCATTGCCGGTTTCTCAACCGCGCACATCCGACGCTTCCCTCGCTAAGGGACAATCGTGAGCTTGTTGTGTCCGTGGTCCGTCCCGCATCAATTTGGTATCAGAGCGAGTTTGAGTCTATGGTGTCTAAAAACAAAAAAAAAGAGTGTCATTTACGTATAGTCATTAGTCATTGTCTAAATCGTGTTTAGGGTCATCATTATTTTAAAATAAAAAAAAAGTGTCTTTTGGGTCGCATACATCCCTTTACTCAGTATATCAAAAGGTGTTGTCCGAACGTTAGGCTACGCCTATCGGGAAGGCCGCATACTTGTGCGAGTGATCTTCGGATCGGTTAGCTCCGCCACGTACCGAGTCTTGGTCGTCATGTCTAGGGTTGTAGTCCATTATCTAGTTGGTTTATCTACTAGTGTCGGCATGGCCATCCTCTAGATTCCCCATGTCTCATGGATTACCAAACACCCGGATCTTATCCATGGTGGCGATACTATCTCAAATGGAAGGACCACCCGAATCACCCCACTAGGCCCGAAACCCGGGACTTCTACAGGTCCGATGACCCAGGTGATTACCTAGAGTGGGAAGCCATTATGGATGACTACTTCGAGATGTACAATATGTACGGGCCCATGCAAGTCGATGTTGCCAAAAGATGACTTTTTGGTGAAGCCACCGAAACATGGAGGGACATCAAATATTGGAGGGAGGATAGGAATCTAAGGCCCATCGAGTCATGGTGGGAAATGAAGAGAGCGCTTAGGAGGGCCTACTTTCCCCGCCCACCTACCTCCAACCACGGAGGTCATACCCCTCACCAACCCCACCAACTCACCCACAATTAAGTGGGCCACACCTCTACCCAATCCCACCCCTTCACCGCCGTCCAAGCCCACCAAGGCGCCCCAATCTAGTGGCCCGCCCAGTCACCTCCAACCAACCTCCCCTTGGCACCCCCATCCCAACCCACTCAAGTACCTCCAACCGAGTGGAAGCCCCGCTTATAGCCGAACCTAGGACCCCACCTAGGCCGAGGGACGAGGACCGAGTCTACCCCAAGGTCCCTACTCCAACCCGCACCCTTGCCGAGATCTTGGAACAATTTATGGATGGGCTGGATAGGATTGAGAGGGCACTACTCCAACCCGAGCCCAAGGAGGTCATAGCTGGTAGTCTTCACCGAGCCCCACCTCTAGCATCCCCAAGCCCTCTTCCCACCATGGATACCACGCCTCCATCACCCTCAAGAGCTCCAACGCCACCACCCTCTATGTCCGAACGTGATTCGAACCATCTCATTTGGAGCCACCAAGGCCCGAGCCACCCGTATTTCTAACAGGGTACACTATACATCGCCGAGCCGCTTTTTAGTTGGCTCAAGGATGGCTTGGTCCCACCTCCCTTTCCATCCATGGACCCCATCCTCCCTTTAGTGTCGGTCAACTCATTCCATACTACATTTCGATCTAGTTACCATGTTGACACATTGGACGATCTTGTCATGGGATTAGATTTATAATGGAAGTTGACGCATCTTTTGGCGCGAGGCTTTGACCAACCTGCTAGTCTTAGCTTCACACATCCGGCCTTCGGGTCCATTACCTCTGAGTGCAGTGTGGGTTGTGTCACCACGGAGGTTCTTCTACTTCTCCCGCTACCGGACGAGCCCGAATTCATACCCTTTTGTCCAAGGGAGGAATCATACTTCTTGCCTACGATCCTCATCCCACCCGTCACAATTCAAGAAGGTGACTATCCACACCTTCAAAACTTCTACACGTGGGACCGTGACTTGTGGGAACCCAGCACAAGGGGTCATACCTTCTTTGATCCCTTTGACCCACTCCCTAGTGGATCCTTAAACCCTCCATATATACTTCACTTCTTCAAGGAAGCCCACTTTTACGCCCCTTCCCCACGGGATGGGCCACCTACATCCACCAATCCCGACCCACCTACACCCGGCCCTTCTAAACCACCCGAGTCACCCACATTCAAAAGACCATCCACACATAACCACACCCGACGTATAGGTGTTCCCCATGCCATCCATTCCCGGTTGCATCACATGCATGCATGGCACATATTCGGGTGTCCTGGTCCACCGTCATCCATGTACGGGTCGGACTAACACTAGTTTTGTCTAGAGTCATGCATGAGTCCGTTTCTTATTTGTGTTGTTTGCATGTGTGTGTTAGTGTTTGGTGAGTCTGCATGTGTCTTGTGCAAGCTCGTTGTCATTCTCTTATGAGTAAGAGGCGATTGGACTCACTCGATGAGTATGGGATCGGTTCTATATCTACACCCGGATCTAGTCACCTACAGGGACTCAGCGGTGATTCCTAGTGAGTCTTCGAGCCGCCACCTCCCTTTTTGAGAGTGCCCCACCCAGAGTGTCCACCTCTAGCCCATAGCAGCTTGTGCATATCGAGTATATATGAAATGAGCAGGTGACGATCACTTGGAGTGGAGCGTACCCGCGTTACTTGGCACGGTGACGGATCCGTCGGAGTACTCGAGCATCCATCCTCCTACTCGACGGGGTCGAGTTCCTACCACCCGGGGAGAGTTGATGGGAATCGACGCCGAGCATGTACCTTTTCTTTTACATTTATGTCCTTTTAGTTTGTGTTCATATCCTTGGGAAAGTATATGTGCAATTGTACGGCTTTGTAAGCCAATGCGTCATTCCCTTAGATTGTGTGGGTTTTTATGCAATGGTGTAGTAGGTCCAGCTTGGGGGCCCTCAGCCATTTCTCATTGGTCCATGTCACCTTGTGGGGTTGGTCAACCATCCTAGGTGGACATCTAGAAGGTTGGACTAGTCATATGGACACATGGGAGACAAAGGGGTCAACATTCCAAAGGTTGGCCACCAACCCCCTCCCTTGGTCAATAGGCCGCCCCCTTCCCTTTTATTTAATTATATTTTTTGTGTTGTTCACACTTCATCCCAGCCCTCCATTCACCATCCCTAGATCCAAGGGTCTACATTAGATTAGATACCTAGCATATAAAAGGTTGTATTTTCATGTGGAAATTAATGAAAAAGTTAGAAAATTTGTTGATTACCAAGAAGGCTTCTTGCGCCCCCAGCTCCCTCCCCCTGGTTTCATCTCCTCCAACCCCAAATTCTAGAGTAGTTTCATCTCTATCCCCTCCCCTCAATCTCTAGTTGTGATCTGTGTCGCCGCCGCCGCCATTCGTGCCGCCATCGGACCGCCACCGAGCCACCGTCGAAGTTCTATCTTCAGCCAACAGCAGCCCCTTCCACGAAATTCTGCAGTCAGCCCCGAGTTCTTCTTGATCTGAAAATTTTATGGTGTGTTCCTATCTTCAATCCCCACCACGACAAAAAACATCCTGTCCAAATTCCATCATTTACTATTTTTCAAATTTCGTGTGTTTCTGTTTCCCAGTTCTGTCCAGTTTCAGACCTGTGTGACAGCACCCTTGTAATCCCCCCCTTCGACCATCTTGTTGATTTTTCCAAACCCTCCCAATTTTACTAGGCGTTCTGACCACCATCTCCTCACTCCATGAATGTTTTTGATTTTTGATCAGCCTTCCATCATTTTTCAAAATTCGTTCTCAGAGCTAGCTAAAGTGTTGTCCACCTATTTCCAGATCCGACCTCTGTCCAGTGAAAAAATCATATAAATTCGTAACCACCTCCAATCAGTCCACAAAAAATATTGCCATTTTCCTTGTTCAAAATCCTATAACTTTTGTGAAGAGCTCAAGAGCTGAATCGGACATCTACCTTGCGGTCAACGGCAGTTCTCAGACAAGTTCCCTGTTAATCTGAGAGTTCGGCTATTGTACAATAGGAACTCAAAAATTCAATAAAGCCCAGATCCGTGCAGATCTAGGTCCGATCTCCAATCCTAGGTTGAAGTACTTCTAGAGTGCTTTCCAACGGCGCCAGTTTCGTGTCGATCCGACATCGGGGCTGAGCGCAGCGTCCGTTCTCGCCGGAGCGCGCGTCGAAAAACAGAACCGACAGATCCGTGGCCGGTTATTCCGACCGGTGCCGAACGGAGCCGCCCGGCCTCCGGTCGACGTTCCAACGTGCCGCCAGCCCACGGAACGCTTCCCAAGTGTCCCCACCACAGTGGTGCCACCGGGCCCCACACGGCCCCTCCGGACAGCACGTGGGCCCCACAGTCACAAGTTCGGGTGCTACCGAAGAGACGCGAGAAGCCGCCCGTCAACCCGAATTCGGTCCTCCCGGGCCCATTTGTGTAGCCCTTTACCTCCCTGCGTGGAGTGGGCAGTGAGTCATTGCTGTCATTATTGTGTATTAACTATTCGGGAGCACGGTTTTTAGTCGGGTCCGTCTTCCCCACGCCGGGAGCATGGAGGTATCATATTCGCTCCTTGCTTGGCATTTCGCTTATTTCCATATATGCTTGCTTATGCCGCTGCTAGAGGGCATGTGTAGGGATATCTAGCTCGCTATATATGTTTATTACCGCTGCTGCGAGAGAGTGTGTGACCGTCCCGTGACCCGATCCGGGCACAAAAAAGAACCGATCACCTTAGCTCATTGCCGGTTTCTCAACCGCGCACATCCGATGCTTCCCTCGCTAAGGGACAATCGCGAGCTTGTCATGTCCGTGGTCCGTCCCGCATCAGTGACCCTGCTTGCAGTTGTGTTCCATGGTTCTGTGTTCCGTTCGGAGCTGGAATTCTGCAAGTGCTGCTGTTGCTGTTGGTGTTTTGGTGATGTTTCTCTATGATCTTGTGTCTCTGTGTGGACCAAGTCTTGTCAGTTATCTTTGCTGTACTCTTTTTCCCTAGAGTTAGCTTGCGACTCGATCAGATGTAATATCTGAGTGAGGACTGACTTGGTTGTGCCTGTGGTCCAGTGTTATCGTTGGCGTCCTGTGTGCCAGGTGTTCCCTGTTGCCTTTGGCACTGGAGCCGATGATGTGGTCGAGATGTCAGCTGAGAGGACTGTGTCCCCTTGTTTGAGCTGATACTCGCCGTGTTTGTTGTTTCGTTTCTTCAATAATTATTGTTGTGGCAGTCGTGTCTCTTTCCTTGCGAGACGTGAGCGACGTTGCCTTGTTTCGGAGGTGTTGGACTTGTGTTCACTTGGGTATCGTGCTCGACCCAGAGCGTGTGCCGGTGATTATAGTCTGATGATGTTCCTCTGAGCTGCATTTTTCGAGATTTGTGTCATTTCCGTGGTTGTGTTGTTCTTCCCTGCTTCTCCTTTGCTAGTCCTTAAATTTCGAGGATGAAATTTCTTAAAGGAGGGGAGGATGTAATGTCCTGGATCCTTGGTAGGTCTTGCTGGATCTTCATTGGATCTTTCGGATTTGTTTCGGTGAGTTTCGGTTCGCTTTTGTGGCTTCCGAGTTGAGCTTTAGGATCCGTGTGGGTTTTTCTCTCGTACTAGTTACGGAACCCTACGGTGAGTTTATTTGTCAGTTCATCGACTTGTGAGTGCTGCAGCGATGATGTACTCTTCGAGCCGGTCGTTTCAGCTATTTTTGCGTATTTTTTGGAGATAGGGCCAGAAATCAGATTTTTCAGAAATTAGGAAAATTCCTAATTTCTTTTCCTTTTCTTTTCCTTCCTCTCTCCTCCCTTCTCATTTCACCACCGCCGTCTCTCTCTTCCGTTTTCTCTCCTCTCGAGCTTCATCGGCTCCGGCTGCAGACGGAGGACCTAGGAGTGAGTGTTGGGAATGCTGTGGAGCTGACTGGGTGCGCGACAGGGTGAGGATGGAGTGGTTTTGGCGCGATCCCGAACGGTGGATTCAAAGCTCGTGTTTGAGCTCGCGGCGTGGTTTTCGGCGCGATTTAGTCCCTTCGGGGCACGGTTTCTTCGGTGGAGGTAGGGAGATGGACCGCCACCTTGTTCTGCACGTTTCCTCTATTTCCGTGCATGATTTGGTACTCGATCGGGGGAGATCGGGCCGGTTTCATGAAAGCCATGGTTTTTGGGGTTTTTAGGGTTCGCCGGAAAACGGCAACCATTCGTGGTGTGGTTAGTGTCTAACTGACCGCTGGGATTTCTGGATCCCATCCACGCTAGTTTCGTGTTGATCGGTCGTCATTCGAGGCCGGTAGGAGTCCGGGAACCTCGGTGGCTCATTTAGGGTCGATTTGTCTAAATCGCCCCGATCTAGCATTTTAATGCGTGCATGTGGGCTTTTTAGCCTCCAGAAGTTGTTGTTCATCATCTAGTCTTGTTTCCCCTGCGCTTCGGCATGAATGGGGCGTGGAACGGCTCGATTTGGCCAATCCACTGTTTTCCCGCCGTGACCGGTGTAGCGGTCGTTTCAGTGACCACCAGAGGTCCCTGATGGCCCAACGACAGACCGTCACAGTGTCTGGGCGTTTTTAGTTCTTCGTGGTCGTAGGTGTGTGACGGCCCAGGGGAGGCGCGTCACAACTCTCTGACGCGTCCGGGGTGATGCGTCACACCTGTTTTGTAGTTTAGCGTTTTGGTTAAGGCGGCTCCTCTGACGCGCCTGCCCTAGTGCGTCAGAGTCTTGTAACGCGCCTGGTGTAGGCCGTTACGTTGCGTTTGACTTGGAGTTTGACCGTTGAGTTGGTTTGTGTTACGGTAGTGTCCCCGTGCGTCACAACGTTGTAACGCGCCTGCCCTAAGTCGTTACAAGCTATTTTGGCCGAGTTGGGTGGTTGTGCCGTCGGCTCTAACGGCCACGCCCCCATGCGTTAGGCGTCTGTAACGCGTCCGATCGGGTCTGTTATGTGCCTTTTGGTCAGTGATTTGTTTGACTTGAGCCTGTTGGCCCTGATGCGCCTGCCCTGGTGCGTTAGGCTGTGTAACGCGCTTGGTCTCGTGCGTTACGTGGTTCGAGTTGTTGTTTTAAGCTTGAGGTCTGTTGGCCCTGACGGCCCGGGTCGGGCGCGTCAGAGCGGTGTAACGCGCCTGGTGTAGGCCGTTACGTGCCTTGTGTGTTTTAGATGTTGGTTAGGGCGGTGTGTGTGACGGCTCACCTCCTGACCGTCACGTTGTTGTAGCGCGTCTGCTGTAGACCGCCACAGTTGGAGTGTAACGGCCTAGTGTTAGACCGTCACATTTGTGTAACGGTCTAAGGGTGGTGCGTTACAGTTCTTCTGCTCCGATTTACGTCGTTTTGGTTTCTGACTGTCTTGGCTTATCCTTGTGGTCTGCCCGCTTTCCCGTGGATGTCTCCTGACACCCTATGAGGGCTAAGACTACATTGTGAGGTGGCCAGGATTCTTCTTGCTTGAGGTAGGATTCTCTTTCCTACTGTTGAGTCGTCGTTGTCTCGTTCTGGTCAACCCGGGGTGACCCAGTGGTTGACAGGTGACCTTGTGAAGGTGTCTTGGCGATTCTGTCCAGTCCAAGACATTGGTTCTGGATGCCTCGAGGTATTGTTATACCTCAATTTATGTGTCCAGGTGTGTTGAGGGTCTCTGGTGTTCCCTCAGGTCTCCGTGAGTCATTTCCTGCGGAGTGTTTTTTCTTGTGGCTTAGGATTAGACCGATTGGCAGCTTGTTCTGCCATATGTGACGATCTTTCCTTTGAGTCGTCCGACTCAAGGATCGTTACATTATAGGTCTAGTTGCCTAGTCCTGAGTCTGTTGGTAGTTATCTTTCTGCCTTGGTGCTTCGTAGTACGTGCGCCAGTGCTTCCTTGCTTGTTTGTACTACAGCCCTTGTTTCGAAGTCTTGTGTTTTGTGCGCCTCCGATTGTGGTTGCCCTAAGGCCTATGAGTTGCCGACCCGCCTTGGATGGCGGAGGGGTGTTCCCGAGATACAGTTTGTAAGCTAATTCCGTGGGCTCCCAGCCAACGGTAGTGTCCTACCGAGGGAGAAAACTAGCTGGAGTACCTGGCTTTGGCTAGAGCCAGTGTGTGCACACGTGGTCAGGGGCTTTGGACTTACGTCGATGGGCGTGACCCTGACTGGTTACTTCATGCTGTTGTTCCTATTTGGTTCAGTGCGGGGGTCTGCGACTCTACCTTGGCTTCAGTGGTATTGTAGGCGAGACACTCGTGGCGCAGCATAAGACATATGTGGATGCAACTGGCTGTTGCTCTGGTGGGGAGGTGCGTCCGTCTGTGACGCGTGGCTCTCCACTGCTCTTTGCGTTTCTTGCGCGTCGTGACCTTTCTGAGTTAGCCATCTCGTGGCCCTACTTGAGGTCAACGTGGTGTGCACGACTTTCTAGTCGTGTGTGTGTGTTGTCGAGTCTGTCGGTCCTTGCAGGTCTTCGTCTTAGGCCTGGTGCCGTGTTGGCAGATCGGTAACTTCTGACTTTGTTAGATCAGAGTCGCCCTTCTGTCGCTGCTTGGAGTAGTTTGGGGTGCCGAGGTTAGTTCGGCCGCCACTTGTCTGGCACGGGTTCTTCCCCTTTCTCTCTTGTTCCCTACTCCTACTCACCGTCTGTTCTCTACTGCTTCTAGAGTAGCTTTACAGCTTTGTAGTGTAGTTTTCCCGCTTTGCTACACCTGTTGTTCTTCATGTTATTTTGTGTTCCGTGTTACTGCGTGTTTTTCAGTGGGGATCCGCGTGACCCCTACTGAGCTAGTGACACGAGGCTCACCCCTACTTTTCAGGTGAGGTGACGTCTTTCGTTCTACTTCCGCGTGGTTCCTAGAGCGCTTGCTCGTAGCGTGTCATTGTGGCCAGCTGGTACCTGCGTCAGGCTTCCCCAGACTTCACGGTATGTCTTTCTTTTATATCGACTATACTGTGATAGACTTGTTGTCTTTAGCTTTGAACTTGACTCTGGTGTATAATTGTTAAAATGAAACTGATAATTAAAAAGTAATTTTATTTCTGCTACTTTAACAAACCGATCTAATGAAATTTAATTGCTTCTGTTATATCTCGGTGGTTTCAATGTACTCTACACATGCCTTTTTCCCTTCGGAGCTTTCCCGCTCTTGGGAGGCCTCGTGGGTTCCAAGTGGTATCACGTGTATTCGGTAGTCCTACCGGGTACATCTGGTATCCGGGATCCGGGTCGCTACAGTCTGGTCTTGGGAGGAGCACCCGAAGGTACTTGTGTTCATGGGAGTTTATTGACCACGGTGTTTGGCATTGCACCGAAGTACTTGTTTGACTTGACTTGACTTGAGACATTCCAACTCACTCTCTCGTGACACGCTTGACGTGCTTGACTTGAATTGTTTAGCCCGAAAAAGGGCAATTACTTGCTTGAATGAATTGAATGAAAATAGCCAATTCCATTATACTACTTGAATACATGAGCTTGATATACATGAGCTTGAAATACTTACTCGAGTTACTCGAATGATAAATTCTTGAAATTTACTTGCTTGACTACGTTCTTGAATACGTTATCCTTGGAAATACTTGTGCACTTACTTGCAAATTACTTGAAATTTCTTATTGATATATCTTATTGAAATTCTTGTGATATTCTTTATTACAATTCTTGATATTCTTGTTTGATCCTACATACATCATTATATCGCATGAACTTGTAATTAACTTAAAGATTGTTAGAACTTGAGATATAATTCCTACTGAACGATCCGCTCATAAAGTTAAAATTCTAACATTTTTCAGGAAACTTGGGTAGCGACCACCACCCGGATGGGACCGATACCGACTGACGAGTGTTAGGGTCATAGTTGAATGTACCGTCAGCTAGGTCTAGTCCCTTGTATTCCAGATCTTTGATTACGCAATAGTTCGTCGTTTAAAACACGCGTATAATAATCTTAAAACCGCACTCGCACAAAATGATCAAAAGAGAATGTAGTATTAGGACAAGCACGGGTCAAATCCACAAGGAAGAATAGATTTTTAGAGTTAAAAACTTTGGAGTCCTTTGGAAAACATTTGTGATTTGATTGTTTGAAGAAAAAGTGATGAAACAAAGAACGATTCTAACACTTAATTGAAAACACCATGACTATGCGCCTATGCTATAGAAATTAATTGCATGAAGTGAAAAGAAGAGATAGAAGAAGGGGGTAGAGATGGAAGAAGATCAAGAACTAGATTAAAAGAACAACTCTCTTCATTAACTTAAAAGAAAAAGTACATGAAGTGCAAGACAAGCTTACAACAAAGAGGTGACAAGATTACAATGAAGTAACATAACACAAAAGCAATGACAAAAAGAGGGGCCTGAGATGTGAAGATAGTAGTAATAATGGTGATGACGTCGTCGTCTCCTCCTCGCCGGGCCTTGGAGAGGATCGCTCCGTCTTGAAAGAGATCGCCGTGTACACCGGGAGGAAGTCGCCCTTGTCGTTGAATCTGCCTTTGGAGGGTGAATAACTTTGAACCCAAGAGGAATTAGGGGATGCCCAAGAAGAAGAAGTTGAAGAGGAGAGAGATAGAAAGAACTTTGATGAAGAACTCAGATAGAAAAGAAAAGTAGAAGAGCTTCAAAATAGAGAAATAATAGAAACTATCACCTCAGATGAATAGTGAAATCACAGGACAGCAAGTTGAAAAATGAGGAATAGCTTCAAAACCAGACAGAATTATAAGATGGTGTAAACTAAGAAGTTGTAGAACACGTAAAAACCAAGAACTTTCATGAAGATAGCAAGAGCAGAAAATGACTAGAAGAGAGAGAAATAATGGGAAGAATAGAGAAAAATACTGTTTCACAGATGAACAGGACAGCACAATGAAGAATACGAAATAGCTTGAAAACCAGAAGGAATTAGAAGCTGAGCAAGAAGAAGAAGTTGTAGAGAACAAAAAAATGAAGAACTTTTATGAAGAACATAAAAGGAGAAAACGAACTTACATGGGAGAAACCGAGGCCTAAGGTTGGGAGAGAAAGAGGGAGAGTGAAAGATTGCCAAAAGAAAAGACTCCTTTCCTCCTCCTTACCATGGGCTATTTATAGGGAAAGTTTGATAGATAGGGGGTAGAGATTATATCAAAAGAAGATGAATGGCTGAGATTCAAATGGAATATGATGCATGGGGAAGAGTAAAAGTAGGTGGGCACCCCCTTTCTTGGACTTTAGGCACCCCATTTCCCAAGGCTCATCATGTCTCTCCTTTAATTCAAACTTTGAATGTCCTTTTCCTCCTTTCTAAACTTAAAGTTTGGATTCCTCCTTTTCAAACTTTGAATTCGAAATTTTGAACTTTCCTTTCCCTCCAACCAAAATAATTTGAATTCTTTATTTGACTTGGTCAAAATGGTGATGACCCTTTTGCCCCCGGCTTCTTTTGTAATTACCTTCGGTGTCCTACACACACATAATTGCACTTTAGTCCATAAAAATTACCACAATGTGCACATCAATCTCAAATGCTCATGATTATGTAATGGAGAATTAATGCTCATGGTCCTCAACTTTAATTTATTATTAAATAAGATAATCGAATTAATCATTTTACGTGAAAGCTCCAATTTAAATGCAGAGTTGAGGTTAACTATGAAATATGCATAATTACCCAATTATATGCACATAAAATGGTGTACATGCAATGAATTGTCATAAGAAATGGACACTTATCACACCCCCCAACTTACTCATTGCTAGTCCCTTAGCAATACCAATAAATGAAATTTTAGGACTAACAAGAGTTTGCAAAATTCATGCTCTCATATCTAGTTATCCCTTCATAGAATCAACCAAAGATTAGGAATCCGGAATCATTAATGCACACTAGCCTTATGTAGGAACTTACTTGTACATGATTTAAGAATTCAAATTAAAGCTCAATAGCACTTGTGCATGTGTAACTACCAAATCCACAGCTTTAGACAATTCCATCCCCCATTCGTTATTCCAAGCAAATGTCTTACAACTCTGCACCTCTTAGATCAGAGCATAAGTATATTCGCTTTTGTCTACCTTTTTATTTTATCCCTTTGGGATCTTTTATACCACACATGATGCTGCACTACCCTTCACTGCTCAACGTGAACCTCGACTCTTGCCTTAGGAGAAGCAGGCCTAGTTTCACAGATCCAGGTTCCCTTTTCCGTTTTACGCGAACCTCAACATGTCTTAGGTGAAGTAGGCCCGGTTACTAAGATTAGGGGCATTTTTCATGTGTGTTTTTTTTTTCTCTTTTTTTTTTCATAGTGCCATTGCACTTATTTGATAGATAATTTGGCAGAAAACTTTGTATAAAGATATCTTTTCTTAAGAAGTGCAGAATATTAGACAATATACCTAAAATAGCAGAGGGCTTGTCTTGCTTGTTTCATTAGTGTGTAATGTAAATAAATTTTTTTTTTAGTGCACATGAACTTTAAAGGGATTCTTATATCAGTTTTCCATGGCTAGATTGACTAAATTTTCCATCATCCTTCTCCCTAGCCTTTTCTATTCCAGAATTACTTTTAATTTAAGCATGAATCATGAAACTCAAAATGGGGTTTACATCTTTATGCAAGACAGAACTCCTATCAGGTTGTACTATATGCAGCATGAAAATTTCTCTCCCCCCCAACTTGAATGACATTGTCCTCAATGGCATGTAGAATTGAAAGCAAAAGAATAATGTATCAATAAATACTTCTGAGTGGGAAAGAGACAACCGGATATGTGGGACGAAACCTCCATCAATGTCATAGGCGGCGATGACTTCCTCTCCTTGGCCTGATGGGGGGGATGGATGCCAGTGAGGGATTTCTCCCGTTCTTGCATAGAAGAAACCCTATGTAAATAAGTTAGGGTATTTAAGAAATTTCCATCACACTGTTATCTTAAGATAGAATATACTCTGGTATATTCGCATCTTTTAACGTCTGTAAATTATATGGGCTTTTATGCAAGAGTTAGAAAATTTTAAGGACTAAAAAAATAATAGTTGTATTTGAGAAACTAATAAAAAATTGTATATTTGTAGGGACTAATAAGTAAACAACCCAATAAATAAAAATAATGATAAAAGAATCTTCTAGAAAGAGAAAAAATGTTGATGAAGCACAAGCAATTTAGTTCTTAAATGAAGGTGGGAGCATATGGAAGCACAAGGTGCAGTCTTCTCTTGCGAAGTTGCGAATGAGAGTTTGAAAAGAGAGCTTGGATATAGCCTTGGAGAGTAAGGGAAGCTGACCTCCAAAAGATTGTCCGAGTGTGGGAGATAACATCTTGTGTAGCCCCCGAAACTCTTGTCACAAGTTTAGGTTGGCTAGGCAAAAATCCCAACATTCAAAATTTGAAAGTAGTCAAAGATCAAAAAATGGTTTTTAAATAAACCAGTGAGTATGAAGCAATCAACCACTCACTTGTGATCCTATCTGTGCACAAGTTGTTATAATTCTACAGGAAGCGGCTGACTGATCCTCTGAGTTTGGAGCATGGCAGACTTAAATGATACAAGTGAGCAGATCCATTAAGAGGGCCCTACCCTATCCTATTATCATCACAAGAATCTTGAAACATGCACATGTAGACTTAGGTGCCATTTGTTTCGGATCGGGAGGAGGGATTTTGGGTTAGAATCTCTAACAAGAAAACAATCCCAATCAAATAAGTAAAATTCGCCTAGACTTCCATGTCCCTTAAATTTTGGCAAGAGAGAGAAAGTAGGCTCAAATAATATTGGTTCCCCATAATCCGTAAGCCTTACTTTGGTAGGGGATTTGGGTTAATTTAAACTACTTAGGTTAGTCCATAGTTAGCCTATTTTTGATTTGATAGCAAGAGTATTAACTTGGAAATAAGTAGGTGGGCTAACCTAGTTTGAATCTATTGTGATTTGGTAGTTAGTGGGTTAACCCAATAATATTTATAAGTAAAATATTGAGAGAGAGAGGGGGTGCATTTATTGCACATTTATTGTTGGGTTAACCCTTCTAAATCCACCTCTGGAGGTGAATTTCGAAGTCCAGGATTACTCCGAGTTTAATACTCATCCTCCCGGTTTAGTCCAGGTTTAAGTATCAAAGCAATTTGAACTTCAAAAATAGTTAAACCTAGACTAAACTATGACTAACTCGGGACTAACCATATATCAGAGTGAGGCTAAGCTCCGTCTAGGGAGCTTTTTGCATATTCTTCCCCCATTAAAGATATTAAACTATTCATTAAAGGCAATAACCCTTGGAATACAAGCTACCAATCCATCAAATTCAGGGAAGCATGTGGTGAAGGGGTGCGCAAGAGAATGGATTATGAAGTGGAGGATCACATTCGCTACAAGAAGACGAGAGCCCAAGAAGAGGGTGGAGGATCACATACGTTGCAAAAAGAAGGGAGCCCAAGGTCGAGTTTGGTAACGCAAGGGATGGGGATTTCTCGCATTCATATGAAAACTCTTCGGGACAGCTCATCAACAGCTCCAAAAGCTCTTATTACACTCACAGCTAGGCCTCTTCAGCTCTCAAGCAAAGGATACATGCCATTACAGGCTTTGAACATAGTAAGTTTCCATTCAGATATCTTGGAGTACCTCTTTTCCCTGGAAGAGCCAAAATAAACTATTTCACACCTATAATCAGCAAAATTCAAGCCAAAATTCAAAGCTGGAGTTCTGCCTTTCTCTCCTCAGTTGGGAGGCTTTGTCTGATTAAACATGTACTAGCATCCATACCTCTTCACATATTATCCTGATGTTCACTGCCTGCTACCGTCCTCAAGCTACTTAACAGATCGCTTGCCAATTTCTTTTGGGGTGCCAAAGAAGGTATTTCAAAAAGACATTGGAAAAGTTGGCACAACATTTGCATGCCCATCGAGAATGGGGGTCTTGGTATTCTTTCCTTGAATGACATGCAAAAAGCTTTCAAAGTTAAAATGTTGTGGAATGCATTAAATTCACAGAACTCACTTTGGGGCAATTATTTCAAGGCCAAACACTTGACCAAAAGGCACCTTTCAGAAACTGAATTCAACAGATGCACAGGCAATGGCAGACGAGATTGGATTCATGCCAGGGATATTATTTTAAAGCATTGCAAATATATTCAAGGGGAAGGTAATTTTTCCTTTTGGAAAGATACTTGGATGGGTGAATGTGCTCTTAAAGATATGATCCCAGACTGTCACTCGGATCAAGTTGAAGACAAGAACATTACTGTCAGCTCCCTGTCTAACTCAAGTCATCCTGCTTGGAGCAACATTCGGTAATTGCTTCCCGCTGACGCTCTTGAAGCTATTGATGTCTGCATTTCCAGAAAACCCCTGGCTCAAGACAGATGCATTTGGTGTCCAAACTCTACTAGCTCATTCTCCATTAACTCTCTGAGAAAAGTCTCTGCCATTTATCCAGAACCATTTCCTTTCAAGCAAATTTGGAAAAGCTATATCCCTCCAAAGGTATCCATTTTTCTATGGAAGTTTATTCATGGCATTTTACCCACCGATGACAAAGTTCAACAATGTGGCATTACACTATGCTCCAAATGTTCTTGTTGTAATGAACCCCACATCGAATCTGCTGCGCACCTTCTCCTATGGAGTGACCTTGCTAAAATAACTTGGAGAAAGTTCAGTCACTGTTTCAAGATAGACCCAGCAAACTATGGCTCAGGACAATCTTTCTTACATCACCTGATGCAAAGCTACCGTTTATCTTCCCAAACTGGCATGGTGTCTTTGCTCCTTGTTTCCCTTTGGCTGTGGGAGACCTGGTGTGAGAGGAACAAACGTCGATATGAACGAAAACAAAGCTCACCAAATACTCTATACTACAGGATCATTCAAAGGATAAACATTACTAAATTTCCTACTTGCCTTCTGTCAGGTGATCTCTCTACTCTGCGCTCCCTTCAACAACTCTCTATTGTTGCCAACCTTAAAAAGCCCAAACCACCAAGCATTGTATTATGGTTCCCTCCGCCCAATGGAACCTACAAACTCAATATTGATGGAGCTAGCAAAGGCAATCCCGGTATTGGTGGAGGTGGAGGCCTAATCAGAAATCACAAGGGTGACATTATTCTTGCATTCAGCCACTTCTATGGCAGATGCTTCAGCCTGGTAGCTGAAGCTCGTGCTCTTCTCGATGGTCTGCGATATGCATCCCTTCTCAACATCCCTCTTCACATGGTGGAGTCTGATTCCAAAACGTTGGTTAGCATCATCACAGAGGAATGCTCCTGCCCTTGGAGACTGCTGCCCATCATACAAGAGTTACGCGACCTTATCCGAAGACTGAAGACGAATTTCAGCCATGTCTATAGAGAAGGCAACCAACCAGCTGATGGCCTCGCCAACTTAGCATGCCAATGTTTTTCTAATTCTTTTTTCCACCAAAATTTTGATATGATTCCACCATGAATTCGTGGTGCTTGTAGGCTAGATAGGATGGGCCTTCCCAACTTGAGATTATAATTTCTTCTTTCCTTTACCAGTCAGGGGTATGCCTCGAAGAAATTGTAATTATCATTATTTCAATAAAATTAACTCTGGCTTTGACCTGGTAGAGTGATCACATCCATTGCCGGATGGGCTCACCCTCCCCGGTCAATCTAGGGTCCTATTTGCATAAAAAAAAGGGGGGGATGGGGATTTCAATGACTGGAATCCTTCGATAGCATTTGATCCATTTCAAATATGCTGAAAATTGGACAAACTGATCTGATTCGTTGCGTACCGCATATATCGGATCATACCAACCGGCGACTAGAATAATCGGTGCGTGGTATGTAATTGTTACACTACTAATATCTTTTATGAGATATTTTTCATTATTTTATTTATATATTTATTATTTATTATATGCGCAGGCGTGCCAGTCATGAAATGACGAATCATTCCGACACCGAGGACCAAAGGGCCCGGAACTGTACATGTGCGCGTCATCTGACTGACCAGACAATGAGAGATATTGAGTTGGGACCCAGACCCATCGTGTCGTAAAAGTCACAACGTTAATTACATCTCCCAGAGGGAGAAAACTCTTGAATAATCATCAGGAGAAAAGCCCTATAACCAGAAACTTGTGTTAGTGCATGCATGAAAATATAGAATATATATATATATATATATATTGTATTATTATTTTATGATGCGAACTAAAAATCATTCGTAACGAGACCCTGTCAATTCAGCGGGGAGGAAACCTTACACCACTCACAGATATTTCATTATGATTGTGATTGATATTCTTTTATTCTTGCTATTATTTATATAGGCATTACATTATTATATTTTTTACTTGTTTCTTTCTTTTTGTTTCGTGTCTTTTTCATACTTTATTATTATTATTATTATTATTATTTATGTGTTTGTTTTTTTATTTATTTATTTATTATTATGGTTGTTATCATTTATTTATTATTATTATTATTGATGACCGGCTCACTTGATATTTGAAAAATGAGGGAGAAAATGGTGAAAACAGAAGGGGAAAGGGGGAGCAGATCATAGCACCCATAGGTGTCGGATCACCCTTTTTTTTGTTCTTTTTTTGTTCACTTCCTTTTTTATGACTCTTCTAGCATTTCATTTTTGCTTCATTTTCTTTCTCTTTTTTGCATTATCATTATTATTAGTATTTCATCATTTATTTCTTCATAATTAGTCTAGGAACTTTGTCAAAATTCTGGCAGCATCTCCCCATGTCTCGGAATATGTCAGGGAGGATGTAATGGGTACTTGTCCACAATAGCATGAGACAGTCCCTCAATTGACTGAATGCGCACAAAGCGGCAACATTCACAAAGGCCTGCGGCACTGTATCCCCAAGGACTAGCCTGTTAAGGGACTAGGATCGCCCTAACAATTTGAGCTAACCTGGAGACATGCTCTATTAGACGTGATAATTCATTCGCCCAACAGTCACTTTGAACTCGGCATCCAAGCTTCAAACAAGCAGCTAGTTCAGCACCTGATGCAGTCGAGGACCCACTGACACTGATATTATGGACACAAATTGTCCATCCAATCATGGGTGCTGGGGGACTTGGCAGGGAAGAATATTGGTGACAAAAGGAAGCTGTCGGATCACTGGTTGGAGAGGCCAAGGGTGTGCTACTGTGGACGTCCAAAAAATGATGATCATACGGCATGCACGTCCCGACACCCGAGAGCAAGTCGAGGACGGAGCGACCGAATAAATCCCATATCTCGTCTGATCAGGGCAAAAACACACCTAGTGGTCCGCTACCAAATAAGGAAGCTTCTCGAGCTGAAGAAATGGCCCTGGCCCTCAATTCACATTGTCGAATGCCGAATCAGCATAAAACCCGAGTAACCCGATCTGGGCATACATTATGCCAGAAAGGCCCGTAGAAGGTCGAAGAGCTGCCCAACAAGGGCGAAAACACTTTGGGTGGTTGCTCAAAAGGCCCGTAGAAGGCCGAAGAGCTGCCCAACAAGGGCAAAAATACTTTGGGTGGTTGCTCACTCGATGATGACACTCTCCACAAGCAGGGAGCAGGATTAAGGGCACGACCCGCAATGCCGAAGGCCAAATCAAGAAGAAACCCGAGTAATCTGGCACGGGTTCGGCACGTGTTGGAAATCACTGGAAATCGCAAATCGGGGCCCAAAAGCTTCGAAATGGGCACCCCGGAAGTGGCACATTAAAACTAATGCAGTACCGGAGGTCAAGCACTTGTCTGGGCCGTTCCGGAGTCAACAAGGCAGAACCGCCCTAAAGCCAGCCCACCTAAACCGGCGCGGCCCCTCCTTGGCCTAAACCGGCGCCCCCCCCCCCCCCCTTTGGTTTCTAAACCGACGTGGCCTGCTCTATAATGACCCGAGATCCGAACACTGGGAAGGCCCGATAACCCGAATCTCGAACCGCCACCCACGAGCCCGAAGACTCCGAAGGGTTAAAAGGATGGTGTGGAGATACACAAGGATCTAAATAATTACAGAGCTACGTAGTTAAATGAATTAAGCAAAAAGCAATAAATGACATTAATTAAATTACGTGGTCCACAAAATAACAGCAGTCTAAAAGTGACAGTAGTCCACAACTAGTACAGCACAGAAAAGAAAGGTACAACTACATGGGACATACCCCGGCCTGGCAACTGGCAACTAACCCTGGGCACCTAAACCACGTGGAGCCTCTGAAGCGCTCCCATGAAGCCTCGTCTCACCTGAAACACGGTGAAAACACGCAGCGAATGACCCTTAAAATAAAAAGGCTCAGTAGGGATCATCCGGTCCCTACCTCGCAAACAGAGAAACTATGCGGAGAGTAACTACAAGCTACTACAATGGCTAGTACCGAACGAACGGCATGAAAATCGAGACAACTCATCAAAAACTCAAGAGTCGCTACCACACAAAGACAGGAGTACCAACCCACTAGAAGCAAGGCCGGATGCGTCCACTGACGGCTTAAACCGCGCCTCGGGTGTCCCCCTTGACCCCTAGTGGAACGGGGACACCGTACTAGTAACCACAAACAAGTGACTAGCTAGGGTCACGCTCATCAGCGCGGGTCCAACCGCCCCCCACCACGTGTGCACACACAGACCGTGCGTCCCTGGTCTGGCCCTCTGACTGATTTTCCCCTCAGTCGGACTCTGATTGGTAGACGCGGGGCCCGACGAAAATCAGTCCAAAATCGTCTCTCTAGGGTAGCCTTGCCACCACTCCCTGTTGGGACCACTCTCTTGTCGGAAGGCTACGACTAGTGGAGGGTCACTGAGAGAGTAGACTCTCTAGTCCACGGAAAATAACGTCTAAACCGGACAAAGTATAAGGGCCGCTCCTCGTACCGACATTGACTCACGATGACCCAAGCCGAGAACACCAACTCCCGGGATCCCACGGCACCCTAACATGTGGCCCCCACATGATGCCCAACATGAGTTAGACCATGGATCAGCATGCGAATCGAGATCCACTAACCCGAGACTCGAATCGGCAAAGCATAACTCCGGTAGAACATAACCGCTGGCGGTCCATCTTTGGGACGCCACAAGAATTAGCGGTCCAACATTAGGCTGCCACAGGGACTATAGCGGTCCAATGATGGGCCGCCACACCCTGGGTCACGAAAGAACAAGCGGACCCATATAGGGCCGCCACGGGTATGAGGCGGGCGTACCTTCGGCCGCCAGACCCAAAAAGCCCCCAACGGTTAGAAACCAACGATCAAATGCCTCGAAGGCCACGCCGGCCAACTTGGCTTAGCAGTCGAACCTTCGACAGCCACCTGGGCTCGGGCGACTCATCGTGAGGCCGCCAAGCCCCAACCCTACGCACGGAAAGATTGAAACGGTCGAACGAGGACCGCCTGAAGGATGTGGCAGTCACTGGAAGGGCCGCCACAGCCTCCGAAAATCGAGAACGGCGGGAAAACCCAAAATTCGCCATTCCACGCCCCATTCACCCCCGGGTGAAGGGGAACCAAAAGGGAAACTTGTTCCCAAGTCCCTAATGCATCTTTTGATGCCAACAAACCACAAAAACATGCATTGGAATGCTAGATCGGGCGCTCGAACCCAAAATCATGCTTTTCCCTTCCCGGCTCAAAATAACCCTCTCTCGGCCTCGCCTCGGCCTATAAATCACGGGGAAGGAAAACATGGAGCTAGAGAACGTCACCCTACCTCAGATTCGCTCGAAATGCGGTGGATCGCTGCTGATCTTCAAAAACCCGCTTAAACCTTCATGAGCTCCCACGATCTCACCGAGCACTGAACGCCGCCGGGATCGCCACGCCACCGCCTATGCCACCACGCCATCGCCTCGCCGCGTCCGCAGCCGAAGGGGAGGGCGTCAGGGCCATCGCTGGAAGAGGGGGGCGGTCACGGTCGCGTGCGCTCACGGGAGAGAATGGGAGGAAGAAGAAGAAGAAAGAGAAAGGGAAAAGAAAAAGAAAAAAGAATTGGGGATTTATAGAAAATCCAGATTTTTCAAAAAATGCGAAAAAATAGAAAAATATACCTCCGTGATCGTTGGCACACGCTGATCACCGTCGTACCATCCCTGAGTTGGTGAACGACCCGGTTCACCCGCCATGGGATTCCGTGGGTCCTGTCAGGGAAAAACGTGAGAAATCGCGGAACACGTTCCGGGACCTCCGAAACTGATCCGAAACGCACGGATCCGAACTCGAAAAATATCCGAAAGATAATTTCGGGAAAAATGAGAACAAATTCTCCGAAAAAATAGATCCGGGACCTGAAAAGAAGATCCAAAGGGTCCGAGATATTACAGCCCTCCCTCCTTAAGTAAATTTCATCCTCGAAATTTAAAATAAGCACAGGGGAAGAAAGAAGAGGGAAACTCACTCGAACAAATAAGGGAACTGTTGACGCATCTCATCCTCATGCTCTCAAGAAGCCTCACCGCCAGAGTGCCGCTACCACACCACCTTAAGCAGAGGAATAACCTTGTTCCACAGGTGCTGCTCTCGCCGATCCTCAATACGGATAGGGAACTCTGGTAGAGACAGATCGGGAGTCACCTCGGGCCAAACGGAATCCTCTAAAACATGAGAGACATCGGGCATATACTTTCTCAACATCGAGACATGGAACACATCATGCACTGCTGCAAACTCAGGAGGTAGCTGCAACCGATAAGCAACCTCGTCAATGCGCTCCACGATGAGGAAAGAACCAACATAGTGGGGACTCAGCTTCCTACGCTGTCCAAATCGCATCACTCCCTTTATGGGAGAAACCCTCAAAAAACTTGGTCACCGACCACGAAATTAAGTGGCTGCCTCCTCCGATCGGCATAACTCTTCTACCAACTCTGCGCCGCCAACATGTTCTGACGGACTAGATGCACCACATCAATGCACTGCTGCACCAGCTCCGATCCCGTCACAACATGCTCACCAACCTCAGACCAATCGAGTGGAGTCCGACACGGACGCCCATACAATACCTCATAAGGAGCCATCCCAATGCTCGAATGATAGCCGTTGTTGTAGGCAAACTCCACCAATGGCAAATGGTGAAGCCAACTCCCTTTACATTCCAAGCAACATGATCTCAACATATCCTCTAACGTCTGAATGGTCCTCTCCGACTGACCATCTGACTGAGGATGATATGCTGAGCTAAATGCTAACTTCGTGCCAAGAGCTTGCTGGAAACTCCTCCAGAATCTAGAAGTAAAACGCGGATCTCGATCTGACACAATGGAAATGGGAATCCCATGCAAAGGCACGATCCGCTTCACATAAGGACGAGCCAACTTAGGCACACTCCAGCTGACTTTAATCGGTAACAACCGAGCCACTTTCGTCAGCCTATCCACCAGCAACCAAATACTATCCTGCCCACTCGGGGTCCTCAGTAATCCCACCACAAAATCCGTGGTCACGTGGTCCCATTTCCACGCGGGAACCTCCAAGGGCCAAAGCATACCTCCTGGTCACTGATGCTCTGCCTTCACCTGCTGACAGGTCAGGCATCTGGCCACATACTCGGAAATATCTCTCTTCATACCTAGCCACCAGAACTGCCTCTTCAAGTTCCGATACATCTTCGTCGCACCCAGGTGTACAGTGTACCGACTCCCATGAGCCTCTAGTAACACCGCACGCCTCACATGCTCCTCGGCTGGGACGTACAGCCTGCCACGAAAGCTTACAGCTTCATCCTTGCCGAAGTCCACATCAGCCAAAGCCAAAATCTAGGGCAACTCAGGGTCTGCATGCTGAGCATCTGTCACCTGACGACGAATCACTGGCGTGATAGTCAAGCTCGCAAGAACAGCTGACCCCAGCTCTTGGGGAACCTTGAGCCTAAATGTCACGGTTGGCACCTATTCCCAGAGCCTCCACCTCCTCATCATCATGGCGCTGACAACGACCTTCCTACTCAAGGCATCAGCAACAACATTCATCCTGCCTGGCTGATAAGATAGGGTGAAGTCATATTCCTTCATATACTCCATCCATCGCCTCTGCCTGAGGTTAAGGTCCTTCCGAGTGAACACATACCTCAAACTCTAATGGTCTGTGAACACCACGAACTTCTCACTGTACAGATAATGCCTCCAAATCTTCAATGCAAAAATCACAACCGCTAACTCAAGATCATGGGTAGGGTAGTTCTCCTCATGTGGCTTCAGTTGTCGAGTTGCATACGCCACAACTCTACCATGCTGCATCAGCACAGCACCCAACCCAATCCCAGAAGTATCTGTACACACCACAAAACCTCCCGATCCAGAAAGTAACACCAACACCGGTGCCGAGATGAGCAACTTCTGAAGCTCCATAAAGCTCAGCTCACACTCACCAGTCCAGACAAACGGCACATCCTTCCGCGTAAGCCTGGTCATCGGGGCTGTAACACGAGAAAAATCCTGAATGAATCTCTTGTAATAGCCTGCAAGCCCCAAGAAACTCCGAATCTCCATCACGGACCTCGGCCTCGGCCATTGCATCACTACCTCGACCTTGGCTAGATCCACAAAAATACCATCACCAAAAATCACGTGCCCCAAAAGGTGTACCTTACGAAGCCAAAACTCACACTTGCTGAGCTTAGCATACAACTTGTTATCTCGCAAGGTCTACAACACAACCCTCAGATGATACGCATGCTCACCTGCAGACTGCGAATAAACAAGGATGTCATCCATAAACACGACCAAGAACTGGTCCAAGTAGGTACGGAACACCCACTGCATCAATTTCATAAATGTTGTGGGGGTATTGGTGAGCCCAAACGGCATCACCAGAAACTCATAATGCCCATATCTCGAGCTGAACGCAGTCTTCTCCACGTCAGACTCTCGAATCCGTGACTAATAATAACCGGAGCGTAAATCAATCCACAAGAACACTCGAGCAGACTGAAGCTGGTCGAACAAGTCATCAATCCGTGGCAACGGATACTTGTTCTTAACGGTCACCTCATTCAGCTGTCGGTAGTCAATGCACAGCCTCAGACTACCATCCTTCTTCTTCACAAACAACACTGGCGCACCCCAAGGGGAAAAGGTAGGATGAATGTACCCCTTGGCCAGCAACTCTTGCAATTGCGCCCTCAACTCCCTCAGCTCAGCGGGAGCCATACGGTAAGGAGCCTTCAACAAAGGTCTCGTACCAGGCACAATCTCGATCACAAAATCAATCTCCCGCTGGGGAGGTAATCTAGGTAGGTCCTCGGAAAAAATATCAGGAAACTCACACACCACTGGAATGTTCTCCACATCCGGCTCCGACTGGTCTACCACGACCACAGAAGCGAGAAAACCCTGACAACCCACACCAAGAAAACGACGAGCCCTAATAGCCGAAATAAGAAAGCGGGAAGAGGAAGACCTAATATCTTGGAAATAGAAGGTGGGTCCACAAAGTCGGCATAAATAAATCCTCTTCGAGCCATAATCCACCAAAGCATGATGTGCCTCGAGCCAATCCATACCCAAAATCACATCAAAATCCTGAAGTGACAACGCATAAAGCCTGGCCGGCAAACTCCGCCCTTCAACCCACACAGGAACCTCATCGAAACAATACGGAGTGATTATAAAATCACTAGAAGGCAACTCCACTGCCAAATCACAGGGTAACTGGGTCACCGGCTCCTCAATACTCAGCGCTAAATTCTCTGAAATAAAAGAATGAGATGCGCCAGAATCAAACAAAACCTGAGCTGCACAACTAAAAATCCGAACGGTACCTTCCACGAGCTGCGACGCCACTACCTCTGCCCTGGTCATGTGGGTAATCTGGCCTTGGGACTTCTGCTTACCTCCCACACTCGCTGACCTGGGTAGCGGCGGATCCTGCCCCTACTGCTGCTGCTGTTGTGGCCTCTGCTACTGAGGATACTACTGCTGCTGTGGCCTATGAGGACAGTCGTGCGCCATATGCCCTGGCTGGTCACACCTGAAACAAATCACCGGCGCCGTGCACTGCCTGCCTGGACGCGACTCGCCACAACAGGGACACGATCCCCACAATCCACCCACGGATCCCTGACGTTAAAAAGGAATCGGCTATTGTACACTGCCTGAAAACGCCTGTCTTGAGCCTTGTGCTTCTTACGGAAACTCTTCTTGAGAAACTTCTTGACCTTGGAGCCAAAAGACGCAGATTCTGTCACCGACGCCGCCGGCACTGGTGCTCCCGAACTACCCGTCGCATGCTAAAAGGTGCCCGGCTACTGGGTAGCCGCCTGCTGGCTACGTCCTGACTGGGACTGCCCCTGGATTGGAAACTCTAGGACATGAGAGCCATCGGGCATATACTTCCGCAACATCGAGACGTGGAACACGTCATGCACTGACGCCAACTCAAGGGGTAACTGCAACCGGTAAGCAACCTCACTGATGCGCTCTAAGATCACAAAAGGACCAATGTAGCGGGGACTCAGCTTCCCACGCCGTCCAAAACGCATCACCCCCTTCATCGGAGAAACTCTCAAGAACACACGATCGCCCACGGTGAACTCGAGAGGCTGCCTCCTACGGTCAGCATAGCTCTTCTGCCGACTCTGGGCCGCCAACATGTTCTGACGAACCAGGTGCACAACATCCACATATTGCTGCACCAACTCTGGTCCCGTCAAAACACGCTCACCAACCTTAAAACAATCAAGTGGAGTCCGGCAAGGACACCCATACAGAGCCTCATAGGGAGCCATACCAATGCTCGAATGATAGCTGTTGTTATAGGCAAACTCCACCAATGGTAGGTGATGAATCCAACTCCCCTACCACTCCAGGTAGCATGATCTCAGCATGTCCTCCAAAGTCTGAATGGTCCTCTCAGACTGACCATCAGACTGAGGATGATACGCCGAGCTAAATGCTAACTCCGTGCCAAGAGCTCGCTGGAAACTCCTCCAGAATCCAGAAGTGAAGCGCGGATCCCGATCTGACACGATCGAAATGAGAATCCCATGCAACGGCACGATCCGCTTCACATACAAACGAGCCAACTTGGACACGCTCCAGCTGACTTTGACCGGTAACAACCGAGTCACCTTCGTCAGCCTATCCACCAGCAACCAAATACTATCCTGTCCACCCGGGGTCCTCGGCAACCCCACCACAAAATCCGTGGTCACGTGGTCCCACTTCCACGCAGGAACATCCAAGGGCTGGAGAGTACCTCCTGGTCGCTGATGCTCCGCCTTCACTTGCTGACAGATCAGGCACCTGGCCACAAACTCTGCGACATCTCTCTTCATGCCAGGCCACCAGAACTACCTTCGCAAGTTCCGATACATCTTTGTCGCACCCGGGTGTACGGTGTACCTGCTCCCATGAGCCTCGCGCAACACCGCATGACGAATCTGCTCCTCCGCTGGGATGTACAGCCTGCCACGAAACCTCGCAGCACCGTCCTCGCCGAGTTCCATATCAGCCATCGCCAAAATCTGGGACAACTCAGGGTCCACATGCTGAGCCTCTGTCACCTGACGACGGATAGCAAGAGTGACAGTCCGACTCGCAAGCACTGCCAACCCTGGCTCCTGGGGAATCTTGAGCCTAAAATATACTTCAGGCACTTGTTCCCAGAGCCTCCACTTCCTCAACATCAAGGCACTGACCGTGACCTTCTGACTCAGGGCATCGGCAACGACATTCATCCTGCCCGGCTGATAAGACAGGGTGAAGTCATAATCCTTCATGAATTCCATCCAACGCCTTTGCCTGATGTTCAGGTCCCTCTCCGAGAACACGTACCTCAAACTCTGATGGTCAGGGAACACCTCGAACTTCTCGCCGTACAGATAATGCCTCCAAATCTTCAGCGCGAAGATCACCGCCGCCAACTCAAGGTCATGGGTAGGGTAGTTCTCCTCGTGGGGCTTTAGCTGCCGAGATGCTTAAGCCACCACTCTACCATGCTGCATCAACACAGCTCTCAGTCCAACGCCGAAGCATCTGTACACACCACGAACCCCCCGATCCAGAAGGTAAAACTAACATCGGAGCCGAGGTGAGTAATCTCTTCAGTTCCCTGAAGCTCTGCTCACACTCCTCAGACCAGACGAAAGGCACATCCTTCCGCGTGAGTCTAGTCATCGGGGCCGCAATGCGAGAAAAATCCTGGATAAATTGGCGATAATAGCCCACAAGCCCCAAGAAACACTGAATCTCCGTCACCGACCTTGGCCTTGGCCACTGCATTACTGCCTCGACCTTGGCGGGGTCCACAGAAATACCATCACCAGAAATCACGTGCCCCAGAAAGTGCACCTCGCCGAGCCAGAACTCGCACTTGCTGAGCTTCGCATATAACTGGTGATCTCGCAACGTCTGCAGCACCACACCCAAATGGTACGCGTGCTCCCCGGCAGACTGCGAATTAACAAGGATGTCATCCACGAATATGACCACGAACTGGGCCAAATACGGACGAAACACCCTCTACATCAAGTCCATGAAGGCTGCTGGGGCATTGGTGAGCCCGAACGGCATCACCAAAAACTCATAATGCCCGTACCTCGTACTGAAAGTAGTCTTCTCCACATCGGACTCACGAATTCTCAGCTGATAGTAACCGGACCGCAAATCAATCTGCGAGAACACTCACGTAGACTGAAGCTGGTCGAACAAATCATCAATCCGTGGCAACGGATACTTGTTCTTAATGGTCACTTTATTCAGCTGCCGATAGTCAATGTACAGCCGCAGATTACCGTCCATCTTCTTCACAAACAATACGAGCGCACCCCAAGGGGAAAAGCTAGGACGAATATACCCCTTGTCCAGCAGCTCCTGCAACTGCGCCCTCAACTCTCTCAACTTAGCGGGGGCCATACGGTAGGGAGCCTTCGCCAAGGGTCCCGTACCAGGCACAACCTCGATCATAAAATCGATCTCCCGCTGGGGAGGCAATCCAGGCAACTCCTCGGGAAAAACGTCGGAAATTCGTACACCACAGAAATATCCTCGACATTCGGCTCCATCCGGTCAGACACAACCACGGACGCGAGAAAACCCTGACAACCAGAAACAAGCAACCGACGGGCTCGAATAGCAGAGATGAGGAATCGAGAAGAGGTGGAACGGATACCTTGGAAATAGAAGGTCTGCTTGCTCGGATGTTGGAAGTAGACCCTCTTCATTCCACAATCCACCACCGCTCAATGAGTCTCGAGCCAGTCCATGCCTAGAATCACATCGTAATCCCGAAGCTGCAACGCATACAACCTGCCTGGCATATCAGAACCTGATCGAAGCAATGCGGAGTGATCATGAAATCACCCGAAGCCAACTCCACTGCCAAATCACAGGACAACTGGGTCACTGGCTCCTCGATGCTCAACGCGATATCCTACAAAATAAACGAATGAGACGCGCCAGAATCAAACAAAACATGAGCCGCCCAACCCAAAATCTGAACGGTACCTTCCACGAGCTGCGACGCCACTGCCTCTACCCTGGTCATGTGCGTGATCTGGCCTCGAGCTCTCTGCCTGCCTCCCACACTAGCTGACCTGGGTAGCCGACTGCTGGCTACGGCCAGACAAAGACTGCCCTTGGCTGATCGGTCCTCAGGACCTCTGCATATCCATCTCTAAGGAAGCCGCAACACGAGACGCTGACTCTAGATCAGTGACCCCGTTCACGATCAGATGGTGCCTCAGCTCCTGCCTCAAACCCTGAACAAACTGCGCGGTCTTCACCCTCTCATGCTCCATGATGTGAGGTGCATACCACCCCAGCTCGACAAACCGGCCCCTGTACTGCAACACGGACTTGTCACCCTGCACCAGCTCCAGGAACTCCCGCATCCGCTGCGTAGCAACATAATCTGGACAGTACGTACGCTCGAAAGCACTGACGAAGTTGTCCCACTCGACCTGCTCAAGTGGACGAAGCTGAAAGGACGTCTTCCACTCGGAAGACCACCACTTCCGAGCCGTACCCTGTAACTGGTTGTAGGCCAACACCACTCTATCCTCGGCAGCACTCTTCGCAGAACTAAACACCCGCTCCATCTCATCAAGCCAATCACGAGCCGCATCAGGGTCTGCCTGGCCGCTAAAGTAAGGTGGTTGGAACTGCAGAAAGTCCCTCACTGCTCGGCCTGGCCCACCCCTAGCTGACGAGCCCTCACCAGCCTCTCCACCGAACTACTGAGACATAAGCTGGTACATGCCACGGAAGAAATCCTCGACCCCCGGAACCCTCGCTGTAGGCGCGGCCTCGGTAGCTCCTAGTGGCACTCTGCTATGCTCCTCCTGGTCCCCCTGGACCCCCTACTGGATCTCCTGACCTCCAGCCGACTACCCCTGCTGAGAGCGAGAGCTCCTCCTCGGCGCCATACTCGCTCCTGAAGCAAAAGACAGAAAACATGAAAATGGCATGCTCAAGAAAAACACACGATGCCCGATGCCAGTGTCAACTGTACATCATTGCTGTGAACAAGTGGACCACTACAATTACCTATGATTCTCATGTAATTCCACAACCGCGCTCTGATACCAGCTGTAACGACCCGAGAATCTGATTACCGGGAAGGCCCGATAACCCGAGACTCGCACCGCCACCCACGAGTCCGAAGACTCGGAAGGGATAGAAGGATGGTGTGAAAACTACACAAGTAACACAAGTAATTGCAGAAATTAAACAGTTATAATATTAAGCAGGAAATAAATTAGCAATTTACATGGTCCACAATAGAAAATGAATAACAACAATAGTAGTAGTCCACAACTAGTACAGAGACAAGAAAGAAAAGTACAGCTACACGGGGCATACCCCGGCTCTGACCTCTGGCACTACCTCCGGGCACCCGCACCACGCTGCGCCTCAGACGCGCTCCCCTGGGGCGGTGCCTCACCTGAAACACGGTGAAAACACGCAGGGAATGAGTCTTGGAACAAGACTCAGTAGGGATCACTCGAACCCTACCTCTTAAAACGGGAAATCACTACGCTAGCGGTAGGAGAGTATCTCGGAAAGGAAAGTCAAGTACTCTACCAAACAAAGGTCCTACGGTACGTAAATCGGCACACGTGCCACGGAGAGACAACCGGAACTCAACGGTCGACCCGGCAACCCGAAGGCCAAACACAAGACTGACAGTCTGACACTCCGTACTCGACAGGAGTACCTCCCACTAGAAACACAGCCGGTAGCGTCCCCTGACGTCTTACACCGCACCGCAGGTGAACTGCATGACGTGGTAGCGCCTACCCAAGGCATGAACACCGAACAAGTAACCACAAACAAGTGACTAGCTGGGGTCACGCTCGTCGATGTGGGTCCAACCGCCCCCAACCACGTGTGCACACACAGACCGTGCGTCCCTGGTCTGGTCCTCTGACCGGTTTTCCCCTCAGCCGGACTCTGGCTGCAAGACGTGGGCCCCGACGGCAACCGGTCCATAAACCGCCTCTAAGGGTAAGCCCGTACACCACTCCCTGGTGCGACTGGTACCGCGTACTGGTAGGCTACGACTAGTGGAGGGTCACTGAAGGAGTAGACTCTCAAGTCACGGAAAACAACGCCCGCATCCGACGACGTACGGGGACCACTCCACGCGCCGGCCCCGTCGCACGGTGGCCACAGTCGGACTAAAAACGGGGTTACAGCCCTCTCGGGGCAACCAGGCGCCTGACTGTCCACCCCGGGACCGTTACAAGGCTGTAACGGTCTAGGCGAGACCGTTACACACACACCTGACGGTCTAACGCAGGCCGTTACACGGCCTGAGGAACGCAGAGGGTAACGCGCTTGGTCCAGCGCGTTACACGAATGTAACGCGCCTGGCCCAGTGCGTTACGCGAATGTAACGCGCCCGCCCTGGCGCGTTACACGCACCTCACGCTCCCCTCGAGAAAGCAAGATGTAACGCGCCTGCCCCAGCGCGCTACACGAACGTAACGCGCTTGGCCCAGCGCGTTACGCGCCCCTCACACCTGGGGTAACCCAGGGAGTAACGCGCTCACCCCAGTGCGTCACTCGGATGTAACGCGCTCACCCTGGCGCGTTACACACGCAGACCCCCAACGGTCAAAAACCAACGATCGGAAAGCCCCTGACGGCCCAGCCCAGGCGCGTCACATACAAGTGGCGGTCAATCGTCGGACTGTCACAGTCCCTGACCCCCGAAGTCTAACCAAAGGGCATGTGACGGCCCCCCCGAGGTGCGTCACATCATGTGACGGTCCCTGGAAGAACCGTCACACGCGCCCGACTGCGAGAACGGCGGGAAAGCCCAAAAACTTCAACCACGCCCCCATGCCTCCACCGGAGAGGGGGAAATCAAAGGGGAAGACCCCTGGGGACCCCTAGCATGATTCTAGGCCATCAAAACGTGAAATCATGCATCAAATCCATAGATCGGGCGAGCTCTCCCCAAATCACGAAAAAACCCCAACATGCTCAATCACACCCCTCTCGGCCTCCCCTCGGCCTATAAACCACGAAATGAACGGCGGGGAGCTAGGGAACGTCACCCTACCTCAATGGAGCGAATGCTCCGCCGGATCGTCCACGAATGCAAGAAATCCCTTTGGAAAACCCTCGATCTTCAAGCTTCCCACAAGCACCGCACGTCCCCACGATCGCCTCGCCGCCGCCCCGCCGCTGTCTGTAGCCGAAGAGGAGCTCGCCGCGGTCGAATGGGAGGAAGAGAGGGAGAAGTCACGGTGGGGAGGAAGGAAGGAAGAAGAAGAAGAAGAAGAGGGTGGGGAGAGAGAAAAATGGGATATTTATAGAAAATTCGGAAAATCCGAAAAATACAAAAAAAAATAAAATTTATATTTCCGAAATCCTCGGGACGCACCGATCGCAACGGTACCACTCGTGCCCAGGTGAACGATCCGGTTCACCCGCAGCGAGGTTCCGAAGGAATTACCAAAACACACACCGAAAATCGGAAAACACGCGTGGAAAAGCCGCGGAACGCCTACGGGCCTCCGAAATGACTCCGGATCGCGCCGATCCAAACACGAAGAATAACCGAAACGAAATTTCAAACACAATGGAGCCGGACGCTTCGAGAAACCAGATCTGGGACCCACGAAGAAGGATCCGAAAGGTCTGGGATATTACAGGAACTCTCACTGCATCAGTGGCATCTTGTGGCACTCTGCTCTGCTCCTCCTGCCCCTCTGTCGACTGTCCCTGCGGAGAGTGAGTCCTCCGCCTCGGTGCCATACTCACCTACTGCAAACAGATAGAAGACACGGAAAACAACGGAATCAATAAAACACAAGATGCCCTAAGCCAGTGCCAACTATACATCATCATTGTGGACTAGTGGACCACTACAACTATTTACGATTCTTATATATATCCACAACCGTGCTCTGATAGCAGCTGTAACGACCCGAGATCCAAATATCAGGAAGGCCCGATAACCCGAATCTCGAACCGCCACCCACGAGCCCGAAGACTCGAAAGGGTTAAAAGGATGGTGTGGAGATACACAAGGATCTAAATAATTGCAAAGCTACGCAGTTAAATGAATTAAGCAGGAAGCAATAAATGACATTAATTAAATTACATGGTCCACAAAATAACAGCAGTCGAAAAGTGACAATAGTCCACAACTAGTACAGCACATAAAAGAAAGGTACAAGTACACGGGACATACCCCGGCCTGGCAACTGGCAACTAACCCTGGGCACCTGAACCATGTGGAGTCTCTGAAGCGCTCTCCTGAAGCCTCGTCTCACCTGCAACACGGTGAAAACACGCAGGGAATGAGCCTTAAAACAAAAAGGCTCAGTAGGGATCATCCCGTCCCCACCTCGCAAACCGAGAAACTACGCAGAGAGTAACTACAAGCTACTACAACGGCTAGTACCGAACGCACGGCACGAAAACTGAGACAACTCGTCAAAAACTCAAGAGTCGCTACCACATAAAGACAGGAGTACCAACCCACTAGAAGCAAGGCCGGATGCGTCCACTGACGGCTTAAACTGCGCCTCGGGTGTCCGCCTCAACCCCTGGTGGAACAGGGACACCGTACTAGTAACCATGAACAAGTCACTAGTTGGGGTCGCGCTCGTCAACGCGGGTCCAACCGCCCCAACCACATGTGCACACACAGACCGTGCGTCCCTGGTCTGGCCCTCTGACTGGTTTTCCCCTCAGCCGGACTCCGGCTGGTAGACGCGGGGCCCGATGGAAACCAGTCCAAAATCGTCTCTCTGGGGTAGCCTCACCACCACTCCCTGGTGGGACCACTCTCGTGTCAGAAGGCTACGACTAGTGGAGGGTCATTGAGAGAGTAGACTCTCTAGTCAACGAAAAACAACGTCTAAACCGGACAAAGTACAAGGGCCGCTCCTCGTACCGACACCGACTCACGGTGACCCAAGCCGAGAACACCAACTCCCGGTGTGATGACCCGGATCCCGGATACCAGATATACCCGATAGGACTACCGAATACACGTGATACCACTTGGAACCCGCGAGGCCTCCCAAGAGCGGTAAAGCTCCGAAGGGAAAAAGGATTGTCGTGTAGTACATTGAACTGACAGATATAACAGCAAGAATTAAATTTCATTAGATCGATTTGCTAAAGTAGCAGAAATAAAATTACAATTTAATTAACAGATTTTAAACAATTATATACCAGAGTCAAGTCCAAAGCTAAAGACAGCAGTCTAGCAGTATAGTCGACATAAAGAAAAGACGTACCGAGGGATCGGGGGAAGCCCGACGGAGGTACCAGCTGGCAGCTACGACTCGAACTCCAGGATCCACGGAAGGAGAACGAACATATCACCCCACCTGAAAAGCAGGGGTGAGTCTCGTGTCACTGGCTCAGTAGGGGTCACGCGGATCCCCACTGAAAAACACGCAGTAACACGGAACAACAGGGACAGCAGTAAGAAACAACACTAGAAAGCTGCAAAAGAAAGGGAAACAGGAGTAGGGAATAGGTAAGGACGAGGGGAATAACCCGAATAGGCAAGCAGGCCTAGAAAGGGAAAGAGGAGTAGGGAGCAGCAAGGAAAAGGGGAAAATCAAACAAAACACCCCAACCTACACCTACAACAGGCATGCAAAAGAAAGTCTATAAAAGACCTAGACAGGCACAGACAACACGACCGGAGCATCGTGCACAGGATAGGACACAGACCTCGAGTACAGCCACGGAAAGGCCAACCCGGACAGGTCACAACGAACCCCACAAGTGTCTCGACTAACCGCTGCGTACCACCGAAGCGAACACGGCCGAGTCGCAGACCCACACGGAACCACAAGTACAAGTACTAGTCAGGGTCACGCCCGTCGGCGTCAGTCCTCAGCCCCTGACCACGTGTGCACACACTGGCCCCTGCCTAGAGCCAGGCCTCTAGCTAGTTTTCTCCCCCCGTAGGATGCTACGGTAACCGCAGGAGCCGACGAAAACTAGCTTACAAACCGGATATCGGGGTCACCTTTCGACTGCTGCACGTCTAGGGCGACGCAAGGAAGAAGCTCGAAACGTGGTGCTGAAGTACAGACAGTTGAACATGCACTGTCACCCGTACCTCAAACACCAAAGGTAGCACAGGAAACTGCCGACAGACTCGGAAACGTAGCCTTAGCCTTCATAGGAACATCGACTGATGTCCACGGGGAAAGCGGCCAGACCATGGGAGCGACAGACATCACCCTAACATAGATAGACACACACACAGACACGGCACAAAACAACCCCTAACGTTACCTAGAACGGGCCCACAACAGGACTGTAACAGCCAGTGACGCACCAGGGCGGGCGCGTTACGGCCTGACGCACCAGGGCGGGCGCGTCAGAGACAATAGGCACAAAGAAACAACGCGAGCCTCGTAACGCACCAGGGCAGGCGCGTTACGGCGGCCTAACGCACGAGCACAGATGCGTTATGCCCACCTAATGCGTGAGGACAGGCGCGTTACGCCAACTGACCCAAAATTGAAACTCGGATAAACAGCACGTAACGGTCCACGGCGGACGCATTACAGCACTGTGACGCAAGGGGGCAGGGCCGTTAGAAACAGCCGACACAGCCACCCAACACAACTAAAACAGAGTGTAACGGCCTGGGGCAGGAGCGTTACACAAACCTAACGCACCAGGGCAGGCGCGTTAGGGGAACCGACTCACCCAAAACGCTAGACGACAAAACAGGCGTGACGCATCACCCCGGACGCGTCAGAGAGCTGTGACGCGCCTCCCCTGGGCCGTCACACTCCCAAAATCACGAAGAACTAAAAGCGCCCAGACACTGTGACGGTCTGTCGTAGGGCCGTCAGAGACATGTGATGGTCTCTGAAATGACCGCTACACCGGTCACGGCGGGAAAACAGTGGAAACGCCAAATCTGGCCGTTCCACGCCCCATTCACGCCGAAGCGCAGGGGAAACAAACCTAGACGACAAAAAACAACTCTAGGAGGCTTAAAAGCCCACATGCAAGCCCTAAAACGAGAGATCGGGGCGATTTTATCAAATCGACCCAAAGTGGGTCACCGAGGTTCCCGGACTCCTACCGGCCTCGAATGACAACCGATCGACACAAAACTTACGTGAATGGGATCCACACATCCCAACGGTCATTTTGACACTAACTACGACGTGAATGGTTGCCATTTTCTGGCGAACCCTGAAAACCCCAAAAACTACGGTTTTCACTAAACTGGCCCGATCTCCCCCGATCGAGCACCAAACAACGCACAGAAGTAGGGAAAACGTGCAGAAGGAACTGGCGGTCTATCTCCCTACCTCCACCGAAGAAACCGTGCCCCGAAGGGACTAAACCACACCGAAAACCACCGAATCACGAACGACGCCCACTCGGAATCCACCGAGGGATCGCGCCCGCCACGCTCCATCCGCTGCTCCTTCCCGCGAATCGATCACTCGAGCACGTCCACGCCTCAGCCAGCTCCGCAACGGTGCGTGCCCCGCGCGGAACGGACCAGAGACGGGAGAGAACGGAGTGAGATAGCGTGAAGTTGAAAATGAGCAGGAGAGATAGTGGAATTGAATTTATAGAAAGAAATTAGGAAATTTTCCTAATTTTTGAAAAATCCGATTATTGGCCCTATCTCAGAAAAATATGCAAAAATAGTCGAAACGACCGACTCGAAGAGCACATCGTCGCTATAGTGTCCGCGAGTCGATGAATTGAGAAATAAACTCACCGCAGGGTTCCGCAACAAGTACGAGAGAAAAATCCACACGGATCATAAAACTCAACTCGGGAGCTACAAAAGCGAACCGAAACTCTCCGAAAAGGATCCGAAAGACCCAATAAAGATCCAACAAAGATCTGGGGCATTACACCCGGGATCCCACGGCACCCTAACATGTGGCCCCCACATGATGCCCAACATTAGTCAGACCACGGGTCAGCACGCGGATCGAGATCCACTAACCCGAGACTCGAATCGGCAAAGCATAACTCCGGTAGAACTTAACCGCTGGCGGTCCATCTTTAGGCCGCCACAAGAATTAGGGGTCCAACATTAGGCCGCCACAGGGACTGTAGCGGTCCAACGATGGGCCGCCACACCCTGGGTCACGAAAGAACAAGTGGTCCCATATAGGGCCGCCACGGGTATGAGGCGGGCGTACCTTCAGCCGCCAGACCCAAAAAGCCTCCAACGGTCAAAATGCCTCGAAGGCCACGTCAGCCAACTTGGCTTAGCGGTCGAACCTTCGGCCGCCACTTGGGCTCAGGCGGCTCATCGTGAGGCTGCCAAGCCCCAACCCTACGCACGAAAGATTGAAACGATCGAACGGGGACCGCTTAAAGGATGTGGCGGTCACTGGAAGGGCCGCCACAGCCTCCGAAAATTGAGAACG
Organism: Amorphophallus konjac; assembly: GCA_022559845.1. NCBI lineage: Eukaryota > Viridiplantae > Streptophyta > Magnoliopsida > Alismatales > Araceae > Amorphophallus > Amorphophallus konjac. The sequence goes on from CM040125.1 coordinate 34,522,324, forward strand.
GCGGGAAAACCCCAAATTCACCATTCCGCGCCCCATTCACCCCCGGGTGAAGGGGAACCAAAAGGGAAACTTGTTCCCAAGTCCCTAATGCATCTTTTGATGCCCACAAACCATAAAAACATGCGCTGGAACGCTAGATCGGGCGCTCGAACCCAAAATCATGCTTTTCTCTTCCCGACTCAAATAACCCTCTCTCGGCCTCGCCTAGGCCTATAAATCACGGGGAAGGAAAACATGGAGTTAGGGAACGTCACCCTACCTCGGATTTGCTCAAAACGCGGCGGATCGCCGCTGATCTTCAAAAACCCGCTTAAACTTTCACGAGCTCCCACGATCTCACTGAGCATCAAACGCCACCGGGATCACCACGCCATCGCCTTGCCGCATCCGCAGCCGAAGGGGAGGGCGTCGGGGCCGTCTCCGGAAGAGGGGGGCGGTCACGGTCGCGTGCGCTCACGGGAGAGAAAGGGAGGAAGCAGAAAGAGAAAGAGAAAGGGAAAAGAAAAAGAAAAAAGAATTGGAGATTTATAGAAAATTTGAATTTTCCAAAAAATATGAAAAAATAGAGAAATATACCCCCACGACCGTTGGAACACGCTAATCGCCGTGGTACCATCCCTGAGTAGGTGAACGACCCAGTTCACCCGCCACGGGGTTCCGTAGGTCATGTCAGCGAAAAACGCGGGAAACCGCGGAACACTTTCTGAGACCTCCGAAACTAATCCAAAACGTACGGATTCGAACCCGAAGAATGTTCGAAAGATAATTCTGGGTAAAATGAGAATAAATTCTCCAAAAAAATAGATCTGGGACCCGAAAAGAAGGATCTAAAGGGTCTGGGATATTACATGCTCCCTTGGCCCATCCTTAAACCGGTGCGGTCTGCTTCCCCCTTGACATCCTAAACTGGTGCGCAAAGCCCACCTAAACCGGTGCGGCCTAAATCGGTGCGCCCTCAGCCACGCCGTTTTAACCAAATATGTCATCCCATCCACGTTCCGACACTCTGTTTTCCTGATGAATCTCACGCGAAGTAATGGAGAGAGGGAGAACATAGCATTCAACGCCCGTCCCATAGCAATTTAAGGGTCACAGAGCTATTTACACCCCAAGTCGACAGTGTGACGGTGGCAGCAGCGACGACAAGTAGTGACGGTGGTAGTAGCGACAAACATCCTATCCTCGAATGGGTGCCAGTGTACTGAGCAAATCAACGGAATACAGTATAGCAGGTCAACTCCTGACACTTCTGCGAACAAACAGAAGGTGGCGGGAGTTTTTATTCAAAGATAAAGCCGCCCATTCTATAAATAACGCTGAAGTCGGAAAGAAAAAGAGAAAGACAGAGAAAGAGGAAGAGAGAGAGCCAGACGAAAGATGTTAAGTCCGATAGGGTGCAACAGGATCTAGAAGGGGGGGTTGAATAGATCCTTTCTAAAACTATGCTCAATTAAAAACTTAACACATTAGGGAACAGTCAAGGGATAAAATGCTCATGAGATGCTTAGACATAGTGCATAGTGGAATTAGTAGGAATCAGTTGAAGAGGGAGCTACAGAAACTCAGTGTCGAGTGGTGAGGTTGCTACACACTTATGCACAGACGGTTCAGCAAGATAGCATGCGTTTAATCAACCTGCAAACCCACAAAGGTTTCTGGGTCAGTAGGGAGGTGTGTTGACGTAGCAATGAACATGCGGTGGCAACGTGCCCACACAGTCAGATCAGGACTTAAAAGGAATGGCTGTTGAGCAGGCACTTAGTGAGTGTGTGAACAGAGTGATAGAGGGTGCAGTGGAAAACAGCAAAGTTTGCATGCGTGAGTCCTGGCACACAAACCTGTGAATGGGGGGAGGGGATAATGAGCAATAGTACACAGACAACCCACTACACAGGATTTTATGGTGGTTTGGTTGCCAACCCGCAACCTACGTCCACCCCTCACCAAACCGATGAGACTTTACAACACGAGGATGAAAACCTCTCCACACACATACACGGGACGAGTCCCACAAGCCACAGAACAGAGAGCCCTCTGTATGTCTTCTTACACACAAACCGATAGGGACGATTCTCCACAGACCAGAGCACGCCTCCGTTTGTCTTCCTACACACAGACCGATAGGGACGGTTCTCTACAGACCGGAGCACACCTCTGTCTGTCTTCCTACACACAAACCGGTAGGGACGGTTCAAGATGAAATGAGACAAACATAAAAACACAAAAGAAAGACACTGCAAGTGCAGTAGAAAAACAACTCTCCTAAAACGAAGATGAAGCAAGGAAAAGCACACTTAGGAAGTGATAACTAGACGATGGTTTCAAATTTTGCTCTTGACGCACCTTTGGACAGATCTGGACACAAGTCCAATCTAGATTCTTCTTAGGCTCAGTCTGGACGTGAGAAGGGCTGCTCTCCTCACTTAGCTTCTCTTTTTCTTCTACTCTCTCTTGACCCTTTCTATCAGCACTGGCCAGTTTCGGACCAAGACTGGGCTGCTATTTTTCTTTCACAGATTCTCTCTTGAAGGCTCACGCAGATTCTTCTCTTGAACATTAGCTTCATCAGAAACCTTCTTGCATGGGGTCCTTCCCTTTTATAGGCACAATCAGTCTTCCCAGAAGACGGTTCCAAGCTGAATGTGATTGGCTCTTCATAAACCATCATTTGTCTTCAAGAACCTTTTACATTGGCAGCCTCTGATTGGCCACGGAGGTAGCAGAAAAAGTTTCTTGCAATTTATTACTTTGGTTGACAGGAAAATATATGAGAGGGGCTTCCCAAGTAATATTTGTAGCATCTTCTTTTTTCTACTGGCAGGACAGTCAAGGATGTCCTTTTGTCCTGAGGGATTTGACTGACAGAGCATGTGATTGGGTGGAGGCAAAAAGGTGAGTACCAGACAGGTGACTATTCCCGAATATGGTAATTTACTTTTCTATTGACCAAAAGGGCAGAAATAGTAAGCCAATGATGACATGGAAGTTGACTGAGCAAAGGTACCTTTCTAGACCTCAAAAGACGTGAATTTTGACATTTGCGGTTCCTATTTATGCTCTCTAGATCCAATTCAGAAAACACTACATGTTTACTAAGAATGGCCTTGGGAGCCGCTCACTGATGCATTTCGTCAAACAGTTGCTTCTTCTTTATGAGGTCGGTGCAAATTAGCTTGGCAAGACTTATGTGGTCGACCTGTCTTCTGCAAGGTCGGTGCAGCTGCTAAGGTTACCTTGAAGATGGTCTTCGAGGTCGATGCACATAAGGTGCTTGGCCTTTGGCAGGGTCGGTGCACATCAAGAGCTTCTTCATTGAGGTCGGTGTACATTTGAGATTCATTCATTGAGGTCAGTGCACATTTAAAGCTTCTTCAGTTGAGGTCGGTGCACATTTGGAATTTATCATACCCAAGTCTGTGCACATTTGTATCCCAGGTCTGTGCACATCTCATATTTCTTAAGGTCGATGCACATTTCATATTTCTTCATATGCAGGTTGATGCACATTCCTATCTGAAGCATGGAAGTCGGTGCAACTGAAAACCAAGGTCGATACACATCACTGTTTGAAGTATAAAAAGGTCGATGCACATCTGTCTGTAGCATATGAAGGTCGATGCACATTCCATACTCTGAACATTCAGGTCGGTGCACATTACCGATCCACCATATACAGGTCGATGCACATTCCAAGGTCCACGCTTGTCAAGGTCGGTGCACATTTCAGAGTCGGTGCACATTACAGTTTGGAGCAGACGAAGGTCGATGCACATCTGTCTACAGCTCATGAAGGCCGATGCACATCTGACTGATTGAACATAAAGGTCGATGCACATATTCTGTTTCCATTAGAAGGTTGATGCATATGTAGACTTCTCTTCAGTGAGGTCGACGCACATTTGGACCTCTCTTCAGTAAGGTCGAAGCACATTGAGGAATAGGGTCAGTGCACATTTTGAACTTCCTCAGAACCTTTTGCCAATCTTTCTGCCCAGTTCTTTCTTGCATCTTGGAGCAATGACCTTTGGTGAGCTCTGCCTTGATTTTTGTGCAACCTCTTATGTGGCGACCCAAGATCCGGATACCGGGAAAGGAATCCGATACCATTCGAATCTTGGCCCGCCGCCCACGAGCGGGAGGCTCGGAAGGGCTAAAAAGGAGTGTGGAGGTACAAAGAAATAGGAAATAAAGCAGGACAATTCAACAATTAACAAAAATAAATAAACAACTACTACAACAGAGTCCAGTCCAACAGAAAGTACAGTCTAAAGTAGTAAAACGTACTACACGTCAAGTGAACACTCGGCACGGCGAGCTGACAACTAAGAACCTCCACGCAACGCCCTCGAACATCGAGGAAGAATCGCCGCACCTGAAAAGAAGGGGTGAGCCTCCTGTCACTGGTTCAGTGGAGATCCCGTGGAACCCCAACTAAGAGACAACGGCGGCACCGAAAATAGTAACTACGAAAGTGGAAAGAAACTACGGTGGCCCCCAAAACCTCGGCTTTACAGCTACTCCTACAGTACCAGAAAACACGACCCGGTCTCCCAGTCGGGGGACAACCAAGCCACGAACCTGACATCCCGATCCCACGATCGGGAGACGACTAGAACACGAACCGCCCTAGCCACGCTACTCGGAAAATGCCACGACACCTCCATCGCGGAGGCCTGCCCTCACAAAAGGGCCCAAGCCAAAACCACACAGTCTGCGAACACAGTCAGGACCTCACCGTCGTGAAGACAACGCTGTCTGGGGAAAGGCCCTCGGTGACTCTCACCGGAAACCCCAGACCTCGACTCCGGGAACACTACCGAAACAACTCACGAAGTCCCGTCTCGCAGACGGAAACAAAACCCGGGACACGACAACTCACGTCACGTGATGGGAGCACCGCCCACCAGAAGAATGACCGGATGCGTCCCCTGACATCTTACACCGTGTCACAAGTGTCTAGCTACAACGCCCCAGGCGGAGACTCAGACACACACAATAACCAGTACCACAGAACAAGGACAAGTTGGGATCATGCCTGCCGACGTCGTACGACGCCCCCAACCTCGTGTGCACACTCAGACCATACGCCCTAGGCCTGTCCTCTAGCTGGTAATTCCCCCCAAGCCTAGACTCAGCTGTACGTGGGGGCCCTACGGTAACCAGCCTACTCACCGTCTCTCTCGGGTCAGCCGCTCCACCACTCCCGGTGGGTCAGCACACGCGTGCCGTAAGAAGGCTACGACTAGTGAACGTGTCACAGAACGTGAATACTGAAAACCACGCACGCACCCATTGCGAGTAACACGGAGTAACAGGTGGCACGACGCCACCAGACTCTAGATGGTCCACTAGACCTACTAAACTCAAAGGTCTTTGAGTCACAAGACTCGGGGTCGAGACCGTTACACATGACAGCACTAAGCCGTCAATCTGGCCTAATCCCTTGGTCCAAAACGACGATGGGAAAACTCACGAGGCAGTTCACGACTGCCAAGACCTATCCCTCGAGGAGGGAACCTTAAGCAACCTCCAGCCTCAGGCTGGGAGATTGGACTCACAGTCCATTTTTACACACATGGCCCACCTGGAGACTACCTTCCGGAGAAACCTACGGCGTGCGGGGAAGCCCCACCGCACTCACATCGATACACGGTAGTTCAATCTAGTGAGAACACGGAAGCTCGAAACACGCGGGGTCACCCGGACCAACCAAACCCATGGGCATGCTAAACGAGGTAACACAGTACCTCCAGACACCCCAAAAACACAGTCACGGAATCCACGGGGTGTCCGGGACACTCTTGAGGCCAAAGGTCAACCAGTGGGTCACAACCGGGTAGACCGGAGACCAATGCAACACAATCAGAATGCTAGGGGTCACTCGGACCCTTAAACCCACGAGAACACTAATCGAGGTAAACCGAACCTCCGGACACCCTAAAGACACGGTCACGGAACTCCACGGGGTGTCAGGGACACACACGGCCCAAGGGGAGCACGATAAGCCGCAGACTACCTGCCCTGGGCAGCCCAGCAGGCCACCCTAAGAACGCGCTGCCCTTGCATGGCGCGTTCAAACAGAACACGCCATCCAAGCATAGTGCGTTCAAACTAAACGCGCTACAGGTCCATAGCGCGACCAGACCAGGTCGCGCTATGATCCTATAGCGCGACAATTCAGAATGCGTTGGGACCCTATAGTGTGACAGGAACTGCCTAACAGTTCATCCTCTCTGATGAACGCGCCTTATCGGGGAGGCGCGACCCTCAAGAACGCGCTACCTGAGACTATCGCGTTCTCAGTCCGAAACTGGAAGAACGGGAAAAGAGCGGGAAATCCATTCCACGCCCTATCCACCCCCAAGTGAAGGGGAAACAAAGGGGAAAACATTCCCCAACCTCTCTAGCACCGAGAGGACCCATTTAAATCCCAAAAATATGATCAAAACATAAGATTCGGCTCAAATCCCAAAAACATGATCAAAACCAAACCACACCGCCCCGCCCTCTCCGCCACCGTCGGCCGCCCAGAGTGAGAGGGGGAGAGGAGAGAATGTGAGAGAAGAGAGAGGGAGGGAAGAGAGAAATGAGAGATGAGGAGAGAGAGAAAAAGGAGGTTAATATATAGAAAATCCAAAAATTCCCAAAAATACCAAAAAATAGAAAAATATACCCCCTCGATCCTCAGAACACGCTGATCACCGTGGTAAAGTCCCGGCGTCGGAGAACGTAACGGTTCACCCTGTACGGAGTTCCGAAGGTTCGACAGATGGAAAACAAGCGTAAAACCCCAAAACGAAACCCGGGACCCACAAAGGCGCTCCAAAAATTCCGTAAAATTACCGGCGTGCTCCTCACAACGCCACAGACCCAAGGAAATTCATGGGCACAACACCAATGGGTCCAACAATCCGGTATAAAAAGTTTGAAACTCACTCGAACACGATCCGCAACCCGCGAAAAGACGATCCGAAACGCACGGATCCTGATCCAAAAAATATCCGAAAATTCTGGGGCATTACAACCCTCCCCCCTTAAACAAATTTCATCCTCAAAATTTAGGACTAGCACCAAGCCACATGGGAAGAACGTCTCGACCAACTGACAATGCTGTCAGGGCCCCAGCATAGAAAAATCTCGATTCTCGCGAAAGCACCGATCATGAGGGATACGGCCAGACCATAATCACGAACGACGCCATGCTCCGCACACCGCACACACATCAGCCACCAGAGCAGGCATAACACAAAGGCACAAGTCTGGTATCACCTCAGACACAATAGAAACCACTGACGGCAACGTTGCCACCCTCTCGCTCACCGAGGGAAGGCAATCCTCACCACAAGAACCAATCCACCGGTCAACACCCACGCTCGACGGACCAACCAAACACCAGCTTCGCAACCCGCTGACCGATCTCACCCCCTACACCGCGGACAACCATCACTAAGCTTCCACCAGCTCACACAAAAAAAAAACGGCCACCAAAGGCCTCACATGCACACGGCTCTCGCCATTCTCGAGCCCCTACAACCAGCATCTTCTGTCTATGAAAGACCATCCACTGGTCACCAGACATTCGTCAACGGGAAACCTTCGCCGGCCTAGCAGGCACGATCCAAATCACGGCAGGCCATCCGCTGACTCTCGCACAGACCAACACCATTTCTAGACCTATCATCATGCCAACTCTACCCTCTCAAGGGAGTATGGTGAAACCAAATGACAAGATCCTGGTGTCTTTAGTCTTCATCTCACTTGACTCAGACTTACAAGGGAATCCTCCCTGGTTGGTCGCAGACCAGGTATCACCATCCCCCGTCGACCTCTCTTCACGGACCTTACACAAGCATCGTCTACCGTCCTGTCTCATCGAAACATTCATCTTAGTTAATCCAAAAGGACGTCTGCCAATCCCGATCCCGCTCCTACCATAGAGCCATGGGACACACAACCTCTTACGATCCATGGCACACTTCTCCAGAACATGATCTTATCCACGAACGCAACATTCAACGCAAGAACAGGGTACTCATGCGGCAACCTTGCCAGCATATTTCCCCAACTCTCCACCTGCCAGTGCCATGAATGACAATATCTCAAGTAACGGCACGACAATAACACATCTCACGCAGCCGGAGACAACGCATATTGAGGAATCAATCCTCCGTTGCTCTACACTTCCTAAGAAAATCACCCGCAACAACCAACGCTACGATCCGCACACTCTGATCCACACGCATAGCCATCACCGCGACAGCTCGGGATCCTCCATCCCGGCAATTTTCTGCAACTCCACAGACTCCGATCCTCCACATCGGGAACCACAACACCTACCGCAAATTCTCACGAACACCGCCCAGCCGGCACTCATCCTTCCGGAATAGCGCCAACACCCTTACACATCAGGGAAATGGGCACGACTTCTCACAGATAACCACCTCGCCAAAACACAGGACGCATCTCACACGGACTTCATGGCGCACAAAGGCCAGCCAATCTGGACACACAATGCAAGACGACAAACCTTAGCCAAAACACGATCTCGTCCAACCAAGGGAAAAACTCAATACACTTCCGACCAACGGAAGGAAAAACTTCACGCTCGACCTGACCTCGAATCTCACACATGCTAGGAACAGCACCTTCCAACATCAAGAAAACCATCACCTCCGTCAGGTCAGCACCTCCGACACACTCGCCGAGTATCTCGTCGGACTACGATCACAGCATCTCTCGATGCACCACCGCTGCAATTCCTCGAATTGAAACATGCCACGCCAAGGGCCGCAACACGAGCCATAATTGACAACCGTCAACGCTCATGATCGAGTCCCGAACTCGCCATGGAACCTTCACATCTCGAGCCAAATCCTGCGCGAACACAACCCATTCGCACACAAGAGCGCAGGAGCAAGACTCACTGGGACACCACAGCCCAATCTTGCCTCGAAATCCTTAAAAACAATCGGGGCCGACACGTCAATTCGAACACCACAGAGTACGACAAGAACATAGGACTCGACAAATCAGCAGCTCAACAGAAGGTCCTCCGCTCACCCGAGCATAATTCTCGACCAGAGCAGCCGCTCTGCCACCTCAAACCACAACCTGAGCGCATCAGGGGCTGGACAATCCTCAGACTGGAGTGGCCAAACTCAATAACAGCTCCCTCAGAGCACACTCACAGCCACTTAACGGTGAACAGTCCTCGCCAGCCACCTCACCTCACTGCAAATTCCTCGAACACAGCACCACCGCAACACGCTTGCAGGCAAACTCTACCCAACGCAGCATGGTCGGGGCCACCATCGATGAGGGAGAAAGCTCTCGACCTTGATCCTCAGACCCCACGCCGGCACTCCAACGAAACAGCAACCACCTTCACAGCGCCTCCACCACGCACTCAAGCTCTCACACGAGAAATCAAGTGGAAAACAAGCATGAAACCCTATGCCAACTACCGATTGTACTGGATCTTACGGACTCTGATCACTGCAATATCTCAAATTCCCATGTACATCCACAACCAAGCTCTGATACCAACTGTGGCGACCCAAGATCCGGATACCGGGAAAGGAATCCGATACCATTCGAATCCTGGCCCGCCGCCCACGAGCGGGAGGCTCGGAAGGGCTAAAAAGGAGTGTGGAGGTACAAAGAAATAGGAAATAAAGTAGGACAATTCAACAATTAACAGAAATAAATAAACACCGACTACAACAAAGTCCAGTCCAACAGAAAGTACAGTCTAAAGCAGTAAAACGTACCACACGCCAAGTGAACACTCGTGTGATGCCCTAGATTTTTTGGATCCTTGTTCGTGGGTCCCGGATCTGGTTCCTCGGAGTGTCTGACTCTGTTGTGTCCGAAATTTCGTTTCGGACATCTTTCGTGTTCGGATCAGCGCGATCCGGAGTTGTTTCGGAGGCCCGGAACCGTTCCGCGACTTTTCTGCGTGTGTTTTCTGATTCCGGTGTGTGTTTCGGTAATTCCTTCGGAACCTCATTGCGGGTGAACCGGGCCGTTCACCTAGGCGAGTGTGGTACTGTTGCGATTGGTGCGTTCCGAGGATCACGGAAACGTGATTTTCCTATTTTTGGTATTTTTCAGAATTTCTGGATTTTCCTATATCTATAACTCTTTTCTCTCTCTCCCCTCTCATTCCTCTCTTCTCTCCCTCTCTCTTCTCACGCTCTCTCCTCTCTCCCTCTCTCTCCGACGGCCGACGGGGTGGAGCGTGGGCGAGGTGGGGACGGCGCGGGCGAGGCACGGGCGAGGATGGGTGAGGATCGAGGAGGTGGAGTCGCGGTGAAGCTCGGCCATGGGTTCGTGGAATGGCGAGGCTTCAACGGCATTTTCTTCATGGATCAGTGTCCACGGTGCGTCGAATCTTCGGTGGAAGTAGGGAGATGGACCCTCATCCAGCGTACTTCATTTCCCGCGAGTTTTGTAGGCTGTGGTGAGCCGAGCAGGCTTGTTTGGGTATTTTGGAAAAAATGTATCTTTTTGTGGTGTAAGTCGGATCTCCCGTTTTACGGTGTTTTTGGCCGATCCAGGGGTTTAGATGCATGCCTAGGGGCTTGGGGAATATTTTCCCCTTTGTTTCCCCTTCACCTGGGGGTGGATGGGGCGTGGAACGGGTTTTTCTGCCGTTTCCACCATTTTCGGGCGCGGACTAAGAACGCGCTAGTCTCAGCTAGCGCATTCTAGAGGGTCGTGCCGCCCCGATGGGGCGTGTTCATCGGAGAAGATGAACAGTAAGACAGTTCTTGTCGCGCTTTAGGGTCCTAGCACGTTCTGTGTTGTCGCGCTATAGGATCATAGCGCGACCTGGCCTGGTCGCGATATGGACCTATAGCGCGTTCTTGTTGAACGCGCTAGGTATGTATAGCGCGTTCTGCCTGAACGCGCTATGCACGTGTAGCGCGTTCTTGGGGTGGCCTGCCAGGCTGCCCGGGGCGGGCAGTCTACGGCTGATTGTGCTCCCCTTGGGCCGTGTGTGTCCCGGACACCCCGTGGAGTTCCGTGTCCGTGTCTTTGGATGTCTGGAGGTACAGTGTTACCTCGATAAGTGTGCCCGTGGGCTTGGTGGGTCCGGGTGACCCCAGGTGTTCCGGGCTTCCGTGTTCTTGCTAGATCGAGTCATCGTGTATCGGTGTGAGTGCGGTGAGGTTTCCCCGTAAGTCGTTGCTTCTCTGGAAGGTGGCTTCCGAGTGGGCCAAGCGTGTGGCCTTGGACGGTGAGTCCAATCTCCCAGCCTGGAGCTGGAGTTTTTCTTAAGTTCCCTCCTCGAGGGATGGGTCTCGGCGGTTGTGAACTGCCTCGTGAGTCTTCCCATCATTGTTTTGGACCTAGGGATTAGGCCAGATTGACGGCTTAGTGCTGTCATGTGCAACGGTCTCGACTCCGAGTCTTGTGACTCAAAGACCTTTGAGTTTAGTAGGTCTAGTGGACCATCTAGAGTCTGGTGGCGTCGTGCCACCTGTTACTTTGCGATACTCGCAATGGGTGCGTGTGTGGTTTCCTGTGTCCACATTCTGTGACACGTCCACTAGTCGTAGCCTTCTTACGGCACTCGTGTGCTGACCCACTCGGGAGTGGTGGAGCGACTGACCCGAGAGAGACGGTGAGTAGGCTGGTTACCGTAGGGCTCCCACGTACAGCCGAGTCCGGGCTTAGGGAGAATTACCAGCTAGAGGACAGGCCTAGGGCATATGGTCTGAGTGTGCACACGAGGTTGGGGGCGTCGGACGGCGTCGGCAGGCGCGACCCCAACTAATCCTTGTTCTGTGGTACTGGTTATTGAGTGTGTCTGAGTCTCCGCCTAGGGCGTTGTAGCTAGACACTTGTGACACGGTGTAAGACGTCAGGGGATGCATCCGGTCGTTCTTCTAGTGGGTGGTGCTTCTGTCACGTGACATGAGTTGTCGTGTACCAGGTTCTGTTTCCGTCCGCAAGACGGGACTTCGTGAGTGGTTTCGGGAGTGTTCCCGGAGTCGAGGTCTGGGGTTTCCGGTGAGTGTCACCGACGGCCTTTCCACAGACAGCGTTGTGTTCACGATGGTGAGGTCATGACCATGTTCTCTGACTGTGTGGTTTTGGCTTGGGCCTTTTTGTGAGGGTAGGCCTCCGCTACAGAGGCATCGTGGCATTTTCCTAGTAGCGTGGCTAGGGCGGTTCGTGTCTGGTGGTCCCCGATCGTGGGATCGGGTGGTCAGGTGCGTGGCTTGGTTGTCCCCCGACGGGAGACTAGGTCGTGTTTTCTGGTACAGTAGGAGTAGCTGTAGTGCCGAGATTTTGCCGGCCACCGTAGTTACTCTCCTGCCATCGTAGTTACTGCTTTCCGTGCCGCCGATGTTCTCAGTTGGGGTTCCATGGGATCCCTACTGGGCCAGTGACAGGAGGCTCACCCCTGCGTTTCAGGTGCGGCGGTTCTTCCTCGAGGTTCGAGGGCATTCCGTGGAGGTTCTTAGTTGCCAGCTTGTCGGGCCGAGTGTTCACTTGGCATGTGGTACGTTTTACTACTTTTGACTGTACTTTCTGTTGGACTAGACTCTGTTGTAGTTGTTTATTTATTTCTGTTAATTGTTGAATTATCCTAGCTTATTTCCTATTTCTTTGTACCTCCACACACCTTTTAGCCCTTCCGAGCCTCCCGCTCGTGGGCGGCGGTCCAAGATTCGAATGGTATCGGGCTCCTCCCGGTATCCGGATCTCGAGTCGTCACAACTCGGCCCGGTGAGCTGGCAACTAAGAACCTCCACGCAACGCCCTCGAACCTCGAGGAAGAATCACCGCACCTGAAAAGCAAGGGTGAGCCTCCTGTCACTGGCTCAATAGGGATCCCGCGGAACCCCAACTGAGAGACAACGGCGGCACGGAAAGCAGTTACTACGAAAGCGGAAAGTAACTATGGTGGCCGGTAAAACCTCGGCTCTACAGCTACTCCTACTGTACCAGAAAACATGACCTGGTCTCCCAGTCGGGGGACAACCAATCCACGAACCCGACATCCCAATCCCACGGTCGGGAGACGACCAGAACACGAACCGCCCTAGCCACGCTACTCGGAAAATGCCACGACACCTCCGTCGCGGAGGCCTACCCTCACAAAAGGGCCCAAGACAACACCACACGGTCTGGGAACATGGTCACGACCACACCGTCGTGAAAACAATTGTAATGCCCCGGATTTTTTTCAGATATTTTTCGGATCAAAATATGTAGGTTTCGGATCGTCTTTTCGCGGGTTGCGGATCGTGTCCGAGTGAGATTCGGACTTTTTATACCGGATTGTCGGACCCATTGGTGGTGTGCCCGTGAATTTCCTTGGGTCCGTGGCATTGTGAGGAGCACACTGGTAATTTTCTTGAATTTTCAGAGCACCGTTGTGGGTCCCGGGTTGCGTTTTAGGTTTTACGCGTGTTTTTATCCATTGGACCTTCGGAACACTATGCAGGGTGAACTGTTGCGTTCTCCGACTCCGGGATGGCACCAGTGCGTTGTGCGTTTTCCGAGGATCCCGGAGGTAATTTTTCCTAATTTTTGGAATTTTTGAGTTTTTCCTATATAAACCCTCCCACCCCTCTCTCTCTTCTCATTTCTCACTCTCTCACTCTCTCTCTTCTCCCACGCTCTCCTCTCACTCTCTCCTCTCCGGCGGTCGACGGATTGAGGCGAGGGTGACGCGGGGCGACGCAGGCGAGGAGGACGACGAGATGGGTCGAGGATCGAGGGACGGGGGCGCGGTGAAGCCGGTTTGCGAGCGCGAGGCACCGGCGGGGTTTTTATGGGCGTTTCTTCATGGATCGGCGTCCACGGTGCGTCGAATCTTCGGTGGAGGTAGGGAGATGGACCCCCAACTCGTGTACTTCATTTCCCGCGAGTTTCGTAGGCCGTGGTGAGCCGAGCAGGCATATTTGGGTGTTTTGGGGAAAATGCATGTTTTTGGGGATTGAGCCAGATCTTGCGGTTTGACCGTGTTTTTGGGCTTAGAATGGGTCCTCTCGGTGCTAGAGAGGTTGGGGAATATTTTTCCCTTTGTTTCCCCTTCACCTGGGGGTGAACGGGGCGTGGAATGAGTTTCCCGCTATTTTCTGCCATTTTCGGGGGCGGACTGAGAATGCGCTAGCCAAGGTGGGCACGTTCTTGGAGGTCGTGCCGCCCCGATATAGCGCGTTCATCGAGGAAGATGAACATTTGGGCGATTCTGGTCGCGCTGGTCTGACCGAGCGCGACTAGGATCACGCTCGTCGTACCCACCGCGTCAACAGGTTGACGTGCTTGGGAATCTGACAACGACAGCTATCTGTGTTTGATCGTGCCTGGGGTGACCAGCACATTAAGGCTTAACACGCTAGTCACTGCTAGCGCGTTCTGGAAGAATGCGCTCGGTCTGGGCAGCGCGTTCAGGAACGCGCCATTCTTGGCTAGCGCGTTCCTGTGGGCCGCTCGCCAGGCGGGTTAGGGTCCGTGGGAGTCGAGTGATTGTACTTCCCTTGGGCCGTGTGTGTGTCGGACACCCCGTGGAGTCCCGTGACCGTGTCTTTGGGTGTCCGGAGGTCCCGTTTACCTCGATTAATGTGCCCATTGGTTTAAGGGTCCGAGTGACCCTCTAGCATTCCGATTGTGTTGCATTGGTCTCCGGTCGACCCGGTTGTGACTCAGTGGTTGACCTTTGGCCTTGTGAGTGTCCCGGACACCCCGTGGGTTTCGTGACCGTATTTTTGGGGTGTCTGGAGGTACCGTGTTACCTCGATAAGCGTGCCTATGGGCTTGGCAGGTCCGGGTGACCCCAGGTGTTTCGGGCTTCCGTATTCTTGCTAGATCGAGTCACCGTGTATCGGTGTGAGTGCGGTGAGGTTTCCCCACACGTCGTTGTTTCTCCGGAAGGTGGCTTCCGAGTGGGCCAAGCGTGTGGCCTTGGATGATGAGTCCGGTCTCCTAGCCTGGGGCTGGAGGTTTCTTAGTTCCCTCGTGAGGGAATGGTCTCGATAGTTGTGAACTGTCTCGTGAGTCATCGCATCGTGGTTTTGGACCTAGGGACTAGGCCAAATTGACGGCTCAGAGTTGTCTCGTGCAACGTTCTTGACCCTGAGTCTCGTGACTCAAAGACCGTTGAGTTTAGTAGGTCTAGTGGGCTGTCCAGAGTCTAGTGGCATCGTGCCACCTGTTACTCCGTGTTACTCGCAATGGGTGCGTGCGTGGTTTTCAGTGTCCACGTTCTGTGACACGTCCACTAGTCGTAGCCTTCTTACGGCACGCGTGTGCTGACCCACCCGGGAGTGGTGGAGCGGCTGACCCTAGAGAGACAGTGAGAAGGCTAGTTACCGTAGGACCCCCACGTACAGCCGAGTCCGGGCTTAGGGGGAATTACCAGCTAGAGGATAGGCCTAGGGTGTATGGTCTGAGTGTGCACACGAGGTTGGGGGCATCGGACGGCGCCGGCAGGCGTGACCCCAACTAGTCCTTGTTCTGTGGTACTGGTTATTGAGTGTGTCTGAGTCTCCGCCTGGGGCATTGTAGCTAGACACTTGTGACACGGTGTAAGACGTCAGGGGACGCATCCGGTCGTTCTTCTAGTGGGCGGTGCACCCGTCATGTGACGTGAATTGTCGTGTCCCGGGTTTTGTTTCTGTCCGCGAGACGGGACTTCGTGAGTGGTTTCGGGAGTGTTCCCGGTGTCAAGGTCTGGGGTTTCCGGTGAGAGTCACAGAGGGCCTTTCCCCAGACAGCATTGTGTTCACGACGGTGAGGTCGTGACCGTGTTCCCATACTATGTGGTTTTGGCTTGGGCCCTTTTGTGAGGGCAGGCCTCCGCGACGGAGGTGTCGTGGCATTTTCCGAGTAGCGTGGCTAGGGCGGTTCGTGTTCTGGTCGTCTCCCAACCGTGGGATCGAGATGTCGAGTTCGTGGCTTGGTTGTCCCCCGATTGGGAGACCGGGTCGTGTTTTCTGGTACAGTAGGAGTAGTTGTAGAGCCGAGGTTTTACCGGCCACCGTAGTTACTTTCCTACTTTCGTAGTTACTGCTTTCCGTGCCGTCGTTGTCTCTCAGTTGGGGTTCTGCAGAATCCCTATTGAGCTAGTGACAGGAGGCTCACCCCTGCTTTTCAGGTGCCGCGGTTCTTCCTCGAGGTTCGAGGGCGTTGCGTGGAGGTTCTTAGTTGCCAAATCGTCGAGCCGAGTGTCCACTTGGCGTGTGGTATGTTTTACTACTTTAGATTGTACTTTCTGTTGGACTGGACTCTGTTGTCGTAGCTGTTTATTTAACTCTGTTAATTGTTGAATTGTCCCGCTTTATTTCCTATTTCTATGTACACCACACCTATCCTTTTAGCCCTTCCCAGTCTTCGGGCTCGTGGGCGGCGGGCCAGGATTCGAATGCTACCGGTTCCTTTCTAGTATCCGGATCTTGGGTCGTCACAGTTGGTATCAGGGCATGGTTGTGGACGTACATAGGAATTTGAGATATTATAGTGATCAGAGTCCGTAAGGTCCAGTATAGTCGGCAGCTGGCATAGGGTTTCGTGCTTGTTTTTCGCTTGGTTTCTCGCATAAGATCTTGAGTGCGCGGCGGTGGCACTGTGAATGTGGTTGCTGTTTCATTGGAATGCCGGCGTGGGGTCTGAGGATCGAGGTTGAGAGCTTTCTTCCTCATCGGTGGTGGCCCCAGGTGTGCTGCATTGGGCAAAGTTTGTCGGCAGGTGTGTGTGGACGCACTTTTCGACACGCTCGTTTGTTTGTTCTTTAAGTCGATTTATTCGGTGGGTTTATTCGTTTATTAAGTGCGTGGGCGTGCCACTCACAATGTGAGGATTTATTGTGCGCTCGATTTGATTAATCAGACGATTTTATGATTCGTGTCGGGACCAGAACCCGCCGCGCCATAAAGGTCTCGGCGCTATTTACATCCCCTCGGAGAGGGGAATACCCTTAATTAATCGCCGGGAATCAGGGCCTCATGGCCAGGAAACTAATTGCATAGAAAAACTATTAAGAAATGATGAAGTCCTCGTACGAGGGTGTGAAGAAAGCATATGAGCTCACGTCGGTCATGTGTTGACCATTTAATGTTCGGACAAATGTCCGGCTTGAGAATAGCGTAATCGTCGTGGGAAGACTGGAACATATGTACGTCGGGATACGAGAAATTTATTATTCAAAGGGACGGGAAACGTTCAGTTAAATCTCAGTTAGTGCGGTCGAAAACCGATAAGTTTGTCGGCTCGGTGCAAGATCAAGCTGCGACCATGCTGCGGTGGGCCCCCCGCGATCGAAGCCAGGCTCACGTGGGCATCGTCATTATTTCTGGTGCCAAGGGGCAACGGGAGGATGTTCCGGGATCTTCCGGGATCAGATCCCAGAACCAGTATGTGTTCAAAGGGAGCGGGCTATAGGCCGAGGATATGGGTCTGGCAATGACCATGATCGGAGCGGACCCGAGGTCTAAGCATGGTCCACGGAGGTCTCATTGATATTCCCATGCAAAGGGTCCGGGGATGACGAGAGCCTTCTCGTTCCATTCAGATTTTCTCGGTCACTCATGGACCACTTTCTGTTCGGACGAAGGTCCGTGTTTGTAGCGTAAGAGACGGTGACAAACCATACAAATGTCTGCCGTGAGTACGGCAAGTTTAATGCAAGTGCGGGATTAGATCCCGATATATATGTCGGTCACTAACGGACCATTCAGTATTCGGACAAGAGTCCATATTTGAAGCATCGAAGACAACGATAAAGACATACGGATGCCCGCCATAGGTACGGCAAGTTTCATGTAGGTGTGGGATTGGATCCCGTCATATATGTCGATCACTAACGGGCCATTCATTGTTCGGATGAAAGTCCGCATTTGAAACATTGAAGATGATGACAAAACCGTACGAATGTCTGCCGCGAATACGACAAGTTCAATGCAAGTGTGGGATTGGATCCCGGTAGAATTAGGTCAGATTAATGATCTATCGGCCAGGGATAAGTTCGGATCATGGTCACATCCGGGTGAAGGCTCCCGAGATCCAAGTCCGATCTAGTGGGGCATCATTACTTTTCTCTTCATACACAGTCCGGGGGGGTGAATTGTTAAGTGTGGAGCCCGAACTCGCCAACGTGCGCCCTCGCACGTGGATTGACCTACGCAGTCAGTCGCGGGGGTCAAGGGGGCAGCGCCCCTTGCGGGGGTCTCCGGGGGCGGAGCCCCCTGAAAGAAATTTTGATTATAGCTTGTTAGTTTCAAGCCTTTTATTTTGATTGGTTGATCGTTCTCATAAGGGTGGTTCATGCTCTTTCATTTTCATTCATTAGTTTAGGTTCCTTTATTTTATTTTAGTCATTAGTTTCAAACCTTTTCTTCTATTTAGCTAATTTACATTTTCTTTTATGGGGCACGCCGGTTAAGCGGGATAGAAGAGGCGCGCCTGTTAAGAGTGCTAGGGGGCGCCGGTTTAAGAAGGATGCCAAAAGAGGATAGGACGCGCCGGATAAGGGACCCAAGAGAGGGGCGCGTCGGATTAAGGCCAAGAAGAGGGGCGCTCTGGATAAGGGAGCACAAGGGGAGCGCACCGGATTAGCCAAGAACAGGAGGGCGCGCCGGATAAGGCCAAGAACAGGGGCACGCCGGTTTTGCAGGATGAATAGTGAGGCGCGCCGGATTAAGGCTCAAATAGTAGTGAGGGGTGCACTATTCATTCCAAGAAAAATCATGGAGTTTTGAGTGTGAAGCTAATCCGGCGCGGGGGGGTACCACGCCGGATTAACCCGCGCCGGATTAGGGGCGCGCTGGTTTAAGTTCTGTGGGTTTTATTTCATTCTGTTTCTTCTTTCTTTCACCCGTGAGCTACTTTGATGACTTATTTATTCATCTTATTGATGGATTAAGCTTGTGGAGAGAAAGTTTAAGTGTTTGATCATTTGTTAAGGTGAATTGGCATGAAAATCCGAATGTTTTATTAGAAGTGTTTGTTGTGCAGGGTAGTTCAGTTTGTGTTTGATTTCTGGAGGGGGTTTTCTGAGTGGGGTTGATTTAGTCTGAAGAAGGTTCATTTATTTGTTCTTATGTGTTCTTCTTCTTGTTCCTCTTGTTCTTGGCCCTGGCAAAAATCCGACAGCACCTCCCCCGGACTGAAGTTTGCCAGAAAAAAATGGGGGAACGCCAAACGGATTACTCCGGGGTGAATCTCACAATGCAGACCTCACGGCGGTCCGTTAACCCACATGTGAGTGTGGAAGAGCTCGAGGACTAGCCTTCAAGAACTCTCGCGACTCATGGGTAATAATTTCTCAAGGCGAGACAAATGTATGCCACAGGAGGGCTATAAATGTTCATCCATCTTTGGGTTCCTTAGAAGGTCATGCCACGGAGAGGCAGACTTCTAAAGGCTCTTGGATGAGAAGAAAACCGAGATAAAGAGGGAGAGATCAAAGCGATAGAACACCACTCATGCCCACAAAGAAAAGCATTCTTTTTATTCATCCCCAAGGAAAAGGGGGAAAAGAGACACAGGAGGGGAGATTTACCCCAAAGCCAGGAAAACACATCAGAGAAAGAGGAAAGAAATACATCGGTGGGGGAGGGGGAACATAGCGCAAGCTCCTCCCCCTCCGAGCTCACCTCTCTTCTCTACGCTCAATCTCTCTCTCTTTTTTCCACCTAGCAGGCGCAGGGACGGGGCTTCTTCTCTCTTTCTCTTCTTCTCTTTGCTAGCTGGTTCTCTCCCGAGAGCTCTCTTCTCCTAATGGCCAGTTGGGGGGGGAGTCTAGAGAGCTTTTGTGGAGCAGGCAGAGTATATATGGAACGGACAGTGGGGGAGCAAATTCCTGCCACCTCTGCCTTGTTTGCAGCAACGTCGTTGTTGTGTTGGATGCTGCTGATTCACGCCGTACACTGGCGCTCGTCCGAGGATGGGATGTTCATAGGTCTGCCGGGAGATCTGCTGCCGCTTCTCCACCGTGGATGCATGATTTTGCCGTTGATGCCGATGCGCTTTCGAACAGAGAAGGAGATAGAGCTTCAAGCATTAAATGTCATGCCCTTTTGCGTCTACGCCCGAAGCTGATGGGAGAACAGAGTACCGAAGCTCGGATGGGACAGCTTTTGAGTTAAACTGGCGTGGTGTTGAGCGCGCCAGATTAACAACACACAAAGAGGTGCGCCGGTTTGCAGCCAAGATGGGGCGCGTCGGTTTAATGGCCGCAGGAGGGGCACGCCGATTTAAGGCCCAAGCACGGGCGCGCCGGTTTAAGCGCAGGCCGCGTCGGTTTAGACTTCATCTCGGAGTCGCAGCTATTCGGACGGACGCTTATCCTCCCGTGTTGCTTTAGTTGTAATGCACCACCTCCGGGGTGTTTATTTCAGGGCCTCTAAATCCCGATTCGAAACTTTGAGTGATTTCCGACGCATGCCGAACATGTGTTTAAATTCTTGAGTTTCTTTTGATTCGGCCTTCGACAATGTCGGCTGGAGAGCCAGGGTTATCTCTTCAGCCCGAGGGGCTTCTTTGTTGGGTGGCGGAGCACCGGGTAGGTATTCGTCCTGCTTGGAGGAGGCATAGGGTTTATTCGGCCTTCCCGTCTTCGACTCACTCTCGAGTGCTCAGATGTGCATGTCGTATGATCATCATCATTTTTTTTGATGTCCACAGTGTGTTGATGCGGTGTTGCGTTTGAGGATCTGCAGCGAGGTCAGGTGGCTGTTGAGGATTATTCGTGGTTAAGTGGTCGTGAGTGTGCTCTGAGGGAGCTGTTATTGGTGTGGGCCACTCCAGCTTGAGGTTATCCAGCCCCTGAGGTGTCAAGATTGTGGTTTAGGTGTCGGAGCGGGTGCTCTGATCGAGAATTGTGCTCGGGAGAGAGGAGGATCTTCTCGGTGAGTTGCTGATCGTCGAGCTGATGTTCTTGTCATGCTCTGTGGTGTCAAAAATGACGTGTCGGTCCCGGTTATCTTTACGGATTTCATGGCAGGATTGGGCAGAGCTATCCTGGTATGTTCTTGCTCATGTGCTCTTGTGTGTGAATGGGTTGTGTTCGCTTGGATTTGGTTTGAGTTGTGAAGGTTCCGCGATGAGTTTCGAGACTCGAGGATGAGCGTCGATGGTTGTCGGTTATGGCTCCTGTTGTGGCTATTGGCATGGCGTGTTGTAGTCCGATGAATTGCAGCGGTGGTGCATCGAGAGATGCTGTGATCGTGGTCCGATGAGACACTTGACGTCGGAGGGGCTGACCTAACGTGGTGATGGTTTTTCTTCGTGCTGGGTGGTGCTGTTTCCAGCGTGTGCAAGTTCGAGGTCAGGTCGGGCATGGAGGTTCTCCGTTGGTCGGAGGTGTGATCGGTTTCTCCTTTGGTTGGAGAGACTGTGTTTGGCTAAGGTTCATCGTCTTGCATTGTGTGTCCGGATTGGCTGGCCTTCGTGCGCCATGAAGTCCATGCGAGACGTGTCCTGCGTTTTGGCAAGGTGGTTGCCTGTGAGAAGCGTTGCCCGTTCCCAGCTGTGTAAGGGTGTGTTGGTGCTGTTCCGGAAGGATGTGTGCCAGTCGGGCGGTGTTCGTGAGAATTTGCTGTTGGTGTTATGGTTCCCGATGTGTGGAGGATCGGAGTCTGCGGGGTTGCAGAGGATTGTCGGGATGGAGGATCCGAGTTGGCGTTGTGATGGCTATGCGTGTGGATCAGAGTGCGCGGATCGTAGCGTTGGTTGTTGCGGGTGGATTTCTGAGGAAGTGCAGAGCAACGGATGATTGGTTCCTCGATGTGCGTTGTCTCCGGCGATGTGAGATGTGTTGTTGCCATGCCGTTGCTTGAGATATTATCATTCTTGGCACTGGCAGGTGGAGAGTTGGGAAAATATGCTGGCGAGGTTACCGCATGAGTACCATGTTCTTACATTGGATGTTGCGTTCGGGGATGAGATCGTGTTTCGGAGAAGTGATCTCCGAGAGATTATGAGTCCCGGTTGGTGGCCATGAGTGGCTGGTCAGGTTGACAGAGTGGTCGACCGTGGTAAGGTGTGTATTGTCTGGGGACCCGTGCGCATAGGTCGTGGCGTCGTCGACCTGCTTGCTGTGGTGGCAGGCGGCACTTGTCGGTTCTGGAGAAGTGTGTCGTGGATTGTAAGGGGTTGTGTGTCCCGTGGCTCTGTGATAAGAGCGGGAGTCAGGACTGGCAAGCGTCCTCTTGGATTAATTGAGATGGAGGTTTCGATGAGATAAGATTCGATGAGACAGTACAGAGCAGTGACACCTGTGGTTGGAGGTCCTTGATGGGATGTTGGCGTTGGAGTGGTTGTCCCTGGTCTGGTGACCAGCATGGGAGGATTCCCCTGTAAGTCTGACTCAAGTGAGGTGAAGACTGAAGACACCAGGATCTTGTCATTAGGTTTCGTTGTACTCCCCTGAGAGGGTAGAGTTGGCATGATGATAGGTCTGGACGTGGTGTTGGTCTGTGCGTGAGTCAGCGGATGGCCTGTCATGAGTTGGATCGTGCCTGCTGGGCCGGTGGAGGTTTCCCGTTGACGAATGTCTGGTGACCAGTGGATGGTCTTTCACAGACAGAAGATGCTGGTTGTAGGGGCTCGAGAATGGCGAGAGCTGTGTGCATGTGAGGCCTTTGGTGGCCGTTTTTGTGGTGAGTTTTTCCAGATGGGATCTTGGCTTTGTCGAAGTTTGAGTTCTGACAGAGCTGGTCTGGTGCTATTGTTGGTGTTTGGCTTGCCAGGTGTGAGCTGGTGGAAGCTCAGTGATGGTTGTCTGCAGTGCAGGGGGTGAGATCGGTCAGCGGGTTGCGAAGCTGCTGTTTGGTTGGTCCGCCGAGCATGGGCGGTGACCGGTGGATTGGCTCCTGTGGTGAGGATTGCCTTCCCTCGGTGAGCGAGAGGGTGGCAGCGATGCCGTGAGTGGTTTCCGTTGTGTCTGAGGTGATACCAGACTTGTGCCTTTATGTTATGCCTGCTCTGGTGGCCGATGTGTGTGTGGTGTGCGGAGCGTGGCGTCGTTCGTGATTATGGTCTGGCCGTATCCCTCATGATCTGTGCTTTTGCGAGAATCGAGGTTTTTCTGTGCTGGGGCCCTGACAACACTGTCAGTTGGTCGAGACGTTCTTCCCCTGTGGCTTGGTGCTAGTCCTAAATTTCGAGGATGAAATTTCTTCAAGGGGGGAGGGCTGTAATGCCCCGGATTTTTTCAGATATTTTTCGGATCAGGATCCGTAGGTTTCGGATCATCTTTTCGCTGGTTGCGGATCGTGTCCGAGTGAGCTTCGAACTTTTTGTACCGGATTGTCAGACCCATTGGTGGTGTGCCCGTGAATTTCCTTGGGTCCGTGGCGTTGTGAGGAGCACGTCGGTAATTTTCTGGATTTTTCAGAGCACCGTTGTGGGTCCCGGGTTGCGTTTTGGGTTTTACGCGTGTTTTTCTCTGTCGGACCTTCGGAACACTGTGCAGGGTGAACTGTTGTGTTCTCCGACTCCGGGATGGCACTAGTGCGTTGTGCATTTCTGAGGATCGCGGAGGTAATTTTTCTTAATTTTTGGAATTTTCCAAAATGTTCGAGTTTTTCCTATATAAACCCTCCCACCCCTCTCTCTCTTCTCATTTCTCACTCTCTCACTCTCTCTCTTCTCCTACGCTCTCCTCTCACTCTCTCCTCTCCGACGGCCGATGGACCGAGGTGGGGGCGACGCGGGGCGTCGCGGGAGAGGAGGACAGTGAGGATGGCTCGAGGATCGAGGGACGGGGGCGCGGTGAAGCCGGTTCGTGAGCACGAGGCACCGGCGGGGTTTTCGTGGGCATTTCTTCGTGGATCGGCGTCCATGGTGCGTCGAATCTTCGGTGGAGGTAGGGAGATGGACCCCCAACTCATGTACTTCATTTCCCGCGAGTTTCGTAGGCCGTGGTGAGCCGAGCGGGCTTATTTGGGTATTTTGGGAAAATGCATGTTTTGGGGAGTGAGCCAGATCTTGCGGTTTGACCATGTTTTTGGGCTTAGAATGGGTCCTCTCGGTGCTAGAGAGGTTGGGGAATGTTTTTCCCTTTGTTTCCACTTCACCTAGGGGTGAACGGGGCGTGGAATGAGTTTCTCGCCATTTTCTGTCATTTTCGGGCGCGGACTGAGAATGCGCTAGCCAAGGTGTTCGCGTTCTTCGAGGTCATGCCGCCCCGATATAGTGCATTCATCGAGGAAGATGAACAGTTGGGTGGTTCTGGTCGCGCTGGTCTGACCGAGCGCGACTAGGATCGCGTTCGTCGTACCCACCGCGTCAACTGGTTGACGTGCTTGGGAATCTGACAGCGACAGCTGTCAGTGTTTGATTGCGCCTAGGGTGACCAGCGCATTTAGGCTTAACGCGCTAGTCACTGCTAGCGCGTTCTGGAAGAACGCGCTCGGTCTGGGCAGCGCGTTCAGGAACGCGCCATTCTTGGCTACCGTGTCCCTGTGGGCCGCTCGCCAGGCGGGTTAGGGTCCATGGGAGTTGAGTGATTGTACTTCCCTTGGGCCGTGTGTGTGTCAGACACCCTGTGGAGTCCCGTGACCGTGTCTTTGGGTGTCCGGAGGTCCCGTTTACCTCGATTAACATGCCCGTGGGTTTAAGGGTTCGAGTGACCCTCTAGCGTTCCGATTGTGTTGCATTGGTCTCCGGTCGACCCGGATGTGACCCAGTGGTTGACCTTTGACCTCGTGAGTGTCCCGGACACCCTGTGGGTTTCATGACCGTATTTTTGAGGTGTTTGGAGGTACCGTGTTACCTCGATAAGCGTTCCCACGGGCTTGGCGGGTCTGGGTGACCCCAGGTGTTCCGGGCTTCCGTGTTCTTGCTAGATCGAGTGACCGTGTATCGGTGTGAGTGCGGTGAGGTTTCCCCGCACGTCGTTGTTTCTTCGGAAGGTGGCTTCCGAGTGGGCCAAGCGTGTGGCCTTGGACGGTGAGTCCAGTCTCCCAGCCTGGGGCTGGAGGTTTCTTAGTTCCCTCGTGAGGGAATGGTCTCGGTAGTTGTGAACTGCCTCGTGAGTCATCGCATCGTGGTTTTGGACCTAGGGACTAGGCCAAATTGACAGCCAGGATTCGAATGGTACCGGTTCCTTTCCGGTATCCGGATCTTGGGTCGTCACAACAACGCTGTCTGGGGAAAGGCCCTCGGTGACTCTCACCGGAAACCCCAGACCTCGACTCCGAAAACACTCCCGAAACCACTCACGAAGTCCCGTCTCGCTGACGGAAACAAAACCCAAGACATGACAACTCACGTCACATGGCGAGAGCACCGCCCACCAGAAGAACGACCGGATGCGTCCCCTGACGTCTTACACTGCATCACAAGTGTCTAGCTACAACGCCCCAGGTGGAGACTCAGACACACACAGTAACCAGTACCACAGAACAAGGACTAGTTGGGGTTGCACCTGTCGGCGGTTTCCGATGCCCCCAACCTCGTGTGCACACTCAGGCCATACGCCCTAGGCCTGTCCTCTAGCTTGTAACTCTCCCTAAGCCCGGACTCCACTATACGTGGGGGCCCTACGGTAACCAGCCTACTCACCGTCTCTCTCGGGTCAGCCGCTCCACCACTCCCGGGTGGGTTAGCACACGCGTGCCGTAAGAAGGCTACGACTAGTGGACGTGTCACAGAATGTGAATACTGAAAACCACGCACGCACCCATTGCGAGTAACACGGAGTAACAGGTGGCACAACGCCACCAGACTCTAGATGGTCCACTAGACCTACTAAACTCAGCGGTCTTTGAGTCACAAAACTTGGGGTCCAGACCGTTGCACATGACAGCACTAAGCCGTCAATCTGGCCTAATCCCTAGGTCCAAAACGATGATGGGAAGACTCACGAGGCAGTTCATGACTGCCGAGACCCATCCCTCGAGGAGGAAAACTTAAGCAACCTCCAGCCTCAGGCTGGGAGATTGGACTCATAGTCCAAGGCCACACACATGGCCCACCCGGAGACCACCTTCCGGAGAAACCTACGGCGTGCGGGGAAGCCCCACCACACTCACATCGATACACGGTAGCTCAATCTAGCGAGTACACGGAAGCCCGGAACACGCGGGGTCACTCGGACCCACCAAACCCACAGGCAAGCTAAACGAGATAACATGGTACCTCCAGACACCCCAAAAGTATGGTCACGAAACCCACGGGGTGTCCGGGACACTCACGAGGCCAAAGGTCGACCACTGGGTCACAACCGGGTCGACCAGAGACCAATGCAACACAATCGGAATGCTAGAGGGTCACTCGGACCCTTAAACCCACGGGAACACTAATCGAGGTAAACTGAACCTCCGGACACCCTAAAGACACGGTCACGGAACTCCACGGGGTGTCCGGTCCCCGTCCGGTCCCCCCTCCCCATCCGGTCCCCCCTCCGGCTCCGGTCCCCCCTCCGCAGGGCCCCCCCTCCGGCTCCGCCCCCCCCTCCGCAGGGCCACCCCTCCGGCTCCGGTTCCCCCTCCGCAGGGCCCCCCCTCCGGCTCCGGGCCCCCCTCCGGCTCCGGTCCCCCCTCCGCAGGGCCCCCCTCCGGCTCCGGTCCCCCCACCGGCTCCGGTTCCCCCTCCGCAGGGCCCCCCCTCCGGCTCCGGTCCCCCCCTCCGGCTCCGGTATTAAATTTTAATATCCTGCTATATTTGATTTCTGCTCTTATGAATGTGTTGGATGTTAAAATAAAATTCATGCTTGGAGTGGTCTCTGATCTCAAACTAGCCCACCCACCTCCTGTTGCTACAGTACCATTAGGAACTGGGAACAATCTTCCTTTTGCATTTGGCTGGGTAGGTTACATTTCCACATGTATAATGTACATGTACAATTTGACTTGTTCATGCATGTGCATGTGGTTTGGGGCTCAGGGGATGCTGATCATGTACTTGCTTTCACAATTAGACAAGCTAGTCACATTGGGGTTCCTTAATTTCCATTTGTGTACATGCTCCCAATTTTAACCATTTTTGAGCCTTCTTCTGAGCCTTAATTGGCTACATTATGTTGATACTTAACAGTGGTGAGCAATGCATTATGCATTCTGAGGACCCCGAGTGGGTCGATAGAACAAGTTACTTCCTTTTCCTTGCTTTTCAGATGATGTATTCAATTTTAGAATTCATCACGTTATCCAACAAATGGATGCACATGAGATTAGATGCCTTTATTTTTCTTTTCCAAGTCCTAAGGTGAAAGCAACTGCTGTTGTAGGGAAAGAAGAATCCTGGTAATGGATGTATATGTATTTGGAGCTGATAATCAGTGGTGTACCCAAAATAAATAAACTAATATAATAGGTATTAATATGATGTTTAAATTTTATTTTATGTATACTTGATCATTAGATTAAATTAATGGATGATATTAAAGGATAAAATAGTAATTTAAGTATTATTCAATTATCTGATATTTATATGATACCTATAATACTGTAGCTTTTCGATAGAACTATAGGGTCTTATAAGACAGTTTAAGATGGTAGTTTCCTTGTTGACTTGGATTTGGATGCACCCGCACCCCATATCTGCACCAAAATCAGACCTGTTCATCCTTAGCCTGGATCTAAAGATTCAATTATGTTCAAAAGCATCTGGCAGCATGATTTCTTCATGTGTTTGTGGGAGTGGATCATAGATTCGTATGCATGCACTCAGTCAGAATCTTTTTTCCTTTTTCCCTTGTCCGTAGTCCAAATGGAATGATATGCAAGATATATATCTGACTATCACGACCTTATGATGTAGAGAGTATGCTGCTGATTTTATTTTTTCTTTATGAAATGTAATTCAGTTGGCATATAATCATGAGGATGAGAATTCCTAAAGAAGGCTCTTGTGATCCTGTGGCGCTTCTAATCAGATTTCTAAAACAGAATGATGCACCTAACCTTATTTAGATGCTGGGCGGTTTGATCACGTATCTTGCAATATATCCATGCTCTGTCTAATCAGAATACTGTGTCTGAAGACCACTGTTCCGTTGTTTATTTTTTCTTTTTTGTTATTTAGACTTGTAGCATTTCTAAAATAGTAATTATATATGAAGCTAGAGATAGTTGGGTGTTACTTGCAGCATTTCCAGCACATTCATAAGAGCATGAATTTTATTTTAACATGTTACTGCTATGTTTTTAGAATGTGTTATTATCTTGTCAATATTTAATTAGTTGGGTGTTGTATGTGAGCTGAGATGCGTGGGTGCAACCTAACATTGCACGCATCTTAGGAGAGCGTGTTAAACCCGTGTCAATCAATCTACCCGTTCAAGACTTTGAGATTGATGTGCACGTTCTCATTTTGAATGATGAGAATGTGTATATCTAACTCAAAGTCTTGAATTGTCCCGTTTGGACAGTCTGTGAATGTTTGATCGCACTTAGGTGGTTAATTACTATATGTGTTTGTGTTGTTTGTTAAAAATTTTGGCTGGATGCGTCTTCTCACTCCTCTCTGATATACCTTTATTGATTTTGATTAATTTCTTAACCACTTATTAGTAAGTGTTTAAGAAAATTTCTTAATCAATAAATATTTTGTGGTATATCGGAGAGGTGTGGGGAGATGCTGCCGAAATTTTTAGCAAATAACACAACACATATAGTAATTAATCGTGCGATCAAACCTTCACAGATGGGTTAAAAAGTGAAAATCTAAATGATATTTCCGTCCTATTTAAAATGGCAGAGATGGACGATGTGAGGAAAGGGTTGGACTTTTTATTTT
Organism: Amorphophallus konjac; assembly: GCA_022559845.1. NCBI lineage: Eukaryota > Viridiplantae > Streptophyta > Magnoliopsida > Alismatales > Araceae > Amorphophallus > Amorphophallus konjac. The sequence continues at coordinate 34,551,028 of CM040125.1, forward strand.
GTTAAACATGTTAAAGTTTTGTGTGTTTACATTTCATTCGCATAGGGAAAATGTTTGAAGATCGTTCATGGATGTACCGTAGAGTAGTTGATCAGGTGGTGTCTATGGAATTTAAAAATGGAGTAGAGAGATTCATTCAGTTTGCTTTGAGAAATCCTATTGAAGCTGTAGATTGTGAGGGTCGTATCCGATGTCCTTGTGTAGTCTGTAAGAATTTGAAGTGGCTGACAACATGGGATGTACAACGTCATTTATACAGAAAGGGGTTTGTTAAAGATTATACAAACTGGATATGTCATGGTGAAACATTGTGGTCCTACGAGCCTGCCAATAGAGGAAGTGGAAGTTCATATGTTGATATGGTCATAGATGCTGCTGGTCCAGAACTGGAACTTATTGATAGAAATGGTAAAACAGTTAAACCGAAAGCAATTTACGCCCTTGGAGCTGCACAGATTAAGAAGTATGCTTTTGGCTAAAATAATTGAGATTTCCAGATGGTTATGTGTCTAACATTGCTCGTTGCGTGAATACAAATGAGGGGAAAATATATGGAATGAAAAATCATGACTGTCATGTGTTCATGCAGAGGTTGTTACCTATTGTATTTCGTGATATGATGCCGAAGCCGATATGGGGAGCAGTGACTGAGTTAAGTCAGTTTTTCAAAATTTTATGTGCATCAGAGCTCAGGTATGAAGATGTGGAAACTATTGAACAGAATGTGATCACGACAGTTTGTAGATTGGAAAAGATATTTCCACCCTCATTCTTTGATTCAATGGAGCACCTGCTTATACACTTATCATATGAGGCTAAAGTAGGAGGGCCAGTACAATTTAGATGGATGTATCCATTTGAGAGGTAATATATATATATTTTCTCCTCATAATTCAATTAGATGCTGATGTGTTTTTCATTATCTTATGAACATTCTGGTAGGTGCATGCATGAATTGAAAATGAAAGTTCGCAACAAGGCAAAAGTAGAGGGTTCCATTGCGGAGGCGTACATTATGGAAGAAATATCAAATTTCTGTTCAATGTACTTTGAACTGAGGTACAAACTCGTCGTACTCGGCCACCACGTAATGATGATGGGGGAGACTCCGTTCACTCTGAGCGGCTGTCTATATTTAAGTATCCTGGACGTGCGTATGGACGTTCTTCGAGTCGGATGCTAAATGATAGAGAATTGCACTGTGCAGAAATGTACATCCTTTTAAATTGTATGGAGGTTGAACCTTATGTTGCGTAAGTTCTCTGCTCACATTACATTGTGTCTATAACTTATTATTTTTCATTCCATCTATAATGCTCCAATGGTCGTAATACAGACAATTTGACTCAGAATTAATCCAAAGATGTCCATATCTCACTGACATGGAGGTTGAAAAAGAACGAGAAAAATCATTTGCTTCTTGGCTGAAATATCGTGTAAGTATTATTACTACTCTTTCTCCTTGTTAGGCCAATGACAAATTCTGACTAGTGTGCTCTCCATATGTAGGTTGAAAATGGTTTTATTACTGATCAAAGAATTCGAGAGAGTAGTTATGGCCCATCGAAAGTTGCACGTACATATCCAGCATTTATTGTGAATGGGTATAGATTTCACACTAGACAATATGGGCAGAATAAGTCAACAATGAACAGCGGGGTATGTGTGAAAGGAAGTACATATAATGAAAACGAACGTGATTATTATGGTATTATTGAGGAGATCTTAGAATTGCAATATCTCGAGATGACAACCATATATTTCTGTTCAAGTGTCATTGGTTTGATCCCAATTCTGTTCGAAATGACACAACATATGGGATTGTCGATATCAGACATAAGTCTAAATTGAATACTTATGATCCATTCATTTTGGCCGCACAAGCCCAGCAGGTCTATTATACAAAGTATCCATCGTCTAGAAATAAAGAAAGAAATGATTGGTGGGCAGTTTGCAAGGTTAAGACAAGGCTTTTCCCAGATTATGAGTTGGATTTGACTGAAACAGTAGAGTTGGATGTGAATGCCGAATTCTTTCAATCAGACTTGGGTGATGATGTAGAGTTGCCTGCTTCTAGTGATGAATCTGTGGAGGCACTGTCTTTATCTAAAGAGAATGAAGTGGAAGAAGTCGATCCAGAACAACCTGAAATACAGTTGGGGGACTCCGAAGAGGAGGAATATATTAGTGATCAAAATGAATCTGATAATGAAGATGTGAATGTTGAATTTGATATATCTCCAACATCTGAAGATGAAATGGAGAATGTTTGATTAATGGTATACAATTTTACCTAAAATTTTAATACTCTGTAACTTTCTTTCTTTCACTATTTGATGAATATGCATGTATTTTATTACCAGTTGAAGATATGGTTCGAGGACGGCGTGGGACTTCTTCAGGTGGGAGGGGAGAGGGTAGCGGGAGGAGATTTACTTCCATTTCTACACCGGTAGTAGGTATGTATACTTTCATGTATAATGCATTGTAGTATTTGTTTAAAATAATTCTTTATGTTTTTGTGGTATCTTATTCTTATTTTCACAGGACCCACGACCTCTGCACCGTTACCACCGACCTCTGCACCGCTACCACCGGTAGTAGGTATGTATACTTTCATGTATAATGCATTGTAGTATTTGTTTAAAATAATTCTTTATGTTATTGTGCTATCTGATTCTTATCCTTACAGGACCCACGACCTCTGCACCGTTACCACTGACAACAGGTAGATTGACGGCCTCTGCACCGCCATCACACATGGCGAGTGGATCTACACCTCCTCCAGCTGAGTCAGGTATGTTCATTTACATTTCTATATTTTTTTGATAGTTTGTTTTATTTATTTTTGTCCATTTCGTATAGTACGTGCTGATGGCGAGACGAGTCATCACGAGGGGGAGGGCAGTTATAATGAGACGATGCGGGCAGTGTGGATAAATGAAGGGTATGTAATGCATTATTTTTATTATCTATTCATCATTGTGGTATTAATATTTTCAATTTCAGGAATAAAATAGAGCCAGCCCAAGCATCACAATTTATTACAAAGTCAATTGAAGCACATTTTCCAGGCCCCATCCGTCGCTTTTCTGATTTTCCGATGGATGTTCGGGATTTATTGTTCACTATGTTCTTGGTATTTATCTTATTTTATCATATTAAGTCATTTTCCTGCTATATTTTAACACACTTATTGTTATGTAACATATAATTTATTTTTTGTTAATATGTAGAGCACCTCCTGCACCTCCTGCACCTCGTGCACAGCAGCCTCCGGTAAGTATTTTATTTGATTGATTTTCTATTTGTTAACTCTAAATATCATCTTACAAAATATAAGAATTTAGATTGAGGAGGGGAAAATATCATTTTCTTAACTCTATGAACTTGGGTTTGAGGGTCCAAAATTGAAAAGAGAGGTCCAATCAATCCATCGATTGTTCCAACACGACATGGGGGGTGAAAGTAACCTGTAGAAACTGACGGAGTTCAAATTGGACTCCAAATTTGAGCTCGATGCTCAAATTTACATTTCCTAAATAGAACCAAGTTAATCGAGTGTAAGAGGGTCAAAAATAAAGAAATATATGTCCAATTAATTTGTCAATGACTCCAACACGACCGGGAAGGTGAGAGTGACTTGTAGAAACTGACGGAGTCCAAATTGGACTACCGATTTGAGCAAAACGTTTAAAATTGTCATTCGCCAATTTCACTTAAATGAAAAACATCTTGCTTTTAATTTTCAAGAAAAATTGATTTCTTTATTAAGGATTTGCTTTTAATTTTTTTAAATGATATACAGGATCATCCGTCGCGAGATGTTGGACGAGACGACGACCAGGATGACACATATGCGGAGGATTTGTGATTTCATTTTAGTTATTTGCATGTTGTCATTTTATTATGGATGTATGATTAATTTGTGTGTTTGTATGTGATGAATTTGAAGTTCGTGGAGATTGTGATTTGTGTAGTTGATTTATATGTTTTTATGAAATTGTTATTTATCAGGTTATTTATTTTATTAAATTGTTATTTATCAGGTGATTTATAGTCGATTATATAAATTTATAAAAAAAAATACTGCAAAATTAGCGACCGAATAGCGACCGAATAGCGACTGTCTTTATTATTTATTTTATTAAAGTATTAAAATTAGCGACAGAATAGCGACCGAATAGCGAATGTCTCTATTATTTATTTTATTAAATTATTATTTATCAGGTGATTTATAGTCGTTTATATAAATTTATTTTAAAAAAATACTACAAAATTAGCGACCGAATAGCGACCGCATAGCGACTGTATATATTAGCGACGGGTCATGCGACCGATTGATATCGGTCGCTATCCGCGACTGATATTGCGACCGATAATTAGCGGTCGCTATCCGCGACTGCTTCTGCGACCGATAATTATCGGTCGCTAACGGCGACCTATTCTGCGACCGATTTATATCGGTCGCCATTTAGCGACTATTATATAGCGACCGACATGTTCGGTCGCTAATAGGTGTCTGTTTGGTCGCAGTATCTCTTTGCGACCGATCTGCGACCGAATAGCGACCGGGAGGTCGGTCGCTACTCGCGATTTTTCTTGTAGTGGGTCCACTATCCCGCGAACTGCCTCCACCATCGCGATCCTCGTCCCGTGCCCATCGCTCCACGTCCCACGAGCCACGCCCCCCCCCCTCGCCGCCTCCGTCGGCCGCCCAGAGTGAGAGGGGGAGAGGAGAGAATGTGTGAGAAGAGAGAGGGAGGGAAGAGAGAAATGAGAGATGGGGAGAGAGAGAAAAAGGAGGTTAATATATAGAAATTCTAGAAATTCTCAAAAATACCAAAAAATAGAAAAATATACCCCCGCGATCCTCGGAACACGCTGATCGCCGTGGTAACGTCCCGACGTTGGAGAACGTAACGGTTCATCCTGTACGGGGTTCCGAAGGTCCGACAGATGGAAAACACGCGTAAAACCCCAAAACGCAACCCGGGACCCACAAAGGCGCTCCGAAAATTCCAGAAAATTATCGACGTGCTCCTCACAACACCACGGACCCAAGGAAATTCACAACACCAATGGGTCCGACAATCCGATATAAAAAGTCTGAAACTCACTCGGACAAGATCCGTAACCCGCGAAAAGACGATCTGAAACCCACGGATCCTGATCTGAAAAATATCTAAAAAATCTGGGGTATTACATCATACCTCGATTTCTGTGCAGTCAACTTATCTTGCTTTATGTGCAGTTAATTTGGCTTGATTTCTTTGTATTTGCAACTTGGCCTGAAACTTATACATGGAGGCATCATCAAGAGCAATTAAGACTCACAAATGAGTCATGGTTAGACATCATCAGAACTCATAGTTAGACATCATCAAAACTCATAGTGAGACATCATCAAAACAACATATGTCCAACAAAAGAGTCAACAAAGAGCTTCCATTTGTGAAGAAAGAATACCAGAGAAGCAGAAGAAAGGAGGGAGAAGAGAGGAGAGGTGAGAGTGAAAAGGTGGGGAAGCTTGTGCTCTGTCCCCCCCCCCCCCACCGGTGTATCTATCTTTCTTTCCTCCTATTGTTTACTTTCTTGTTATGGGGTAGATTCCCCTCTTGTATTTGTTCTCCGTATGCTCTCCTTTGCTCTTATGAGTGAATAAAAAGAAAGCTGCTATGAGATTATGCATCGTGTTTTACCTTACTAGCATCTCTCCCCTTCTTTATCTTCTGATCACTCAGGGCCCTTAGAAGCCTGCTCCTCTGTGGTATGGCTTTTGGGGGACCCGTCCGAAGAGTGAACATTGATAGCCTTTTGCTCAGCAACATGGCGAATACATGCCCCTGCAAACTCCTCTCGGGCTACGGCCCGTGAGCAACTAGAACCCCTCGAAGGCTAGTCCTCGGGCTTCTATGCTCACCTCTGGGTCATTGGGCAACTGTCTTTAGCTCACCCGAATTTTGGGAGTCGTCCCGAGGCATCTCATTTGACGATTCTCTATTTCACACCTCACAAACCCCAGTCTGGGGGAGGTGCTGCCAATTTTTCCTCAGGAACGCGAACGACGGGGAGGATGAATGACCACAATACCAATCATAAGAATAACAAATGAATAAATGAATGAAAGGAGCTTTCTGCAGACAAAAGATGTGTGTGTCTGAACTCCCATGAACCGAAAATAACACAGTCTCTGCATCTCTGAACATATACACATAATAAACCTCTATAATCTACACTCAAATCTCTCTGCAATACACCATGCCAAACAAAATTTGAAGAGAAAACTCTCTGAAACTCCTTGGCGCTAGGGCTTTCCGTCGGCCGAATACGGCATCATCTAAACTGGCGCGCCCTCACCCACGCCGCTTTAGCCTTCGTCCTCACCCACGCCGCTTTAGCCTTCGTCCTCACCCACGCCGCTTTAGCCTTCATCCCAGCATCACCCTAAACCGACGCGCCTTCATCCTCACGCTGTTTTAACCATATGCCCCCATGCCCTGCTTAAACCGGTGCGGCTTCCAAAAAGAAAACAAGCAATCAAATAAAAGAATGGGGATGAAAACAAATAAGCAAAAAAAAAATCATCCATGCATGTAAATAAGCAATGAAGTTCAACAACCTAAATAGCAATAAAAAACAGAAGCCTAACACCACTCATTCTGGACTCCCGCTCCCCTCGGACTCGATGTGAAGAGAATATCAATGATGCCCTATTAAGTCGGAGTTGGACCCTTGGAACCATCCCGATATGGTCATGACGAGGCGCTGCCTTGGGCCGATAGTTCATCGAACCTGACCCGCCCATCTATCGAGATCCAATCCCGCATTCTTATTAAACTTGCCACATATGCGGTAGACATTTACGCGGTTTTATTGCCCTCTTTTATGCTACAAATGTGGACCCTCGTCCAAACATAAAATCGTCTGCGAGTGACCAACACATCCGCAAACGTTTGCACCCTAATGCAGGGTCTATCCAAACGCAGCTCGAGATTTCATTTTCCCATTTCGTTAAATATGAATTTTAGGCCGTAGGGCCCCTTTTCCTGGTAACTAATCAAGGGTTTTTCCCTCTCTAAGGGGATGTAATTAACATCGTGACCTTTATGGCGCGGCGAATTTTCGTCCCGACACGACACACACAATCGTCTGACTAGTCAAATCGAGCGCACCCTGGGTCCCGGAATAAATCGTTACCTAGGTGACTGGCACGCCTTCACACGAATAAACCAAACAAACGAACAAATAAAAAGAATAAAAGAAGCATTCCAAAAGTGCATCCACATCTGCTAGATCACCTTGCGAGAGAGCTATTGAGGGGCGTCGGATCCACCACGAGCTCAAGGCATTCAAGGGTGTTGTTTCACCCGGTGGAGAGGCAGTCAAGGGGGGAGATGCCGAATCAATTAGTGGGAAAGCCACAAGAGGGTGCTGTTTCATGCAGTGAGATAAGGAAAGATGGCACAGTGGTGGTGTCGGTTCACATGATGAAATAAAGGAAGATGGCACAGTGGTGGTGCCGACTGATCTCCTGGGAGAGAAGAAAAAAAATGGGAGTAAAGAGAGTGCATGAGGTACTAAACCACACAATGGCTGCGACGGTGGCCTTGGCGTTGCCAAGTACCTGTAGGGCATCAACTCACTCGATAGGAGAAAACACTAAGGAAATAGTGGCGCTGCTGGATTGAACCAAAGGAAAACAGAGTGTCGGCATTTCTTTGGCAACGTGACGCTATAAGAGGTAGAAAGAAGCCGAGATGAAATGTGCGAGTGATAATGCCCAGTTTACTGATAAACTTACCCTACTTAATGGCAGTTTGTGGGGGAGGAAATGAGGACTCTGGGGTCCAGAGGAAGGAGCAGAGGGCTGATGCGGCATGCTGATTACGTAAAACAGTTAAAGTGATTTCCTTAACTTGGGGTCATGTCTATGGAACGGGACAAACTTCAAGCCTACATCTCTATGAGAGGGAATAAGGCCTTCCTCCTGAAACCTCATATGGTGATCCCCCCCCCCTTTCACATGATTCTAAGCCGAAATGACACTAGACAGAGAAAGCAAAATCATATGACAACGCATGGGAATGCAAGTAATGGGAGAGGGGAAGAGAAACGATCATTGGGGATAGAAAAACACAATCGCCACAGATCTGGAATCATTCACATTTCTTCATTTTCATTTCTCGAATACAGGAGAGGGGGTTATAACAGAAAAAAAAGAAATGCAAGAGGGAGGATCAACGGGAGCGCAGGCTCCCTTCTTCCCTTTCTCACCTCACTCTTCTCTCCTTTCCTATGCCTCTCCTTTTCCTTTCGCGGGCTCCCTATTTTTTTTCTTCTCATCTTTTTTCTTGCTCTCCCTATGTGTGTGTGTGTCGCCCTTTTTCTTCTCCAACGCAGCCCCTTTTATAGGGGTCCAAGCGGGCTACCATTTAAAGCTTTGAAGGGAGCTGCCGGATGAGGGTCGTGCAGAGATCTACCGCTTCAACGGACTCAAAGACATTGCCGGTTTAAAGACTTCACAGGGCATGCCGATTAGTGGCTCAAAGGAGCTATCGGTTCAAAGGCCACGTAGGGCCTGCCATTTTAGTGGCTCAAAGGAGCTTGTCAGATGGGGGCTATGAAGGGGCCTTGCCGGCTCAGGGGCGCCCTTGCCAGATGAGGGCTTCGTATGAAGGCTTGATGGGGATGCTGGATGAGGGGGCTCTAGTGCTGCCAGATAGGGAGCTCCATTGCTACCCTGTGATGAGCTTGGTGCTGCCCGTTGAGGACTTAGCAAGGGCTGTCTGATGGGGAGCTTGCGTGTTTCCAGTTGAGGGCTCAAGGCCCGCCAGTTCAGGGTAGACTATTTTCCCTTTAAATTAGGGGGTTAGAGGGTTTCTTTGTGACCCCTTTTATCCCAAGCCTACCTTTTCGACTTCGCGCACCACGGAGCTTTCATAGTTGAGCCCATACTAGTCTTTAGGAGCGCCTTGGCCTCCTGCCGTTTTGGGTTTAATTCGTCCCTCGAGATGCCAATTTGGGGTGATCCCGCACCACTTGAGAGGCACCATGTTTTGGGATTATCCTCATGTTTTTCGATGTCAAGTCTTCACGGTTGAGTTCTGCAGGAGTGTGTCCTCAGGAGCTCCTTGACTTCCTGTAATTCTAGATTTAATTCGTCCCTCAGGACGTAATTTTATGATGATACGACACCACATATGCAATACGGCACCGTAACCACCCTTGCTGAAGTTTGGCTTGTTCCGGTCTCTTTTTCTGTTTCTTCGTTGCCAAGTTCTCACAGTCGAGTCCGCGGCAGTACATTTTTAAGAGCACGTTGGCCTCCTGTAATTCTTGCTGTATTGTGGTACCATTTTTTTTAGATGTCAACATCTTTTTAAATATGTTATATTTTATTTATAACAAAGTGAATTGGATAGATTAGTTGGTTGGAAATATTACATTGTAACGTGAGATCGCGTGTTTGAACTGTGCATCCTCCATGTTTTTTTATTTTTTTACAAAGTTCGTCTCGAATTGAATCCAAAAAAAAGTTTAAAAATATGAAACACTTCAAATTCAAACCCAAGACGTGGGGTTAACCAGTTGAGCCAAGAAACCTGTCATATATAAATTAAATATCTTATTTCATCTCGATACGTAATAATATCAAATTATACTATCCCATATCGATAAAAGATCGAGAAAGTCAGCACCACCCGTTAGTCAAACCTTGAATGTGCCAAGCAGTGCATTGACTTCCTCACGAGAGCCGTTCCTGGAGGAAGGGACGTCGAAACAAAACCCTACAGCTCCCCAAATCCGGAAAAGCGAGGGAGACCCAACTTCTCGCGACCCAGTCATCATTAATAATCCTTGACATGCATAATAATCATTGACATGCATGTTGGGAGTACGGAAATGAGACTTACAAAAATCGGGCCTTGACTATCGCGTTACCAAATGTGGCCTAAGAAGAGGGTGGAGGAGGAGGAGATGAAGATGACGACGAGGGAGATGAGCAGGAGCGGCATGGAGAAGATGACTGGCATAAAGAGAAGCACGGTAAGCACGTGTCAGTGAGAGGATAACACGCCCAAGGGGAGGTGTCCCGACGTGCCCAGTTGGATCATCTGTACGGTACTTCGGACAAATTTTGAGATGGCCAATTTGGACTACACCATGCTGAAATGGATTGATACTTCTAATGCATGTTATGATTTTATGTTGAGTGCCGAGAAAGATACAACGGGCAACGCTAACAAATTAACTTCATGAAAATGGGATTTGAATGATGAGCATGATGAGTAACTAGTTGGAACATCAGATAACCCTCTTTTATAGTATTTTGAATCATTTTCAGCCCCATCACTAACACTATAGCTCGGTAATTAAGTTTAATGTATGGATGGTTCAGGTACGTACGTGACTATTATCTTACGATTGCAATGATCAATGGCCGATTTTGATGCCTTAATTACCACGCCAAAACTCATCTGTGCTAATATGAATGCGATATTTGTCATGCTAGCTAGCTTCATATGAGATGTATTTCTCATTACTCCCATTCTTTCATGACGTCAAAAAGGGGAGAGAGGGGTTATCATGCATGAAAAGGATAACATGTGCAAAAGGATGGAGGGGGATGCTAACGCACCTCGATCAGAATTCCTCCAAGGCTATCCATTCCCCCATTCAAATGGGTCTAACGGCATTGAACTTTCAGTGCCCTATACTCGATTTTACTAGTGTAAACTTTTCCAAACTTGTTTAGTAAGGCTGTCTAATTTGCAGGTTTGGTTGGATGACCTTGAATGGAGCATGCCACGGCACTCGCGTAGCATGCCACATCCCTTTAAGAATGGTTTAGTAAGGCTGTCTAATTTGTAGGCTGGATGACCTTGAATGGAGCATGATGTGGCACTACTTGTGTGGCATGCTACATCCCTTAAGAAAAGTTTAGTAAATCAGTGTCTGATTTGTAGGCTCCATGACCCTCAATGGAGCATGATATATATGGCACTTGTGTGGCATGCTACATCCCTTGGGAATAGTTTAGTAAAGCTGTCTAATTTGTAGGCTCCATGACCCTGCATGGAGCATGATATATATGACATTTGTGTGGCATGCTACATCCCTTAGGAATACATGTATACAATTTACTCATCAACTCACTGTTAAGTGTTTAACATTATTTCTTGAATTTGAACCACTGTGTGTTGAAAGATAAAAGAATTTTTCACCAAATCAAGCTTGGGGGCAACAGCGTTAACCCATCTAATCTTTTCTAGTTCAGCGAAATTCATATTCCTGGTTGTGGTCCAGGTCATATCTTACTCTGTTCCTTCTAACTGTTACTGATTGTCACCCCGAACAAACTCCTTGATTACTATATTGATAAATCAAAAAAAGTTTTAATACACTTCAGCCAGTTCTTGTTTATCTTACTTTGTGTCGAAGTGAATTTGTCTCTTCAGGGAACAACCCCGTGGTTGAGTGGTTCCACGCTCTCTCATGTAATTGAGAGATTACGTGTTCGAATCTGACATAGGATAGATGAAAAATTACCTGGTGTGTAGTTCATGACTCATGCTTCTACATCTCCAATTTCTTAGCATGTTAATTGTGAAAAAATAATACACTTATAAGTGACCCTATTAAACCATGAACTCAGGACGCCAGGTGCTCAAACTAAGTCCTATATTAACTATGCTAGATTTCGAATTACCAAAAATAATAATAATTCATCTCTTTATAGTTAAACTTTCCTTTTTCTTTGGTAATAAACCTTTCCTCCTCTTTGGAACTATAAGCTTATCCAACTCAAAACAAGGGGAAACATAGATTGGACCGACTTAATGTGCACAACGATCCAAAGGAACGCGCACTTGTGTACATAAAATTAGTACGTTATACCCTCTCAAAAGATGATAAGTTTTCAGAAACCACTATTGGGTAAAGTCCCTTCCAAAAGAGAAAGAACGTAAACAAAAATTAAGAGACCCCCAACAAAGTTCAGTCCTGGCCTCGTTACATCAAAAATCTTTTATGGATTTTTTTGCATGAAAAGTATTGTTAGGTGTAAATTTGTATAAAATCATTCTTAAAAATACATTAATAGATATATCACTGTGTAAATCTTAATTGTGCAAAAGTGTCATCACCGTAATTGCCTGTTACCCGTCGTGAGGTTAACCATGATTAATTTTAACTAGGGTAATAAAATGTCGAGACTACCCTAGGTTAAACATGTGAATCTTAGGATTGTGTTTCATTCACAACCCTATCTCCGTCCCAACACCTACTCACTCTCGTCCCCAACTCTGCTCACCCTGAAAACCCTAGTGGCTACTGAGGGAGGTGTGGCCTTGGTGAAGTAGAACCCGTTGTGCAGCTTGGTGAAAAAGAAGCATTGTGCACCTTGGTGAAGGAAGAGCTATGTGCTACGTGTAGCTTTTTGATTTTCCAGACAAACCGTATACGGCATGCGACAGAGGTGAAATTAAGGAGGAGCCTATTGCATTCGACTGAAACCCTAAATGAAGAAGGTTGTGCGAAAAAAGAGATAACATTTCATCTCGCCTTCGAAATCAAAGTTTATATACTACTATAAAGGACTAAAAAGGGATTTTTTGAGCTTAGGTGTGGAGAGAAGTTTCTGCGTTTGAAAAACATCGATCATCATAAGGTCTGTGCAGGAGGGGGAAATCCAGAAGACTTTTTTAAGGTAAAGTTGAAGACTGTACGCAAGGAAAGTTTTTTAATATCTGATTTCTACACTTTGGATTCTCGTGGGGTGGGGTTACTATAGACTGAATTCTACACATGTGGGGCACAATATGGGATAATGAAAATAAATGTGGGTTGAAGGTGGGGGCACTGTCACATGCATACTTTTTAATGTCCAGGGTAGTGGGGCTCACTATCACAGTTAGCCGTATGTAGTAATTTATCTTTTATATGTTTGCATAATCTTGGACACATATCTGCTTTTAAATGTATTCTTTTAACTAGGGTAATTTGTCTGTGTGCTTTATGTCATATTATGTGTGCTTTTATCATATTATGTCTCTTATGTGATATTAGGATGGATGAAGGGACATACCTATATACTTTGCTTGTCAAGTATGGGAGATATTGGAAGAATGTTAAGGATGATCCTTCCAGACTATGCCACTATCTGATGAAGCTGAAAAACTTTAGGATATATTGGTATTATGCTAATATTAAAGATTTGCTACAACTTGTCTGCACATTGTTAAAGTGGGAGAAAGATGATATAATGAACATCATGTGGAGGGTCCCAAGATGTAGACCTAAGAAGTATCAGAACATTGTGACTGATGCAGATGTCCTTGTGATGTTTGATCATTGTGATCCAAAAGGGACTATAGTGATTGTCATCACAGTAGAGTCTTTGCCCATTCATAAACAACCACAAGGTGACACTGGGAAGGATGCAAGGAAGCTGCATACTAGAAGAAAAGTAAATGAGAAGCAGCGTGAGGTTGAAAAAGTTGACTTTGTTGACTTAGAGGTTGTTGATTCTCCTTATGATATTAGAGAATACCTGTTAATTGGAGATGAATTACACAGACAAGTTACACAGTCTGAGAATGTTGAAAAGCATATAGAACATACTGTTGTCCAAGCTGAGGAGGTTGAGTTGGGGTAGGGTACTAGTGTCCAGCATAACAGAGGTGAGCACACAAAACACACTAATGTCAAGACTGACATGGGTGATCGATATGGGGCAGGGAACTACTGTCCACGATGAAGAAACATCCAGGCAGGAAGAGGCTGAGGGTCAAGATCAAACATGGAGGCTGAAAGAGGATGAGTGACAAGTGTTATATTTTACATCATAATTTACATTACATCCATCATCTTTGAGCATTATTTGAGTATATTTGTGCAACATGAGCATTAATTATATTCTCACACATTATTTGAGTCTTCCTGTATTTTATCATCTTTTTTAGCTTAAAAGACCATGTGAGAAATATTTAAATATTGGCACAATTATTTTGGAATTGAATATATTGATATTTTAATTTTCAGGAAACAACAACCTAGATCAAGGCGCTATTTAAATAATGACAGATGCAAGGGCACGTCTTCAGCAAGAAGCGACAGCTCCAAGGGCGTCAATTCAGTTGATAAAATAAAGTGGAAAAAAAATTTAAAAAAAGGAGAAGAAAATAATTAGCGCCCGAAAGACAGTCGCTACTTCAAGAAAGGACGCACATATGAACAGTCGTCAATTCCCATTTTACGAAAAATGTGGAAATAGTAAAATAAGGAAATAAGAAACTGACGCCCGAGTGAAGAGGCGCTACTTCAAGAAAGGACGCCCTAGATTAAGGCGTCATTTAAAGAAAGAACGCCCCAGATGAAGTCACTATTTCATGTTCAACCAGAAATGGCAACTGCAGTTTCCCGATCAAAGTCTCCTTCCAATTTTCAAGCTTATCCAAGTCATATTCAAGAAAAGGAGGACTCCAAGGATGGAAATAAGTCTAATTGGGTGAAATTATATTGCTAAAAATCTGGATTTGAGTGGATTTGGGAAGTCCACGATCGTAAGAGACCAAAAACCCTATAAAAGGATGCCATGGTCGCAAGGTTACAGAGAGAATAGTTTGGAGATCTGCCTTAGGATTTAATTTCGAAGCCTTTCTTTTCATCTTTTGTAGTTAAGTTCTTCATCAAAGTTCTTCGTTTTCCAGTCTTCTACAAATTCTTCTTCTTCCTCTTCTCCTAATTCTTTCTCGTTGTTATGCTATAATTAGTTTTTCAAAGCTCTGTCTACGATTTTTACTGTTCACCCGATTTTCATACTTTCTGTTCTTCATCATTTTTCTCCCTCTTCTGATCCTCATCTCTTTCTCTGTCTTCACAAAAGTTGTGCTTTTTTAAAAGTTCTTCAACTTCTTCTTCTACCACATCTTCCAGTTCCTCACCATTTTAAAGTTATAGTCAATTTTCTAAAGTTCAGATTTTTAGAGTTCTGCACTGTTTATCCGCGACCACCTCCTGTTCATCCTCAGTTTTCTCCATCTTCCTCTCGTTTTTAAACTCTGAAGTCTTCATCAATCTTCTTCATCTTCTCAATATCTACAACTTTCATGTTTTCCACTTTTCCTAATTCCTTCCGATTTTAAAGTTATTCTTCCTCCAAATCACTCTCTCTTTTCAATCTAGTTTTTCACTGTTTCTTCTCAAAACACACCAACACACACACACCCTTTTGCATTATTTTCAAATTTCCCCCATCTATTTCTTTCTTCCTCTATTTTCCTCTCATATCCCAAGACGGATCTTCATCTATTAGTCTTCTCACGGCGTCGGCATCCAAGGCGAGGTGATCTTCATCCAAGGCTTGGCAAGGAGGCGGCGTTATTCTTCATGCATTGGCTATATTTTCTTATCTTTTTATTTTGATGTTCCCATGTTGTAATTCTTATTTTTCTAGTGTGACTTTCCACTATCATCTTAATGAAATTCATCATTTGTGAAATTATGTTTCTCTCTCTATCTCCTCTAATTTCTCTTCTTAAACCCTCTCATGTTCTTTAAATAGTTTTCATGCAATTTGTCTTTCCTTAGATTAATCTCACTCAAAATTCGATTTTCAAAGCATAAGGTGTTTTTCCAACTTGATAAAATAAGGATTTTTTCTCCTCGTGGGATCGACTCCGCTTACCACTATATAATTTGATTTTCCAATCTTTTAAAGTGAGTGAGTGTGAATATTTTAAAATTATGGCACGGCTTTCTTAACGACACTAGTCGGTGCGCATCAATTTTTGGCGCCGTTGCCGGGGAGGAAATTAATTTTTATGTTGAGAAATTCCTTGTGTTTAATTTGTATATAGTTTTACTTATTTTTCTATTTTACTTTGCAGGAAAAAGTAAAAAAATCAGAAAATCAGAAAATTCAAAGAAATTCGGACCCGAAAATCCAAGAAAAAAAATCTGTCACAGGAAGCGTCGCTAAAGCCCAGATCTGTCACAGAAAGCAGAAATTCAGAAAAATCCAGGAAAATCAAGTGTCGCTAAAAGTGTGTTTTAGTTGTTAGATTCAAACCAAGGAGAAGAAGCTGTTGCCATCTATTGATGGAGTTCTGCCCGCACACCAGGTTGTCTCTTTCCTACTCAGCAAACTTCATTGTTACATTGTTCTTTCATTTCAACTGTACATGCCATTGAGGATAATGTCATTCAAGTTGGGGGGAGAGGAAAAAAATTTCATTGCATATAGTACAATCTGGTAGGGATTTGGCATGAATTCTTGCATAACATTTTTTATAAATTTGCATGAAAGAGAAAAGATGAAATTCCCGACTGAGTTTTATTATTTCATGCTTGAATTGAAAGTAATTCTGGATTAGAAAAGGCTAGGGAGAAGGTTGAAGGAAAATTAAGTTTAATCTAGCCATGGAAAACTGATAAAATAATCTTTTTAAAGTTCATGCGCACTATTAGAAAAAAATATTCACTATGCACTCTGATGAAGCAAAATAAGACAAGCCCTCTGTTATTTTGGGAAATGTATCCGATACTCTATATTTCTTGAGGAGGAGATCTATTTCAAGAAAAAGCTTTATGCCAAGTTTTATAGAAAAAAAAAAGAAAATGCAAAGACATATTGTTGAAAAAAGAGAGAAATGATGAAATAGAAAGATCACGCCATGAAAAATGCCCCTGATCTGAGTAACCGGGCCTGCTTCACCTAAGACGTGTTGAGGTTCGCGTAAAAAGGTGAAGGGTAGTGCAGCATTATGGTTGTGTAAATGAGAAAAAAAGTTCCAAAGGGACAAAAGAAAAAGGTAGACAAAAGCTAGTATGCTTAAATGCTCTGATCTGAGAGGTGCAGGGTTGAAAGGTACTTACTTGGAATAACAAATGGGGGATGCAATTGCCTTAACTGCAGATTTGGAATTACGCATGCACAAGTGCTATTGAACTTTGATTTGTATTCTTAAGTCATGTGCTTTAAATTTCCAATCTAAGGCTAGTATGAGCATTAATGATTCTGGATTCCTAATCTTTGATTGATTCTATGAAGGGAGAGTTGGATATAAGAGTATGATCTTTGTAAACTCTTGTTGGTCCTAAATTTTAATTTAATTGTATTGCTAAGGGACTAGCAATGAGTAAGTTGGGGGGTGTGATAAGTGTTATATTTTACATCATAATTTACATTACATCCATCATCTTTGAGCATTATTTGAGTATCTTTGTGCAACATGAGCATTAATTATATTCTCACACATTATTTGAGTCTTCCTATATTTTATCATCTTTTTGAGCTTAAAAGACCATGTAAGAAATATTTAAATATTGGCACAATTATTTTGGAATTGAATATATTGATATTTTAATTTTCAGGAAACAACGACCTAGATCAAGGCGCTATTTAAATAACGACAGATGCAAGGGTGCGTCTTCAGCAAGAAGCGACAGCTCCAAGGGCGTCAATTCAGTTGATAAAAGAAAGTGGAAAAAGAATTTAAAAAAAGAGAAGAAAATAATTAGCGCCCGAGATACAGTCGCTACTTCAAGAAAGGACGCCCATATGAACAGTCGTCAATTCCTATTTTACGAAAAATGTGGAAATAGTAAAATAAGGAAATAAGAAACTGACGCCCGAGTGAAGAGACGCTACTTTAGGAAAGGACGCCCTAGATTAAGGCGTCATTTAAAGAAAGAACGCCCCAGATGAAGTCGCTATTTCAAGTTCAACTAGAAATGGCAACTGCAGTTTCCCGATCAAAGTCTCCTTCCAATTTTCAAGCTTATCCAAGTCATATTCAAGAAAAGGAGGACTCCAAGGATGGAAATAAGTCTAATTGGGTGAAGTTGTATTGCTAAAAATCTGGATTTGAGTGGATTTGGGAAGTCCACGATCGTAAGAGACCAAAAACCCTATAAAAGGATGCCATGGTCGCAAGGTTACAGAGAGAACAGTTCGGAGATCTGCCTTAGGGTTTAATTTCGAAGCCTTTCTTTTCATCTTTTGCAGTTAAGTTCTTCATCAAAGTTCTTCGTTTTCCAGTCTTCTACAAATTCTCCTTCTTCCTCTTCTCCTAATTCTTTCTCGTATTTATGCTATAATTAATTTTTCAAAGCTCTGTCTACGGTTTTTACTGTTCACCCGATTTTCATACTTTCTATTCTTCATCATTTTTCTCCCTCTTCTGATCCTCATCTCTTTCTCCTGTCTTCACAAAAGTTGTGCTTTTTTTTAAATTTCTTCAACTTCTTCTACCTCATCTTCCAATTCCTCACCGTTTTAAAGCTATAGTCAATTTTCTAAAGTTCAGATTTTGAGTTCTGCATTGTTCATCCGCGACCACCTCCTGTTCATCCTCAGTTTTCTCCATCTTACTCTCGTTTTTAAACTCTGAAGTCTTCATCAATCTTCTTCATCTTCTCAATCTCTACAACTTTCATGTTTCCACTTTTCTTAATTCCTTCTGATTTTAAAGTTATTCTTCCTCCAAATCACTCTTTGTTTTCAATCTAGTTTTTCACTGTTTCTTCTCAAAACACACCAACACACACACACCCTTTTGCATTGTTTTCAAATTTCCCCCATCTATTTCTTTCTTCCTCTATTTTCCTCTCATATCCCAAGGCGGATCATCATCTATTAGTCTTCTCACGGCGTCGGCATCCAAGGCGAGGCGATCTTCATCCAAGGCTTGGCAAGGAAGCGGCGTTATTCTTCATGCATTGGCTATATTTTCTTATCTTTTCTTTTTGATATTCCCATGTTGTAATTCTTATTTTTCTAGTGTGACTTTCCACTATCATCTTAATGAAATTCATCATTTGTGAAATTGTGTTTCTCTCTCTATCTCCTCTAATTTCTCTTCTTAAACCCTCTCATGTTCTTTAAATAGTTTTCGTGCAATTTATCTTTCCTTAGATTAATCTCACTCAAAATTCGATTTTCAAAGCATAAGGTGTTTTTCCAACTTGATAAAATAAGGATTTTTCCTCCTCGTGGGATCGACTCCGCTTACCACTATATAATTTGATTTTCCAATCTTTTAAAGTGAGTGAGTGTGAATATTTTAAAATTATGGCACGGCTTTCTTAACGACACTAGTCGGTGCGCATCAATGAGGATGAGAATTCTGACTCTAATTTTGAAATAGAGTCTGAAAACAACTACCATAGCCTCCCATCAAGTGATGAAGATGGATTCTTACTATGCATATTGAGGAGGGTAAATCTGGTCTGGCCCAGATACGGCCCACCAACGGACGGCCCATTAAGGTTCGAGCGTGCTAAGCCCGGTCAGGAGACCAGCACATGCGCTCAACCAAATAAGAGGAAGTCCGGCCCAGCAAAGCATCGGATTCCACGACCGCAACGGCTACGGCCCAAGCGATGGTCTCTCCGGAGGACACTCCGACGACCGACCGTTGCCCCCATGACATCGGCCTTGACCCCATAACGGGCGAGCACCCGCCATGAGCGCCGTAAGACTCGTCCAGGGACAGGCCAGCGCCGGGGCTATCGCCCCCAACGAGAAACTCCCGTCAATATAGCGAGGTAACTTTAGTCTACTAAGCAGACCATTCCCTCTCAAGGGATGAGGTCCCTCGCTCTAGGACAACCCATATAAAAGAGACATCGACAGAAGAGAAGAGAGACAATATATTCCTCTACTAAACCCCATACTACTACGCAAGAGGAGAGACACGGTGGATACTTATGCCATAATAGCTTCCTATTGAGAATAGAGCAATCAGACCTGCAACTACGACAGAGAGGCTACCCGCTACGACTAGAGGGAACATTCATCCTGCACGGCCTTACCACCCAGCGAGCACTCTCTGAGTACCCACTGGGAGCGGCGAGCACGGGTGCAGAGGAACTACACGCCTCCCGGATCATCTACTACGGCCTCTACTTCTCTCTTACTTCACTCTTCTCTATTGCTCATTGATCCCTTGCTGACTTAAGCATCGTAGGGTTGTCCCCTGGGGTAACACCCGGGACTCCTTCTGACGCCTCTTTGATTTCTTGGTGTTTGCAGGCCTCTACGGACGCGAGACGACTTCCCCAACAAATAAATAGAGAAGATCGTAGTGGCCTAAGAACCATTTTCCTGTCGCTACACTTCTTGGCGCCATCTGTGGGAAGCAGAGCGAAAGGCTATGGCGCCCTATGGAAGCCTCCGCAACGCCAGCAACCCGAGGCGAGGTTCCCACCAGGGACCCAACTCTCGACGGGGATCGTAGGAAGCTTCTTCCGCTCGCCCCCAACAAGAGGTCACCCCAGGTGACCTAGATGAGCTCCGCTAGGAGATCCGAGCTTTGGCAAAATTCTGCCGAGAGCTTCAGGACCAGAGGCCTCAATACGCCCCACCTGAACGACGGGAGGGCGAAGGAGACCAGACCGGAGAGAACTTCCGGTAGGTACGGGAGGCATCTTATGCCTCCGTCGCAAGGACCCGACGGTCACGCAGCGTGCCTGCACCCAAGGTACGCAGCCCACTTCATTCCAACCTGGAGATGGACCGTCGGCTCCAACGGTTCGATGAGATAGAGGACAAGGTCCGGTACCTGGACGACGTCCTCCTGGACGCCAAGAATCGCGGCCTCATCGATGACGACCTGGACTTCCATGCTCCCATCTCCAAAGAGATCATGGAAGCCCCGATCCCGCCAAAGCTCCAGTTGCCGTCATTCGCCTCCTACGGCGGTACCACCGACCCGGCCAACCACCAGCACGGCTTCAAGTCCCACCTGGTGTTTCACCGGGCCTCGGATACCGTGAAATGCTTGCCGTTCGTCACAACTCTCCGGGAAAACGCCCGAGCGTGGTTCGAGTCCCTGCCGGCCGGGACGATCTCCTCCTTCCAACAGCTTAAAAGGTTATTCAAGGAGAACTTTGTGGGCTACCGAAAGGTAGCCATGTCTGTTGTAACCCTGCTCGCTCTCAGGCATGGGAAAGAAGAAACGTTGTGGGACTTCGTCTCTCGCTTCCGCGCGGAGGCGCTCCGCATCCCCCACCTTGACGTCGGCATCGCCACCACGGCACTGACCCAGGGGACACGGGACCACATTCTCCGGTGCGCGCTCAGAGTTGAAGCCCCGACGACCCTTCCGGACCTCCTCGCGCTAGCCCAGAAGCACGTGCACTGCGAGGAGAACACCGCGGCCCTGCGCCGTGCGGCTTGGACTGACCAGCCTGACCGAAAGAGAGCCGCCGACCCACCACGAGAGGGCCGGAGTAAACGGGAGCGACGCAACGGGGACCACCGCGACCGCTCTGAGAAGGAAAGGGGTGGCTACCGCCACTATACACCCCTAACGGCTCCACCCGACCAGATCTTGATGGAGATCCGTGAGGAGCCGTTCCTTAAGTGGCCCCCGCGGACGAAGTCGGATCCAAATTCAAAGAATAAGAAGAAGTACTGCCACTTCCATCGAGACCACGATCATGACATCGCCAAATACATCAGCCTGAACGATGCTATCGCGGACCTCATCCGCAGAGGACTCCTCGACAAGTTCCTCACCAAGGCCGTCGAGAGACAACAGAAGACGCCTCCTCTGATCGACAACCGGCCCAACGGAAAAGAGATCATGATGATATCTGGAGCGCCCACCGTGGGGGGAGATAGCGCGAGCAGAAGGCGTCGGTACGCGACGGCCATCGACACTGCGGACCGAGGCGATGGCACCACGCGAGGACTGTCCCCCTTGGGTCATCTGGCAGACCCCATAGTCTTCTCCGAGGATGACCTGGAAGGCGTCACGATGCCCCATTCCGATGCCCTGGTGGTCTCAGCCACCATCAACCAATGTACTGTACGACGCATCCTAGTAGATAATGGAAGTGGACCCGATGTTATTGCATACGACTGTCTTATACTCATGGGTGTGGATATGTCACGACTCGCACCATTGCACACACCGTTGTACGGGTTCTCTGGCACGACTATCCTCCCGGAAGGGCGTATCTCGCTTCCGATCACATTCGGGACGGCACCAAAAGAGGTAAACCTTCCTCGCTGACTTTACTGTGGTTCGTGCAATGACAGTGTATAATGCTATCACCGGCCGAGGGATCCTCAGCACGCTTCGAGGAGTCCCTTCTTCCTACCACCAGAAGCTTAAGTTCCCCACCCCCCGTGGGGTAGGGGAAGTCTGGGGCAATCAACAGGAGTCCAGAAGGTGCTACCTTATCTCCACTCGTGATCGACATCCCGAAGAAGTGCCACTGGAGAAGAGGGCGAGGACCGAAGATCCAGGGCCGAGCACGAGTGCGCCAGCTGAGGACTTGTACCCCATCCAGGTTGGGGATGACCCAAGCAGGACATTGAAGATTGGTGCTACCCTGACCGAGCATGATAAGTTGGAATACGCGAGCTTCCTCGCGGCCAACCAAGACGTCTTTACGTGGTCCGAGGATGAACTCCCCGGAATTCCTCCGGAGGTCACCATGCACCAACTAAGGTTGGACCCCACCTATCGCCAGGTACAGCAACACCGAAGGTGCTGCAACCCCAAGCGACAGGCCATCATCAGGGAGCAAGTAGGAGAAAAGCTGCGATCGGGGCTGCTCCGACCTACCCAGTATCCCGACTGGGTGGCCAACATAGTCTTGGTGCCCAAAAGCAACGGGAAGTGGCGGATGTGCGTGGACTACATCGACCTCAATAAGGCCACACCCAAAGATAGCTTCCCCATGCCACAGATCAACCAACCGGTCGACACTACGGCCGGGCACGAGATGCTGAGCTTCCTTGACGCCTACTCTGGATATCATCATATCAGCATGCACCATCCCGACCAAGACAAGACTACGTTCGTCACCGACCACGGCCTATACTGCTACACTCGCATGCCGTTTGGACTGAAGAACGCTGGAGCTACATATCAACACCTAGTCAACCACATGTTTGACTCGTAAATCGGTCGCAACATGGAGGTCTACATCGACGACATGCTCGTAAAAAGCATCCGAGCAGCCGAGCACTTGCACGACCAGGCGGAGACCTTCGCCACACTCAGAAGGTACAGCATGAAACTCAACCCTGCTAAATGCGCGTTCGGGGTGCGGTCGGGAAAATTTCTAAGTTTCCATGTCACCCACCGGGGGATCGAGGCCAACCCCGACCAGATCAGAGCAGTGTTAGAGATGGAGCGACCGAAATGGGTGAGGGACGTACAGTGCCTCACCGGGCGCGTCGCCGCCCTGGCTCGGTTCCTATCCCGAGCTGTTGAACGGTGTCTTCTCTTCTTCCGACTGATCAAACAAGCCAACCTGGCACCGGAAAAGAAGGGATGGATCGACTAGGATCAGGAGTGCGAGCAAGCATTCGAAGAGCTGAAACGCTACCTAACGACACCTCCTGTCCTCGCCAAACCCCAAAGGGGAGAACAGCTACTCATGTACCTGTCCGTGACGTCCAGCACTATGAGCATTGTGCTCGCACGAGAAGAAGCAGGAGTCATGAAGCCCGTCTACTACGTGAGCCGAACACTATAAGGACCGGAGTTCCGGTATTCGCAGACTGAAAAGTTCACCCTCACGCTGATCATGGCTGCTCGCAAGCTACGGCCATACTTCCTGGCTCACCCGATCGTCATCCTCATCGATCAGCCTCTCCGGTAAATTCTTCAGAACCCTGACGCTTCCGGAAGGCTGGTCAGGTGGGCCATCGAGTTAGGAGAATTCGACATTAAGTTCTGATCGAGGACAGCAATCAAAGCCCAAGCTCTCACTAACTTCATCGTCGAATGCACCATACCCGCCGAGGACGCGCCCGAGCAGTCCTCGGGGCCCACCTAGGAACTATATGTCGACGGATCTTCCTGCGCGGCGGGCAGCGGCGCAGGATTGGTCTTACTCTCACCAGAAGGGGTGGAGCTACAGTACACCCTGCGTTTCAACTTCCCGACCACGAATAATGTGGCCGCGTATGAGGCGCTCCTCTCCGGGCTATGCATGGCAAAGCACCTCGGGGCGTCAAGTGTGCGAGCGTACAGCGACTCCATGCTCATCGCCAACCATGTCAGGGGGGAGTTCGAGGCCCGCGACCCCTCTGTAGACACGCCGTTCTTGACATTACCATGAGTAAATCTCATATTACACTATGATACCCCAAGGTGGTCTTCACATTTTTAATTACTCTGGTGATTTCCTATTTTTATGAAATTTTTTACATTTTTCTGAATTTTTTCCGTAAAAATCTTTGAGGCGTCCAGGTACCTGGACCCCTCACTGTGTCTATTTGAGGTGTCCAGGAGCCTGGACGCCTCACTTGCAGGCCTGTCCTTTGAGGCATCCAGGAGCCTGGACGCCTCACTGCTTAGACACCCGGACAAGCCCGATCCGCCGTCTGATTTGACGTTGTGCAAAAATCCAAGACTTAACGACGTCCTGTCAGTTGGACGCGCCCACTCGTAAGTCACAGGTGCACCTCAAAATCACTCGCTTTACCCACTGTCTACGGCTTTCGGCGACGATTCGGTGGGGGAAAATGGGCGCGTCCAGGGCCCCGAACGCCTCATCATTGAGGCGTCCAAGAGCCTGGACGCCCCAATGAATATATTAAGATAAAAAATAAAAAAATATTTATTGAGGCGTACATGCTCCTAGACGCCTCAAGATTGAGGCATCCAGGGTCTTGGACGCCCCAATCAACTATGCCTCTATAAATAGGGGACCCCCTCCCTTGAAGGGAAGGGGCTTCAGATCCGACAGAGGAAGGAGAGACTCTGCCGTATCCTATTTCTAACCCGTGGGTCTTTTATAGGGGGAGGTTTTGCCGGCTTCTCGGGTGCCCGCGCTCGCGAGAGGAAGGCTAGCTCCATCCCTTCTGCTTCCACGTCGTCCCCACGCTGCCGAATCTCTGCCGGATCCCACCATCGGCATCTTCAATAAGCCATTCTCTCCCCTTCCCTTTTGTCATTTCTATCGCATGCATCATCATGTCATCTGTCATCTCCTTTCATAAGGGAGATCCATTTTTATGCACGTTTGCACGATCCCCCATTCATCATAGCATTTTCCTCCTACTCGTGTCCGAGAGGGGTTTAAAACAACACCAACCAGGTGTGTGTCTTGTCACGATTTCATTATTCTTCATCAAGGGACTAATACTACACTGCCATCTTTTCTGATCCACCTGTTATTTGTCTGTTTCTTCTATTGCAGGGGTAACCAAGAAAAGCCCTCTCCATCAGCCGGCCGAAGGGAGAGGAAGAAGCAACCCGCCATCTCCCGCTTTTGAGGTAGGCGCGATCACTTTCTTTATTTTGGGGTCTCCGGCCCCTGGCGATCACATCATATTCTCAAGGCCGTGGAGAGTCATTTCCCGCAATGACTGTTTAAATTTCTGTCACTTATATTCTATGATGTGCTTATATCTGCTTATATTCTCGAGGCCGCGGCGAGTCATTTCCCGTAATGGCCGTTTAAATTTCTGTCTCTTATATTCCGTTCCTTATATCTGTTCATATTCTCGAGGCCGCGGAGAGTCATTTCCCGCAATGGCCATTTAAATTTTCGTCGCTTATATTCTGTGTTGTTCTTAAATCTGTTCATATTCTCGAGACCGCGGAGAGTCATTTTTCGCAATGGCCGTTTAAATTTCCGTCACTTATATTCTGTGATGTTCTTATATCTGTTATATTCTCGAGGCCGCGACGAGTCATTTCCTGCAATGGCCATTTAAATTTTCATCACTTACATTCTGTGCTTCTCATATCTGCTCATATTCTCGAGGCCGCGGTGAGTCATTTTCCTCAATGGCCGTTTAAATTTCTGTCACTTAAATTCTGCACTTTTCCCATCCCCCGAGGTCGTGGAGAGTCATTTCCTACTATGGCCGTCTAATCCCCATTTCTTATTACATTGCATATATTCCGCACGCCCCGCCGGAGCAATCTCCCGTGGTGGTCTCTCTCCTCTTCTCTCTTCTTTCTGTGTTGCAGCAAAACGAGCCCCCGCGCTCCGCTTCGCCTCCTCCGGCTTTCCGCGTAACGTCGCTCACAGATTGGCGATCACGGTGGGACTACTTTCGCTTTCCCTCAGTTACCCTTGCAAGTTCGGCACCGCCATGTGCTCCTCCACCTTTGCGCCCTCGCGCGCTCCAGTTGCGCTCACAGTAGCACTTTCAGTTCTTATCCCTCGTGCACCTCGTGCACTTCGCCCCTAGTCCCTTGTGATTCATTAGGTGTTGATTATATCTTTGTTATCTCTGTTGTTTTCTTATGTTCTGTATATCTGTTCAGCACTTCATTGCATGCATCCACCTCTTTTCTAGTTGTTTTCATTTTTTTCTAAGGATTACCCTCTCTCGGTGAAGGAAGGACTCTCCGTTCGAGAATTCCTCTCGACGGACTAGAATCTCCTCCACCGGGACCTCCGTAAGTTCCTGACAATGAAGGATTCCCTCTTCGTTCACTGGGCTGGTTGTACCATTGAAGTTCTCCGGAGTTTTTTTTTTTGACTAAAGCAATACCTGGTAGGGGAGGCAGGAGAGCGCCCACACCCTCCGAGAGGGGATGGGGAAACCGCTCCATCGCCACACACCTAAAAGGCAAAATTTTATTAATGAACAACAAGATAGGAAAAGTACAAGAAGATGAGGGGAGAGACCACCAAGACACTAGGGCCTAATAGAAGGGCACCCTATCTTATCCAGACGATAGGGACCTTTTACAAGAGATGGAAGATCAGCAAAAGATATAAATTCAATGGGAGATGCTGGCAAAGAACAACCAAGGCCAGCAAGGCAGTCCGCAGCCTGATTAGCCTCCCTATAGATATCAGTGAAAGAGGCCTGTAAAGACTGACAATAAGTGGATACATCATGAAGTATATATGAGAGCCGCCATGGCCGAGAGAACCGTCCCCATACGGTCTGCACCAACACTAGCGAATCTAATTCCACAACAAGAGAATGATAACCCCTGTCGCAACAGTAAGATAACCCTTGACGGAGCGCCAAAGCCTCGGCTTCTATGCTGGAGTGAACCCCATGAAACGCAACAGCAAAGGCGAAAACAAATCCACCACTGGAATCCCTGATAATGCCGCCACCACCTGCAGCACCAATGCTGCGTTTGTACGCTCCATCAACATTCAATTTCAGCCGGCCCGACGGCGGTGCAAACCAGCGAACCAACCTTGGAGGAGAAGGAAGAGCAGAAGGGGGAGAGATCCCCAATGAAACAAGCATTGCATGCTACTGCGTGGATAGCTCCCGTCCCTTAAAAGGAAGTGCTTGGATGATGGGGCGGACAGCAAGCATTGTCCTTCCCAAGACCTGTCGAGCAGTCATGTGATGGCCCGCGTAACGCGACATGTTCCGACAGCACCAAATCTCCCAAATGGCAGCCATAAATATGCATCTGGAGATGATCCCAGCCATGGAAGATAGATGTGTATCAGCTAGGAAATCAGCAACACCTTGGGCCGCCGTCAAGACAGATAAGTGGTCGAACCGAAGAAAGTCGTGTAGTGCAGACCACACATCATTAGCAACCAGGCCATGGAAAAAAAGGTGCAACCCGGTCTCAATCTGAGGGGGCTTGCAGCAGCTACATATAAAGCACAAGGGGATACCGCAGGCCATGGTGGTGTCATCGGTCGGGAGGCAGCCACGTACTAGTCGCCAAGCAAGGACAGACCACTTGATAGGGATGTCCACGCACCAAAGCGAAGACCAGCAAGGTGCAGCTACACCTTGCAGCAAACCGCGAACAGACTTGGTTGAGAATATACCATCATTAGTCGGACACCAAATCCATTGATCATCGCTGCCAAGAGTAGATAGTACACGATCAAGGCAGCCGGGGGGGCAATGCAGACGAATAATCTCCAGGTGAGGGTGCTGCGGATCTTCAAAAATCTGCTGCATAGAGCATCGTTTATCACTTAAAGAAGACCATATATGGCTTGGCAAAAGGTCACGAAGGGGCACTGCACCCGCCCATACATCCAACCAAAAACTGACATTAGAAGAATTCCTTGAAATCAGCACCCTATGGTTCGAATGAACCAAATGTGCAGCCCGCTGCCATAGGCCGCTTTCTGCCGCAATCATGAGTGGGAATTTAGCCTCCGAATAGTGAGTAGAATGGAGGTGTTTGGCCTTGAAGAAACGGGCCCACAACGAGTTGGAAGTGATGGCAGTCCATAACATTTTTGTCCTCAAAGCAACTTGCAAAAGCTGGAGATTGAGAACACCCAACCCGCCACAATCAATCGGTTGCGAGATGACATCCCAAGACGTCCAATGTTTCTTCGGCGATCCCTCATAAGAGCCCCAAAAGAAATTGGCCAATAACCTGTGAAAGGAACGCATAATAGATGCTGGAATGCTAAGAGCAGACATGGTATAAATAGGGAGAGCTGAAAGCACATGCCGAATGAGGACAACTCGGCCACCAGCAGAGAGAAAGCCCGACTTCCACGCTTGTAGTTTGATGGCGGTTTTGGACAATATATTAGCAAAGTATGAAGCTTTCTGCCTTCCAGAGTATAGATAGATCCCCAAGTATTTAATGGGCAGCCTGCATTTCATAAATCCGGTGACCTCCTCAATGTGACGGCACATCGCAATCGGCACATGATCGGAGACAACGAAGGAGCTTTTAGACGCATTAACAAGCTGTCCCGAAGCTATCTCGTATTTCTTGAGGAATCTCATGAGATTTCTGATATGGCGGATAGAGCCATTAGAGAAGATGAGAGTGTCATCGGCGAAGAGCAAATGCGAGATAGGAGGACACCTCTGAAGAGTAGAAAACCAGCCCCCTCTGCTGCGATAGAAAAGGGAGGACAGCCCCCGGCTAAGAGCCTCCTCCGCAAGAATGAATAAAGCCGGGGAAAGGGGGTCCCCTTGACGTAGTCCTCTTGTTGACTTAAAATAACCATGGACGCTGCCATTGAGTAGAATTGAGGACCAGCAATTGGAAAGAAGCGGCTCTAGCAACGAAATGAAGGATAACGAGAAGCCAAACCGACGTAGAATGGCATATAGAAAGTCCCACTCCAAGCGGTCGTAAGCCTTGGCCATGTCCAACTTGAAGACAACATTATTACCCATGCATTGCTTAGCTAAGTGCTGCACCATCTCACGGGCCAGCGAGACGTTCTCAATAATGAAGCGACCTTTCACAAAGGCACCTTGTTCTTCGGAGATTAAGAGCGGAAGAAGAGTAGCCAGCCGGTCACTAATAACCCGAGCAATTATTTTGTAGAAGAAATTGCATAAGCTGATAGGGCGATAGTCCGCACAGGATTTAGGAGTATCTACCTTCGGAACCAAAGCAATAAGAGAGGAGGTGAACCCTCTCGGTAGTTGGTGACCACAAAAGAAGGCTTGCACAGCCGCACAAATATCACCTTCAATAAAATTCCAGCAAGCATGAAAGAAGTGGCCCGTGAACCCATCCGGCCCCGGCGCGCTATCCGGCGACATGCTAAACATGACTTGCTTGATTTCAGCCCAAGATGGCACGGCACAAAGCATGTTATTGTGATCCTCTTGCAGCACCATCTCGATAGAAGCCAACACCTCCGGATGAATGCAATGATGAGTGGAGGAGAAGCCCAATGCGAAGTGGGATATAAATAGATCAGCAATGGCCTGCTGCCCCGTCACAATAGATACGTCTTCAAGACGTATTTCAGAGATGGACCCACGGCGCTATTGAGATTTTGCAAAAGCATGGAAGAATTTGGTGTTCCGATCACCTTCTTTTAGCCATTTAATCCTTGATTTTTGCCTCCAAAACATCTCTTCCTGAATGAGCACACGATCGAGAGCATCTTTTGCCAAAGTGAAGGCCGAGAGGGTGGAATCGGAGGGTTGCTGGTCAAAGGCCTCCTGGGCATCAGAAAATGACGCCTCTGCTGCCAACACGTTGGCTGAAATATTAAGGAATGTCGCCTTGTTCCATTCTCTATAAAAGACCTTCATGTGCTTCAGCTTGAGAGCTAATGTGAGCAGAGGGAAAGATGAAATAGGTGCAACTGCCCAAGCAGAGCTAGAGTCACGGCTGAATACCTCATGTGCAGTCCACATATGCTGAAAATAGAATCTAGAAGGTCCCCGCGGAATGTCCGAGCAGACCGTGGCAAGCAAAGGGGAGTGGTCACTACAAGCTCGGGATAGGTGCTGCACAGAAATCGTCGGGAAAGAGACCGACCATTCGCCATTGAGAAAAAGCCGATCAAGTCTGGCCCAAATACCATTTGCTCGCTGACCATTGAACTATGTGTAGTTGGTCCCAATGAACCCAGCGTCTTGCAGTCCCGAAGCTGAAACACATGCTTGGAAGTCCGACATGGACAGCGAGAATGCTCGCTTTCCTCCGCGCTTCTCCGAAGAATCAAGGATGCTATTAAAGTCGCCCCCAATCAGCCATGGAGTATCACAAGCAGCAGCGAAATCAACAATGCTGTCCCATAATGAACGGCGTTCAGATAAAGAGCAGCTAGCATGGACAACGGTGATGAAGAATTTGCCGGGGAGAGCTGAAGTAACGGACATTGTAATGTGCTGGTCCGAAGACCCGACCATGGAGATCTGAAAGGGGTCTTTCCAGAAGATCCAAATTCGAGCTTTAGTTGTGCAATTAGAGAGACATGAGGCCATGCGAAGTTTCTTCCTATAGGAGTCAAGTAAAGAAGTGGATACCTTCGGTTCGATAACAGCAACAAAGGCAAGATTATGTTTCCGGACAAGGTGCTTCAGCCGGCTAATGGATTGGGCATTTCGAATGCCACGGATGTTCCATATGAGAGGCTTCATTTGTTAGATTTTTGAGGGAGATTGGCGGATGCAGTTCTGCGAAGGCCGCGTCGAGGCCGGAAGCCATCAGCCTGGGTAGACGGTTGCTGGTCCAAGCCAACAAAAGTTCTCCGGAGTTAGTCGACCCATTCGTGGTGAGACGAGAGACCCTAGTTGACACGGCGGTGAAATAAATTGAAATTAGGGTCCTTCCTATTTTTTTGTGAACTTCAGATCTGGTTAAAAACACACAAAAAAATTATCAAAATCAAAACAAAAAAAGAGGGCATAAAGGCATTCACTTGTTTGATAATCTTTGCTATATGCTTGTTGGTGTATGTTTTTATGTTTCGGAAGAACTTTGAGCATGGCTCACGAGTCTTTTGAGGAGAACCACCCTCGCCATGGTTAATCAATCGAGCCGCGAGTCCATGCTATGGACTCGGGTCCTTCTTATGAGCCCTCACGTGAGGTGCAGGTTACTGCAGGGGACACATCCCCACCATAGGAAATCTCCTCTTTGCTAGGTGTCCTCGCCAACACGGAGCCTACCTCTGAGTAGCTCCGGGCCTTCCAGGCCATTCTGAAAGGGAAATCTATTTCTCCCGCCCCCCAGGAGTCAACTCCAGCCACTGCACCCCTCCAAGAGTCGGTGCAGGTTATCCCATCTCCTTCACTGGCGCAAGCCATCCAGTCTCCCTCGCTTCAAGGGCAGGTGAGCTAACAACCACCCTCGTTCCAATTCCCTTCACAATCTCAAACTCCTGTTGTTCCCCATATACCGCTCCAGCCGGGGCCAACTGCCGGCGGTCCGACAGCTCCCTCTCATTCGGGGTTTCCTCCTCAAGTCTCCGGGAGACATTTTCCTCCCCAGTGGCAGGTACCACCTTCACCTCCCGAGGAGCTTGCCCAATCGCTCCTCAACAGGCTCAATAGAATCGACGAACAATTTCAAATTTTAAAGAAAATGGTGGACGTGAAATCTACCCTGAAGGTTGCTTTGCTAATCCTTCCGGTGATCCATCATCCTCCCTCCGAAATGCCTACGTACTGCAGGTACAATGGCACTGGCAACCCCTTTATTCACCTCAAGGACTTCATGTATGAATCCTCCTATTGGCAAAATGACCAGAGATCCCCGGCATACCTCTTTCGGAGATCATTGGATGGTCCTGCGCTAGAGTGGTTCTATTCTTTGGAGCCCGGCGAGGCCGAGAACTTTGATACGGTGTAAAGAAGATTCTTGCAAAAGTATTGGGATAGGGTCGGTCCCTCTCTTTCCATTACCGACCTAGTGGCCGAGAAAATGAAGCCCGACGAGGATTTTGTCCGCTTTGCCGACAGATGGAGGTCCCTGGCAAAAAGGATAAGAGATAATGTAACGACCCGAGAATCCGATTACCGGGAAGACCTGATAACCCGAGACTCGCACCGCCACCCACGAGTCCGAAGACTCGGAAGGGTTAGAAGGATGGTGTGGAAACTACAAAAGTATATTAAATAATTGTAGAAATTAAACAATTATATAAATAAGCAGGAAATGAATTAACATTTTACATGGTCCACAAGATAACAATAAAATAACAACAGTAGTTCACAACTAGTACAGAGACAAGAAAAGAAAGTACAGCTACACGGGGTATACCCCGGCTCTGACCTCTGGCACTAACGCTGGGCACCTGAACCGCACTGAGCCTCAGACGAACTCCCCTGAAGCCTCGCCTCGCCTCGCCAGAAACATGGTGAAAACACGCAGGGAATGAGTCTCGGAACAAGACTCAGTAGGGATCACTCGAACCCTACCTCGCAAACAGAGAAATCGCTACGCTAGCAGTAAGCGAGTACCTCGACAAGGAAGCCTTGCCACTACAAAACACCGGTCTCACGGCACGCAAGCCGACACACGCACCACAGCGGGAAGACCGAAATGCAACGGTCAACACGACGAAACACGAAGGTCAAAGCCGCGACGACTGATAGCCTGACACTCCCGACTCGACAGCAGTACCTCCCACTAGAAGCACAGTCGGTAGCGTCCCTTGACGACTTACACCCCACCGCAGGTGAACTGCCTGACATGGTAGCACCTACCAGAGGCACGGATACCAAACAAGAACCACAATCAAGTGACTAGCTGGGGGTCACGCTTGTCAGTGCGGGTCCAACTTCCCCCAACCACGTGTGTACACACAGACCATGCGTCCGAGGTCTGGCTGATGTGACACAACCTAGGACTTAAACAAACAAGCACAATCGCAATCAAACGGACCGATGTCGGCGACCACTCACCCGATGCTCACCAAGACCCGGGGTAACTTGGCAATGCCAAGTGGAGGTTGTGTGGGCTGGGCCCTTGCTGGTAGAGGGCTAGCAAGGCCTAAGTTGATTCCCAAGGGTAATGGCAGCCCAATTCAAGGGAGCCAACGTCGTGCCGAGGGCACGGGTTCCACTCTTTTCCCACGGTGATCACTTATAGCAAAGGAGCTTAAGGATCGGGCTCTCATTCACGGCCAGCGGAGTTTATGAACTAATATTAAAAGAACAAGCACAAATTAGAGCAAAGTTTGGAGCACTTACACGACCGGTTTGAAGAAATCGGTCCCGCTCGGAGATGAGGGCGAGCGGGGAGGCGGGTGGATCCCCACACGCCGCGTCGGGGTAGCTTGACCTACCCAATGATTACAATACTACACCTCTCGCAGGAGGGGGATCTTGGGGTGGGGGTTAAGTGATATTACAACTAAAACTACCTTCACATAGGGAGGGGCCTTCAGCCGGCCAAGCGGGGAGGGGAACTTGAGAGAGGAACACCGAAGATGGGAGGTCACCGGTTCTGTCCACGTTCTGTGGGTGCTGATAGATGATCGAAGAAATGGTTGCTGCGACTGATGCCGAATTTTGTTGGGGATGAAACCACCTGGAAAATCTTCGTAGGAGGCTAGGGAAGTCGTCCAAATTTTTTTGATGTCTTCTGGCGTCGACGCTGGTCTGGGTGGAGGCCCGAGCAGGGAGGCAGATTCTTGGACTGGCAGCTTCTGGCAGCCAACAGCAGGTTGCAGAGGATGCCCCGTCAGCTCCCGAACTCAGAATCAAGCACCGCTGGAGTTTTTCGAATCATGGACGAGTCCTCTTCACAGAAAAACTGACGGGGAAGCCAAACGATGCCGGAGAAGACCAGGGGACTCTGAACACTGATGACAGGTCGGTGCAGGCTGTGGGAAGCTGAACCGCATACCCGAGGGAGAAAAATGATAACTATGGCCCACGGACGTCGATAGAAGTTCCACTTCTTGATTCTGAAAGTAGACAGGAAGAGGAAGAACTTTGCAGAAGAACTTATGGCCTGAATCTTCCAAGGTTCGTCATGGCAGAGCTTCTACTATGGCTCAGGTGCTCAGCAGGGGCAGCTCTGCGCAGTTGTAGGAGAACGGATTTCCCGGTCAGCTCGGAGCTCGGAAGGGGACGAGACCACTGCCGTTGCGAAGAATATAGGTAGATGCTTCCGTGGATACCTTTTGGGCCTTCAGATTCTCTGGGATGTGGTTGGGGTCGCCTCTGCAAACTGCTACTCTTCTGCTGCCAGCGAACTAAAAACTGGAGATTGAAGATGGTGGGGGGAAATGGGGTATATGGGAGGGGAAATGGAGGTGGATGAGTGTGGGGAGAACCCTGGCTGTGAGGGGGTCTAGGAGGGGGTGTTCCAAGGTGTGGGAGGGGAAGAATAGGGTCTGGAAGGGGGTCTAATAGGTGGTGGGAGGAGGAGCTACGAATTTGGGCTTGGAGGGAGAAGGAGGAAGGTGGGGGGGGCACAAGTGGGTGGAGGGCATGTGAGTTTGAATTTCCTTTAATGTGGGGTGGTCAATGGTGGTCTTGGGGATGGGAAGAGGTGCCTTGGGAAGGTGGAGGGCTGCTTTGGGTAGTGGGAAGGGTGCTTGGGGAAGTAGGTGGGGTAGTTGGGGGTTGGGAGGTGGAGCTACGATTGGTGGAAGCTCTCTTGGGACTAGGGGGTGGAGTAATGGGATGTGTGGGGAAGGGGAGTGGTCTTTAATGGGGGTAGGTGGGAGAGTGGTGGTTGGGAAGGGAGGAGAGAGAAAATTTTCGAAATTGGGTGTGGAGGAGAGAGAAAGGGGAGTGAAAAAGAGAGATTAAGAGAGGGATGGGTGGGGAATCTCTCCCCTAGGGTCTCTCACCCAAAAAATGGAATCTCTCCACTAGATAAGAAGTGTAAACTCTCAAAATGGTAAGTTTTTCATTCATTGATTCATTAGTTCAAATGGAGGAAATGGGGTCCTATATATAGGCAACCCACATTTCTACAAAAGACCTTGACTCTTAACACAATGACAAATAACCAAGGGAAGGGGGGGTGCCCTTGGGCCAAGCCCAATGAATTGGGCCCATAAACTAATCTATCAACATAATGACACTTAACCTAGGTAAATGACTTATTAACCTAGGTACAAGACTCAAATAAAAGAAAAATTACATAATTAAGACTCAAAAAAAATATGAAAGTTACATGAATTGACTTAGAAAAATGTGACGGATGTAATGGAACCATGCTGGCGGGCAACCGGGGCTTTGAAAATATATGGGGCGAGAGATGCCCCCATCATACTCTCGGGGTGCGGAGAACTCGACTCCGTCGAGTAAGAGTCCTTCCCTCCTCGGAGGGTGTAGAAGTGGTATCGCCCACAAGTCTTCCGAACGAGACCGATCCATCCACCTGCCGAGATAGCGCTCGTATACCTTGCTCCTGGTGGTAGTGACATGTTCACCCAATATTCATTCAATGCGCTCACGCTGGGCTCTCTTGGCTGGTGGTCTCTCCTCTCGGGTGGGTGCTCTCTCAACAGGAGGAATAGGCTCAATATTCTCACTGGGTACCACCGGGGGCCCCTTATATGGCACTAGGTCGGCTACATTGAATGTGGGACTTACTCCATACTCCTCGGGAATATCTAACTCATAGGCATTAGTGCCAAGGCGTCTCAAAACCCGGAAGGGACCAGCCCCATGATGCCTCAACTTAGAGATGACTCTCGGGGGGAGCCTCCTCGTCCTCACCATCACAAAGTTACCCACATGGAATTCTTGGTGCCGTCGATGAGAGTTGGTTTGCCTTTTATGAGTCTCATTCTTTTTGTTTATGTGCTTGCTAAGGTTTTCATGTAATTTTGTGAATGCTGACATTCTAGGGGTGATGGGTGGACCTGGGCAACCAAAAGTAGACCAATCATGCTTTGATGCCAAGAAGACTTTGATGGAATTTGGAGGGCCGGGGCAACCATATGTGGACTTATCATACAATGTTGTCATGTAGACTTTGGTGGGCCTAGGTGGGCCGGGGCACCCGTAGGTGAACCTATCATGCAAAGTGGTGATGAATGTAGGGGGACCCGGACATCCGTAGATGCTTTTGACATGCATACCATGATAATGAAGGTGGACCAATACATCCGAATATGGGCCACTCATGCTTTCTACTTGACATGTGGGTGGTATGAATGAATGGACCCCTCATGGTGTTCATGCCAAGTGGTGTGGTAAGCCTAGACACATGCATGTTTTTCTTAAGGGTGACTTCCATGTGTATAGGTGTGGGACAACCTTTGAACTCCCATTGGAAAGGATCGAACGGATCTAAGAATGTGGTCATCATAGGGTGGAGCACAACCTCATTACCTAGGGATATGTGGCCCAAGGTCATGGCTCCCAAGGTGTAACCCAGGTCTAGGATGGAGTGGATTGGGTCAAACATGGTGAGTTGGTGTAGGGAAAGGTGGGTGGTGGATAAAGTGTTTGGGTCACACGAGTCTCTTGACTCCCATTGGAATGGATCATATGGATCATAAAATGGGTTACCTAGGGGGAGGAACTCCATGTCCTCAAGATCCTCAAAAGGTGTTAAGTCATCCTTCTCCATGATAGTTGGGCCAATGTTCTTGGCAAGTGGGTCGGCCATGAGTGGAGGGCTTGGCTTTCTACCCGAGATAAGAAGCTCTAAATCGAGGAGAAGGTTGGGCTCATCGGGTGTAGGGAGGAATAGAAGGAGGTCGCTAGTGTAGCAACCAATGGTGCAAACCGAGGTGATAGACCCTATGCATAGGTGTAGGAGGCTAAGGCTCCTAGGTTGTTCGACCATAGGGGTCAACATGCTAGTCATCTCTAATTGCCATGCTATGCCCTTGAGAAGGTCCTCTAAGGTTTCCACTTGGTAGGAGTTTTGGATTATGGTGTGATAAGAGGAGATGGGCACTATGTGATGGTTTTCCTTCATGGGTGGGAAATTGTGGTCCATGATCTCTCTTATTGGGCTCTCCTTTAGCCAACTAACAAGGGGTTCTCCGAAGATGAGCTTGGTCCCAACTAGAGAGGGTGATGTAAGGGGAAGACCATCGTGTGATATTTCTTTTTCAACTTGGACTTGGGTTTCCTCCAAGGTGGGGAGTGGGTTTAGAGTGTTCTCAACTATTGAATCGAGTATGAGTTCTTCTATCAAGGAGGTGAGAGGGTCTTTTGGGGTGATGAGGGTTGGTGTGTGGTGCTCCCGGGGTGGAGGGTAAAGGGAAACTTGGATTGGTAGGGTGGGGTTTGGGAGTGGAAGTAGTGGAGGCCTAGGTTGGGGTAGGATTGGGTTGGAAGTGGAAGGTGGGTTTGGTGATGAGATTTGGGTTGATGGGTTTTGAGGGGGGTACCTCTTTTTGGGGATGATGGAGGGGTAGTGGTGGGGACCAAGGGGAGATGTGGGGTATGGGTTTGGTGAGGGATTGTGGAAGGGGGTTTTGGTTGGAGTGCGGGGACCCTTAGAGGATTTGGTGTAGAGGTGGATGCTTGGTTTATTTGGGCCTTAAGGGAGAGGACTTGGTCGCGAAGTGTAGTTATGATGGTTGAGAAGTGATTTGTTGGGAGTGGTGGGGGAGGAAGCCTAAAGGTGATATCAAGTTGGTCGGATGGGGATGGAGGAGTGGTAGTGCACCTCGGGCTAGGGGTGTTAGAGTAGAAGGGGTGGGAATATTTGAGGATGTAGATTTTTCTAAGTTCTTTCTTCATATCATCGCATGAGGAAATGGGTTCTTGTTTCCTAACGTCCCTTAAGCCCACTATGTTCCTCCATTTTTGCTTGGCTTGACCCCGAAATTGCCCCATGGCAACGCGGACTCTTGCGGGTCCATAAACCATAGTTCTCTCAAAGTGTTTTTCCATGGTGACCTCCCACTTTAGGTAGGCACTATAGCATGATCCATCGAAGAGGAGATCCTCAAAAGAGATTATGTCAAATGGAGGGTTGATCGGTCCCTTATGGGGGGTCGAGTGGGATGAATGTGACCAAAGAGAGGTAGCCATGTTGATGAATGCAAATGTGCCCAAGGACTAGACTTAGTAGAGACAAGTCTAAAACTTGCTCTGATACCAATTGATGTGACACAACCTAGGACTTAAACAAACAAGCACAATCGTAATCAAACGGACCGATGTCGGCGATCGCTCACCCGATGCTCACCAAGACCCGGGGTAACTTGGCAATGCCAAGTGGAGGTTGTGTGGGCTGGGCCCTTGCTGGTAGAGGGCCAGCAAGGCCTAAGTTGATTCCCAAGGGTAATGGCAACCCAATTCAAGGGAGCCGACGTCGTGCCGAGGGCACGGGTTCCACCCTTTTCCCACGGTGATCACTTATAGCAAAGGAGCTTAAGGATCGGGCTCTCATTCACGGCCAGCGGAGTTTATGAACTAATATTTAAAGAACAAGCACCAATTAGAGTAAATTTTGGAGCACTTACTCGACCGGTTTGAAGAACAGGTCCCGCTCGAAGATGAGGGCGAGCAGGAAGGCGGGTGGATCCCCACACGCCGCGTCGAGGTAGCTTGACCAGCCCAAATGATTACAATACTACACCTCTCGCAGGAGGGGGATCTTGGGGTGGGGGTTAAGTGATATTACAACTAAAACTACCTCCACATAGGGAGGGGCCTTCAGCCGGCCAAGCGGGGAGGAGAACTTGAGAGAGGAACACCGAAGATGGGAGGTCGCCGATTCTATCCACGTTCTATGGGTGCTGACAGATGATCGAAGAAATGGTTGCTGCGACTGATGCCGAATTTTGTTGGGGATGAAACCACCTGGAAAATCTTCGTAGGAGGCCAGGGAAGTCGTCCAAATTTTGTTGATTTCTTCTGGCGCCGACGCTGGTCTGGGTGGAGGCCCGAGCAGGGAGGCAGATTCTTGGACTGGCAGCTTCTGGCGGCCAACAGCAGGTTGCAGAGGATGCCTCGTCAGCTCCCGAACTCAGAATCAAGCACCGCTGGAGTTTTTGGAATCGTGGACGAGTCATCTTCACAGAAAAATGGACGGGGAAGCCAAATGATGCCGGAGAAGACCAAGGGAGTCTGAACACTGATGACAGGTCGGTGCAGGCTGTGGGAAGCTGAACCACGTACCCGAGAGAGAAAAATGATAACTATGGCCCACGGACGTCGATAGAAGTTTCACTTCTTGATTCTGAAAGTAGATAGGAAGAGGAACAACTTTTCAGAAGAACTTGTGGCCTGAATCTTCCAAGGTTCGTCGTGGCAGAGCTTCTACTATGGCTCAGGTGCTCAGCAGGGGCAGCTCTGCGCAGTTGTAGGAGAACGGATTTCTCGGTCAGCTCGAAGCTCGGAAGGGGATGAGACCACCGCCGTTGCGAAGAAGACAGGTAGACGCTTCCGTGGATACCTCTTGGGCCTTCCGATTCTCTGGTATGCGGTTTGGGTCGCCTCTGCAAACTGCTACTCTTCTGCTGCCAGTGAATTGAAAACTGGAGGTTGAAGATGGTGGGGGAAAATGGGGTATATGGGAGGGGAAATGGAGGTGGATGAGTGTGGGGAGAACCCTAGCTGTGAGGGGGTCTAGGAGGGGGTGTTCCAAGGTGTGGGAGGGGAAGAATAGGGTCTGGAAGGGGGTCTAACATGTGGTGGGAGGAGGAGCTACGAATTTGGGTTTGGAGGGAGAAGGAGGAATGTGGGGGGGCACAAGTGGGTGGAGGGCATGTGAGTTTGAATTTCCTTTAATGTGGGGTGGTCAATGGTGATCTTGGGGATGGGAAGAGGTGCCTTGGGAAGGTGGAGGGCTGCTTTGGGTAGTGGGAAGGGTGCTTGGGGAAGTAGGTGGGGTAGTTGGGGGTTGGGAGGTGGAGTTACGATTGGTGGAAGCTCTCTTGGGACTAGGGGGTGGAGTAATGGGATGTGTGGGGAAGAGGAGTGGTCTTTAATGGGGATAGGTGGGAGAGTGGTGGTTGGGAAGGGAGGAGAGAGAAAATTTTCGAAATTGGGTGTGGAGGAGAGAGAAAGGGGAGTGAAAAAGAGAGATTAAGAGAGGGATGGGTGGGGAATCTCTCTCCTAGGGTCTCTCACCCAAAAAATGGAATCTCTCCACTAGATAAGAAGTGTAAACTCTCAAAATGACAAGTTTTTCATTCATTGATTCATTAGTTCAAATGGAGGAAATGGGGTCCTATATATAGGCAACCCACATTTCTAGAAAAGACCTTGACTCTTAACACAATGACAAATAACCAAGGGAAGGGGGGGTGCCCTTGGGCCAAGCCCAATGAATTGGGCCCATAAACTAATCTATCAACATAATGACACTTAACCTTGGTAAATGACTCATTAACCTAGGTACAAGACTCAAATAAAAGGAAAATTACATAATTAAGACTCAAAGAAAATATGAAAGTTACATGAATTGACTTAGAAAAATGTGACGGATGTAATGGAACCATGCTGGCGGGTAACCGGGGCTTTGAAAATATATGGGGCGAGAGATGCCCCCATCATACTCCCGGGGTGCGGAGAACTCGACTCCGTCAAGTAAGAGTCCTTCCCTCCTCGAAGGGTGTAGAAGCGGTATCGCCCACAAGTCTTCCGAACGAGACCGATCCATCCACCTGCCGAGATAGCGCTCGTATACCTTGCTCCTGGTGGTAGTGACATGTTCACCCAATATTCATTCAATGCGCTCACGCTGGGCTCTCTTGACTGGTGGTCTCTCCTCTCGGGTGGGTGCTCTCTCAACAGGAGGAATAGGCTCAATATTCTCACTGGGTACCACCGGGGGCCCCTTATATGGCACTAGGTCGGCTACATTGAATATGGGACTTACTCCATACTCCTCGGGAAGATCTAACTCATAGGCATTAGTGCCAAGGCGTCTCAAAACCCGGAAGGGACCAGCCCCATGATGCCTCAACTTAGAGATGGCTCTCGGGGGGAGCCTCCTCGTCCTCACCATCACAAAGTTACCCACATGGAATTCTTGGTGCCATCGATGAGAGTTGGTTTGCCTTTTATGAGTCTCATTCTTTTTGCTTATGTGCTTGCTAAGGTTTTCATGTAATTTTATGAATGCTGACATTCTAGGGGTGATGGGTGGACCTGGGCAACCAAAAGTAGACCAATCATGCTTTGATGCCAAGAAGACTTTGATGGAATTTGGAGGGCCGGGGCAACCATATGTGGACTTATCATGCAATGTTGTCATGTAGACTTTGGTGGGCCTAGGTGGGCCGGGGCACCCGTAAGTGAACCTATCATGTAAAGTGGTGATGAATGTAGGGGGACCCGGACATCCGTAGATGCTTTTGACATGCTTAAGACCCATGATAAATGAAGGTGGACCAATACATCCGAATATGGGCCACTCATGATTTCTACTTGACATGTGGGTGGTATGAATGAATGGACCCCTCATGGTGTTCATGCCAAGTGGTGTGGTAAGCCTAGACACATGCATGTTTTTTCTAAGGCGCGCCACAGAGTGTGACGGTCACTGGAAGGACCGTCACACTCGCCCGACGGTGAAACGGCGGGAAAAGCCCAAAAAACCCAACCACGCCCCCATGCCTCCACCGGAGAGGGGGAAATCAAAGGGGAACACCCCTGGGGACCCCTAGCATGATACTAGGCCACCAAAACGTGAAATCGCGGGCTAAATTCATAGATCGGGAAAGCTCTCCCCAAATCATGGAAAATCCCAAACCCGCTTAATCAAGCCCCTCTCGACCTCCCCTCGGCCTATAAACCACGGAAATGAATGGCGGGGAGCTAGGGAACATCACCCTACCTCAATGGAGCGAATGCTCCATCGAATCGTTACCGAGATCGCAAAGAACGCTTTGAAAACCCTCGTCCCTTCACGGTTCCCCACAAGCTTTACGCCGCCACGATCACCTCGTCGTCGCCCACGTCGTCACGCCGTCGCCCCGAACCGTCTGCAGCCAGAAGGGGACGTCGCCGCGGCCGAATGAGAGAGAAAGAGAGAGGGAGGGGCGGTGGTCACGGTGGGGAGAAGAGAAGGAAGAAGAAGAAGAAGAAGAAGAGGGTGGGGGGAGAGAGAGAAAAGTGAGATATTTATAGAAAATTCAGAAATTTAGAAAAATACCAAAAAATAGAAAATTACATTTCCGCGATCCTCGGAACGCACCGATCGCAACGGTACCACTCGTGCCCAGGTGAACGACCCGGTTCACCCGCAGCGAGGTTCTGAAAGAATTACCGAAACCCACACCGAAAATCAAAAAACACATGCGGAAAAAGCCACGGAACGCTTCCGGGCCTCCGAAACAACTCCGGATCGCGTCGATCCGAACACGAAAGATGCCCGAAACGAGATTTCGGACACAACGAAGTCGGACACTCCAAGAAACCAGATCCGGGACCCACGAAGAAGGATCCGAAAGATCCGGGATATTACAGCCCTCCCCCCTTAAACGAATTTCATCCTCGAAATTAAGAATAACCCAAAGGGAAAGCAGAGGAAGACTCACTCGAACAGGTAAGGGAACTACTGACGCATCTCGTCCTCACGTTCCCAAGAAGCCTCACCACCAGAGTGTCGCTGCCACACCACCTTCACCAAGGGGATGGCCTTGCTCCGCAGGCGCTGCTCTCGCCTATCCACAACGCGGACGGGAAACTCTAGAAGAGAAAGATCTGGAGTCACCTCGGGCCACATAGAATCCTCAAGCACATGAGAGTCATCAGGCATATACTTCCGCAACATCGAAACGTGGAACACGTCATGCATTGACGCCAACTCAGGGGGCAACTGCAACCGATAAGCTACCTCACCGATGCGCTCCACAGTCACAAAGGGACCAACATAGCGGGGACTCAACTTCCCACGCCATCCAAAGCACATCACCCCCTTCATCGGAGAAACTCTCAAGAACACACGATCACCCACGGCGAACGCGAGAGGCTGCCTCCTCCGGTCAGCATAGCTCTTCTGCCGACTCTGAGCCGCCAACATGTTCTGACGAACCAGGTGCACAACATCTGCACACTACTGTACCAACTCCGGTCCCGTCAATACATGCTCACCAACCTCAAACCAATCAAGTGGAATCCGACACGGACGCCCATACAACGCCTCATAAGGAGCCATGCCGATGCTCGAATGATAGCTGTTGTTGTAGGCAAACTCCACCAACGGTAGGTGGTGAATGCAACTCCCCTGCCACTCCAGGCAGCAGGATCTCAGCATATCCTCCAAAG
This sequence comes from Amorphophallus konjac, assembly GCA_022559845.1. Taxonomy (NCBI): domain Eukaryota; kingdom Viridiplantae; phylum Streptophyta; class Magnoliopsida; order Alismatales; family Araceae; genus Amorphophallus; species Amorphophallus konjac. Next base: position 34,594,331 of record CM040125.1, read on the forward strand.
TCTGGATGGTCCTCTCAGACTAACCATCTGACTGAGGATGGTACGCTAACAACTCCGTGCCAAGAGCTCGCTAGAAACTCCTCCAGAATCCAGAAGTGAAGCGCGGATCCCGATCTGACACAATGGAAAAGGGAATCCCATGCAACGGAACGATCCGCTGCACATAAAGACGAGCCAACCTGGACACGCTCTAGCTGACCTTGACCGGTAGCAACCGAGTCACCTTCGTCAGCCGATCTACCAGCAACTAAATACTATGCTGCCCACTCGGAGTCCTCGACAACCCCACCACAAAATCCATGGTCACGTGGTCCCACTTCCACGCAGGAACATCCAAGGGTTGGAGAGTACACCCGGGTCACTGATGCTCTGCCTTCACCTGCTGACAGGTCAGGCACCTGGCCACGAACTCGGCCACATCTCTCTTCATGCCAGGCCACCAGAACTGTCTCCGTAAATTCTGATACATCTTCGTCGCACCCGGGTGTACGGTGTACCTGCTCCCATGAGCCTCACGCAACACCGCACGACAAACCTGCTCCTTAGCTGGGACGTACAGCCTGGCACGAAATCGCGCAGCACCGTCCTCGTCGAGTTCCACATCAGCCATACCCAGAATCTGGGGCAACTCAGGGTCCGCATGCTGAGCCTCTGTCACCTGACGGTGGATTGCAGGCGTGACAGTCAGACTCGCAAGCACAGCTAACCCTGGCTCTTGGGGAATCTTGAGCCTAAAAGATACTTCGGACACTTGTTCCCAGAGCCTCCACTTCCTCAACATCAAGGCACGGACCGCGACCTTCCGACTCAAGGCATCGGCTACGACATTCATCCTACCCGGCTGATAAGACAGGGTGAAGTCATAATCTTTCATATACTCCATCCAACGCCTCTGCCTGAGGTTAAGGTCCCTCTGCGTGAACACATACCTCAAACTCTGATGGTCAGTGAATATCTCGAACTTCTCACCGTACAGATAATGCCTCCAGATCTTCAGCGCGAAGATCACAGTCGCCAACTCAAGGTCATGGGTAGGGTAGTTCTCCTCGTGGGGTTTCAGCTGTCGAGATGCGTAAGCCACCACTCTACCATGCTGCATCAACACAGCACCCAGTCCGACCCCGGAAGCATATGTACACACCACAAAATCTCCCGGCCCAGAAGGCAAAACCAACACCGGAGCCGAGGTGAGCAATCTCTTCAGCTCCCTGAAACTTTGCTCACACTCCTCAGACCAGATGAAAGGCACATCCTTCCGTGTGAGTCTAGTCATCGGGGTCGCAATGCGAGAAAAATATTGGATAAACCGACGATAATAACTCGCAAGCCCCAGGAAACTTCGGATCTCAGTCACAGACCTCGGCCTCGGCCATCGCATTACTACCTCGACCTTGGCGGGGTCTACGGAAATGCCATTACCAGAAATCACGTGCCTCAAAAAGTGCACCTCACGAAGCCAGAACTCGCATTTACTGAGCTTCGCATACAACTGATGATCTCGCAGCGTCTGCAGCACCACACCCAAATGGTACGCATGCTCCTCGGCAGACCGTGAATAGACAAGGATGTCGTCCACAAATACGACCATGAACTGGTCCAAATACAGACGAAACACCCTCTGCATCAACTCCATGAAGGCTGCGGGGGCATTGGTGAGCCCAAACGGCATCACAAGAAACTCATAATGCCCGTACCTTGTACCTGTCACGCCCCGATGCGGAATCTCGGGACGTACGATTAGGGGCAAGCGAGCAATAATTCTGAACCATTGCAAACCATTGCACAAAAGGTTGGAAAGGATAATAATCAGAGTTTTATTGATAATAAAGTTGAGTGCACTGGGTAGAACAACTACATCCAAATAATAAGCAAAATAATAGAACAATCTCTCACTAATACTAAGGGTACAAACTGACTCAATAAACTAAAACTATCTCTCGATATCACTCCAGTCCATTCCCGACAAGTTCATCACCTGGAAAGAGGGGAAAAGTAGGAGTGAGCTAAACGCGCTCAGTAGATAACCACAAACAGGTTTACGTAATTAACCATTGATTTCCAATTTATATGAAATACAGTAAATAAAGAATGACGATACGATAAAAGAAACAATGTAAAAGATATCTTGCAAGGTCAAGAAATATAACAATTTACCAAGTAATGAACAAGTAAAGTAACAGTAGAGAATTTGGCCAGCAAGTATGTTACACATGTAACCAAGTAAATACGCACGAGTCAAGTAACAAGAGTTTGTCATAGACGTAACATGTCAAGTCAAGTATTCGGGTGCAATGCCTCACCCTGTCATAAACATCCCAATGGGCTCAATATCTTTTCGGACGCTCTCCCCAGGACCAGACCGGGCCCTTATGATGCGTTGGCATTTCATTTCAATTGGATCACCGATCCCCAGTCTAGACATAGTCAATTATGGCCAATATAATCAGATGAATTCCTGTCGGGTACAAGATGTAAATAACGACACTCGCCTCCTTTGATTCAAGAGTATAACCACGATGAAAAACCCAAAACAAGGTAGTCGTACGGCAAATACCGGGCCGTACTCACATGAGTAACGAGTCACGGGGCCAAGAATGAACGGTTGACAGTAAGCCGTTCGAGAGAGAGAAGTAAGTTTCGAAGAACGAATATACGAACCATTCGGGTCGTATTTTAAGAAATACGGTTCAAGAGAATCCGTATTAAGCATAACGATAATATCTAATTATAAGATAATTTATGCAAAATAGTCACCGGGTTGCCAATAACAATTAAACCAACCAATTTCAGTTTAATGTCCATTGATCAATTCCGGGCTCAAATATGACCGAAGATTATCCAAGGGTAATCGGTCAATTAATCAAGTTAAAACAATAGTCATGATGTAACCGAAATTTACCACGGTAAAAATGTTCTACGGTAAAAATGTAAAGTTTACCGGATGGAGTGTCCGGCTAATTGGTCAAAGACTTGCCATAAGTCGGCCAGTAATTTTCTGATTTACAATAATTTACAGAAATTACCTATGGTAAAGTTTAGCTATTTTACCATACTTATTCAATTTATCCAAAGTTACAAGTGAATTTCAATGATTTTCACTTTAAACAATTTATCAAAATAGATATTGCAAATAACAGAAATTTACTCATGTCATTATCTGTTATTTATGTGGATTGTCAATTTTTACTAATTAACGTTGTTAAATGGGTCAAATAGCAAAAAAAATCAGTTTTCTGGAAGTTAAACGGATGACAGTGGGCCGTTAAACCTACTGGCTGTAAAACGGTTATCATTGGGCCGTTTTATACAAGGCGGGTGGTTCTAATTGGGCCGTTTGTATAAGTCGGGCGGGCAGTTCTGAGCCGTCTAAGAGATAAAGCGGTCCGGTTGGAACCGTTAATCCCTGTAACACGGGAACAGCGAAACAGAAGCATAAATCCGGCGTTTTATGCATTTGAGTACGTAAATAAATGGAAAAGCATGGTTTCTACAAGCTAACATGATGCTCTTTCATTCCATTTATCAAATTCAAGGTTTGTGCCATGGTTACCTACCTTAACCGATGAAATAAGGAAAGATGAATGGGGAAGAAGATGAACAGTAGACTTGCAGAGCTTCTTCACAGCAGCAAGAACCTTTTTGTGTTTAAGAAATGTTTAAGGGGGGCTTCCTCTACTTATAGGTTTGGAAGATGAGTGTTTAATCTTCACACACGGTTTGGTCAGAGCCGCAAAATCCTTTGCATTGTTGACAACGTGTTTCTGCCAACCAAAACACGGTTTCACGTGTTTCTCAAGGTAAGGTTAGCCTAATCTAAGCCTAATCCAAAAGATTAAGGAATGGTTAACTAAGACCTCAATTTAATGTTACTAAATGATTTTTAATGAATTGGACCCAAAAGACAAAATTACTAATCAAGACATGCTCTTTCATAATATGATTTTTATGGAATTTTATCACGATGTTTATTGTTAATCTCCCAATCTTAAGATTAAAATAATAATTTAACCCAATGTTCAACGGTTTAGTCGATAGAGAGAGTTTCTGATTTTTACCGATGAAACTTCAGAAGACAAAGTTGCTAAGAAAAATACCCTCTATCAGATGTGATTTTTACAGATTTTTCTAAGGTAGTTGTATTTTCGTATGAATAGTGTTTTCTGCGTTTTTAAGCCAGGCTTAAATCACTGATTAAGCCATGTAAATGATTTTATTAGGGTCAAGTACAGAAGACCAAAGTGTTTACCATGGTCTTTACTAATTAACTACCATTTTTTGGAATTTTTATATGATAGTCAAAATTTTTACTATTTACTATTTACCACAGTCACTATTCAACATTTACTATTTATGAAACTTAATATTTGTACAGAAACTCGGGGTCTTACACCCTCCCCCACTTAAAGAATTTGGTCCTCCAAATTCACTGGACCAAAATATAATAGCTCACCTAGAATAGATTGGGATAACGCTTCCGTATGGCGTCCTCGGATTCCCATGTAGCTTCCTCTATTCCACGCCGACTCCATTGGATTTTAACCATCGGTATGGAACGATTTCGAAGTTGTTGCTCTTTCCGATCCAGAACCTTCACTGGTCTTTCTTCATAAGATAGATCCTTCTTAAATTCAAAGTCCACATGTTGAATGATGTGACTAGGGTCGTACACATATTTCCAAAGCATAGATACATGGAATACGTTATGTACACCAGATAATTGAGGAGGTAAGGCCAATCTATAGGCGACTTCACCCACTCGATCAAAGATCTCAAATGGACCAATATACCTTCGGCTTAACTTGCCATGAATACCGAATCGACGAATACCTCTTGAAGGAGAGACTTTTAAGAACACATGCTCGCCAATTTGAAATTCCAAATCTCTTCTTCTATTATCAGCATAGCTCTTTTGCCTCCATTGAGCCACAAGTAACCGGTCTCGGATAATACGAATATTTTGTGATGACTCCGAGATAAGATCCGGTCCAAGCCATTGCTTCTCGCCAACCTCATCCCAACATAATGGAGAACGACAGCTCCTTCCATACAAAGCCTCGAAAGGTGTCATCTGTATGCTGGATTGATAACTATTGTTGTAGGCGAATTCTATCAATGCTAAATGATCGCTCCAACTTCCACCGAAGTCGATCATACAAGCTCTCAACATATCTTCCACTATTTGATTAGTTCTCTCGGTCTGTCCATCTGTTTGCGGATGAAATGCAGTGCTAAAATTCAGACGGGTACCAAGAGATTCTTGCAATCCTTTCCAAAAATGAGAAGTAAATCTCGGATCTCTATCGGATATAATGTTGACTGGGATACCATGAAGCCTAACCACTTCCTTTAAATATAATGCTGCCAGCACATCAACTGTCCACTTGGACTTAATAGATAAGAAATGTGCGGATTTAGTCAGTCGATCCACAATTACCCATATAGCATCATAACCACCTCGAGTCTTAGGAAGACCCATAATGAAATCCATGCCAATACTCTCCCACTTCCATTGGGGTATATCAAGTGGTTTCAATTTACCTGCCGGTCTGAAATGCTCGGCCTTTACTTGTTGACAAACAACACATGTACTCACGAAATTTGCAATTTCCCTTTTCATGTTCGGCCACCAAAATGACCTTTTCAAATCCTTGAACATCTTAGTGCCTCCCGGATGGATAGTATATTTGGATCTATGGGCTTCTTCAAGAATCCGATTCTTTATATTAGCCTCATTCGGTACACAAGTTCTACCTTGAAATAATAATCTTCCATCATCGGCTATCGAGAAATCAGGTCTGCTACTCAAGCTTTCCTTAATCTCGACTAGCTCGGGATCAATATCTTGCAATAACTTGATTTCTACCAACAATTCGGGCTTCAGTTGCAACTGGGAAATCAATATCCGGTCATTATCAATATTGATATCCAGACTAGCCATTTGCTCCAGTAATTTCCATTCTTGTAACATAAGACTAGATATCTTAGCCACAGGCTTCCGACTTAAAGCATCAGCAACCACATTGCCTTTGTCCGGGTGATACTTAATAGAAAAGTCAAAATCCTTTATATACTCCAACCATCTTCTTTGTCTCATGTTCAATTCCTTTTGAGAAAATAAGTATTTCAGACTTTTGTGATCCGAAAATACCGTAAATGATTCACCATATAAGTAGTGCCTCCAAATCTTCAAAGCAAATACCACGGCTGCCAATTCCAAATCATGAACTGGATAATTAACTTCATGCTTTCTTAGCTGCCTAGAAGAATAGGCAATCACCTTGCCGTGCTGCATAAGCACACAGCCTAAGCCAATACCAGAAGCATCAGTGTAAACCACGAAACCACCCTCACCAGAAGGTAAGGTTAAAATAGGGGTAGTAGTCAGACAATCCTTCAGAGTCTGAAAACTCCGTTGGCATTCAATTGACCACTCAACTTAATCTCTTTGCGGGTTAACTTTGTCAGAGGTACCGCAATCTTAGAGAAATCTTGAATAAACCTTCGATAGTAACCAGCCAGGCCAAGAAAACTCCTCACTTCAGTAACACTGGTAGGTTGTTCCCAATTCTTTACTGCTTCCACCTTCGATGGATCTACAGAAATACCATCCTTGGTAATAATATGTCCTAGAAAAGACACCTATTGTAACCAGAAATCACACTTGCTCAACTTAGCATATAATTGGTGATCTCTCAATAATTACAAAGCCATCCTCAGATGCTCGGCATGTTCTCTTTCACTCTTGGAATATATCAAAATATCATCTATGAATGCCACAACCCATTGATCAAGGTAGGGTCGGAACACACTGTTCATTAACTGCATGAAAGCTGCCGGTGCATTCGTTAACCCAAAAGGCATAACGACAAACTCATAATGGCCATACCGGCTACGGAAAGCTGATTTATAAATATCCTCTTCTTTAATCCGTAACTGGTGATATCCAGATCGAAGATCTATCTTAGAAAAATAAGAAGCTCCAGTAATCTGGTCAAATAACTCATCAATCCTTGGCAAAGGATACTTGTTCTTGACAGTCAACTGGTTAAGTTGCCGATAATCGATGCATAATCTCATCGAACCATCTTTCTTCCGAACAAACAATACAGGAGCTCCCCAAGGGGAAACACTCGGGCGAATAAAACCCTTCTCGAGTAATTCCAACAATTGCTGCTTCAATTCCCGTAATTCCGCAGGAGACATGCGATAAGGGGCTTTAGAAACAGGAGACGATCCAGGAATAAGATCAATAGAGAATGTAACTTCACGCTGAGGCGGAAGTCCTGGTAACTCCTCTGGAAATACGTCCGGAAATTCTCGGACAATAGAAATGTCCTTAATCTCGATCTGCTGTTCAGGGGACGCAAGAACAAAAGCCAGAAAAGCTTCGCATCCACGCCTCAATAACTTATCAGCACGAAGAGTCGAGATAAGAGAGATAGAACTAGGGTGTTTCACTCCCTTGAAGGATAATCCGGGGTGTCTAGAAAAAGACATGGAACAAGAACTACAATGAACATTGACCTCATACCGAGCCAACCAATCCGCTCCTAGGATTACATCGTAATCCTTCATGTCCATACAAATCAAATCAGCTGGAAAATTCTGATCATTCACCATAACCTTACTAGAAGGATAGTAATGCTGAATTGCTGATTTAGAACCAATAGGGGTTGATATTTCTAACGGAGAACTCAACAAAACAGGTGCCATAGCTAAATATTTAGCAAATCTCCGTGAAATAAAAGAATGTGTTGCACCAGTATCAATTAGAACAAAAGCTGGCAAGTTGAATATAACAAGAGTACCTTCGACGAGTCCACCATCCTCGGCGATATCTTTTTCCTTTGCATGAAGATCCTGGAGCCTGCCTTGAGGCTTCTTGAAATTCAGAGGTTTTGCCGGGATAGCTTGTTCCGATAATAAAGGACAGTTGGGTATACGGTGCTCTTTGCTTCCACACCGCAGACATGCACCTAGCTTGCGCCAACAATCTTCCATCTTGTGACCAGGACGATCACAATATCGGCATACGCCCTTGAATGGAATCATAGAATCAGGTTTCTTGTCTTCTTGTCGCGGCATTTTGCCTTTCCACGAACCAGAACCAGAACTTGAACCAGAACTAGTAAAGGGTCTTTTCTTACTCGGGTCAGTGCCAAATCCAGGTTTAACATTCTTGAGTGCCTTCGGTTGCTCTTTCTTGTTACCTTGACCACGAATCCTTTCAGTCATTTCCAAAGTATCTTCTAATATTTGTGCCTTTCTTACCATCTCAGAATATGTAGAAATTTCCAGTGGTGCAAGTTGATTGATATAATGAAGTCGAAGACCATTGAGGAAACGCTTCGCCTTCATTCTCTCAGTCGAAATAAGATGTCTTGCATAACGAGAGAGTCGTGAAAACTGAGCCTCATATTCTGATACCGATAAACTTCGCTGTTTTAAAGCTGCGAATTCTGCTCCCTTCTTTTCTTGCACGCGGTCAGAAAAATATTTATCATTGAAATATTCCTCGAATTCCTCCCACGAGACTTGTTGATCTCCGAGAGTCGGCTTAACAGACTCCCACCAAGCACGTGCATCACGTTCCAGTTGAAAAACGGATAAAAGAACACGTTCTTGGTCAGTGCATTGCATGACCTCAAAAATTCTTGCCATCTCGTCGAGCCAATTCTCGGCTTCATCGGGATCAGTTGAACCAGCGAATCTAGACGGGTTCATTCCTCGAAAATTCTGATATAAATCACCAGTGCCATGAGCTGCGCCATGAGGTGCCGCTCCAGCTCCTGCCTGAGCCAGTGCATTCAAGGCTTGCGTAAGTCCTTGAACTGTACGCTGTAAATTCCTCATCTCAGCACGATTGGCTGCCATTTCTAGTTAAGTGCCTATATAAAATAGTTACTCGGATTATTTATGAGAGAAGAACTTCTTAGATGAGAAGAGAAGAACTAGATAAGAAGAACATGATTATGGTTAAATAACTTAACCCAAATTTCTACCCAATTCTCACAAGGTTGTTTTCTTAAGCCTATAACCAATAAACCTATAACATTAAAGTGAAATACCTAGGACAAATTGACCTAGGCTCTGATACCAACTAAAATGTCACGCCCCGATGCGGAATCTCGGGACGTACGGTTAGGGGCAAGCGAGCAATAATTCCGAACCATTGCAAACTATTGCACAAAAGGTTGGAAAGGATAATAATCAGAGTTTTATTGATAATAAAGTTGAGTACACTGGGTAGAACAACTACATCCAAATAATAAGCAAAATACTAGAACAATCTCTCACTAATACTAAGGGTACAAACTGACTCAATAAACTAAAACTATCTCTCGATATCACTCCAGTCCATTCCCGACAAGTTCATCACCTGGAAAGAGGGGAAAAGTAGGAGTGAGCTAAACGCGCTCAGTAGATAACCACAAACAGGTTTACGTAATTAACCATTGATTTCCAATTTATATGAAATACAGTAAATAAAGAATGACGATACGATAAAAGAAACAATGTAAAAGATATCTTGCAAGGTCAAGAAATATAACAATTTACCAAGTAATGAACAAGTAAAGTAACAGTAGAGAATTTGGCCAGCAAGTATGTTACACATGTAACCAAGTAAATACGCACGAGTCAAGTAACAAGAGTTTGTCATAGACGTAACATGTCAAGTCAAGTATTCGGGTGCAATGCCTCACCCTGTCATAAACATCCCAATGGGCTCAATATCTTTTCGGGCGCTCTCCCCAGGACCAGACCGGGCCCTTATGATGCGTTGGCATTTCATTTCAATTGGATCACCGATCCCCCGTCTAGACATAGTCAATTATGGCCAATATAATCAGATGAATTTCTGTCGGGTACAAGATGTAAAGGACGACACTCGCCTCCTTTGATTCAAGAGTATAACCACGATGCAAAACCCAAAACAAGGTAGTCGTACGGCAAACACCGGGCCGTACTCACATGAGTAACGAGTCACGGGGCCAAGAATGAACGGTTGACAGTAAGCCGTTCGAGAGAGAGAAGTAAGTTCCGAAGAACGAATATACGAACCATTCGGGTCGTATTTTAAGAAATACGGTTCAAGAGAATCCGTATTAAGCATAACGATAATATCTAATTATAAGATAATTTATGCAAAATAGTCACCGGGTTGCCAATAACAATTAAACCAACCAATTTCAGTTTAATGTCCATTGATCAATTCCGGGCTCAAATATGACCGAAGATTATCCAAGGGTAATCGGTCAATTAATCAAGTTAAAACAATAGTCATGATGTAACCGTAATTTACCACGGTAAAAATGTTCTACGGTAAAAATGTAAAGTTTACCGGATGGAGTGTCCGACTAATTGGTCAAAGACTTGCCATAAGTCGGCCAGTAATTTTCTAGTTTACAGTAATTTACAGAAATTACCTATGGTAAAGTTTAGCTATTTTACCATACTTATTCAATTTATCCAAAGTTACAAGTGAATTTCAATGATTTTCACTTTAAACAATTTATCAAAATAGATATTGCAAATAACAGAAATTTACTCATGTCATTATCTGTTATTTATGTGGATTGTCAATTTTTACTAATTAACATTGTTAAATGGGTCAAATAGTAAAAAAAATCAGTTTTCTGGAAGTTAAACGGATGACAGTGGGCCGTTAAACCTACTGGCTGTAAAACGGTTATCATTGGGCCGTTTTATACAAGGCGGGCGGTTCTAATTGGGCCGTTTGTATAAGTCGGGCGGGCAGTTCTGAGCCGTCTAAGAGATAAAGCGGTCCGGTTGGAACCGTTAATCCCTGTAACACGGGAACAGCGAAACAGAAGTATAAATCCGGCGTTTTATGCATTTGAGTACGTAAATAAATGGAAAAGCATGGTTTCTACAAGCTAACATGATGCCCTTTCATTCCATTTATCAAATTCAAGGTTTGTGCCATGCTTACCTACCTTAACCGATGAAATAAGGAAAGATGAATGGGGAAGAAGATGAACAGTAGACTTGCAGAGCTTCTTCACAGCAGCAAGAACCCTTTTGTGTTTAAGAAATGTTTAAGGGGGGCTTCCTCTACTTATAGGTTTGGAAGAGGGGTGTTTAATCTTCACACACGGTTTGGTCAGAGCCGCAAAATCCTTTGCATTGTTGACAACGTGTTTCTGCCAACCAAAACACGGTTTCACGTGTTTCTCAAGGTAAGGTTAGCCTAATCTAAGCCTAATCCAAAAGATTAAGGAATGGTTAACTAAGACCTCAATTTAATGTTACTAAATGATTTTTAATGAATTGGACCCAAAAGACAAAATTACTAATCAAGACATGCTCTTTCATAATATGATTTTTATGGAATTTTATCACGAGGTTTATTGTTAATCTCCCAATCTTAAGATTAAAATAATAATTTAACCCAATGTTCAACGGTTTAGTCGATAGAGAGAGTTTCTGATTTTTACCGATGAAACTTCAGAATATAAAGTTGCTAAGAAAAATACCCTCTATCAGATGTGATTTTTAGAGATTTTTCTAAGGTAGTTGTATTTTCGTATGAATAGTATTTTCCGCGTTTTTAAGTCAGGCTTAAATCACTGATTAAGCCATGTAAATGATTTTATTAGGGTCAAGTACAGAAGACCAAAGTGTTTACCATGGTCTTTACTAATTAACTACCATTTTTCAGAATTTTTATATGATAGTCAAAAATTTTACTATTTACTATTTACCACAGTCACTATTCAACATTTACTATTTACGAAATTTAATATTTGTACAGAAACTCGGGGTCTTACAGTACCAGACGTAGTCTTCTCCACATCAGACTCGCGAATTCTCAGCTGATAGTAACCGGACTGTAAATCAATCCTCGAGAATACTCGAGTGGACTGAAGCTGGTCGAACAAATCATCAATCTGTGGCAACGGATACTTTTTCTTAATGGTCTCTTCATTCAGCTGTCGGTAGTCAATGCACAACCGCAAGCTACCGTCCTTCTTCTTCACAAACAACACAGGCGCACTCCAAGGGGAAAAGCTAGGACGAATGTACCCCTTGACCAGCAACTCTTGTAACTGCGCCCGCAACTCCCTCAACTCAGCGGGAACCATATGGTAGGGAGCCTTCGCCAAAGGTCCCGTACCCGGCACCACCTCAATAACGAAATCGATCTCCCATTGGGGAGGCAATCCCGATAAGTCCTCCAGGAAAATATCGGGAAACTCGCACACCACCGAAATGTCCTCGACATCCGGACACGGCTGGTCTACCAAGACCACAGAAGCGAGGAAACCCTGACAACCCGCATCAAAGAAACGGCAAGCTCGAATCGCAGAGATAAGAAAGCGGGAAGAGGAAGATCTGATACCTTAGAAATAGAAGGTGGGTCCACGAAGTCACCGAAAATAAACTCTCTTCGAGCCACAATCCACCAATGCATGATGTGCCTCGAGCCAATCCATGCCCAAAATCACATCAAAGTCCTGAAGCGGCAACGCATAGAGCCTAGCCGGAAAACTCCACCCTTCCACCCACACGGGAACCTCATCGAAGCAATACGGAGTGATCATAAAATCACACGAAGGCAACTCCACTGCCAAATCATAGGACAACTGGGTCACCGGCTCCTCGATACTCAGCGTGAAATCCTCCGAAATAAATGAATGAGACGCGCCAGAATCAAACAAAACCCGAGCCGCATAACCCAAAATCTGAACGGTACCTTCCACGAGCTGTGACGCCACTGCCTCAGCCCTGGTCATGTGTGTGATCTGGCATCGAGCTCTCTGCCTGCCTCCCACACTAGCTGACCTGGGTAGCGGCGGATACTGTCCCTACTGCTGCTGCTGCGGCCTCTGCTGCTGGGGAACCTGCTGCTGCTGAGGGAACTGCTGATGTTGCTGCCTCTGAGGACACTCACGCGCCATGTGCCCTGGCTGGTCACACCAAAAAAAGATAATCAGCACCGTGCATTGCCTACCTGGGTGATGCTTGCCAAACCGTGGACACGATTCTCGCGATCCACCCACTGATCCCTGACGCTGAAACGGAACCGACTGCTGTACACTGCCCGACAATGCCTGCCCCTGACCCTTGGACTTCTTCTTCCGAAAACTCTTCCCGAAGAACTTCTTGACCTTCGTGCCAAAAGACACCGATCCTGTCACTGACGCTGCCATGCCGGCGCTCCTGAACCACCCAACGCATGCTTGAAGGAACACTGCTGCTGGGTAGCCGACTGCTGGCTGCGACCTGACAAAGATTACCCCTGACTAATCGATCCTCGAGTCCTCTGTATATCCATCTCCAAAGAAGCCGCAACGCGAGACGCTATCTCCAAATCGGTGGCAGCATTCACGATTAAATGGTGCCTCAGCTCCTGCCTCAAGCCCTGAACGAACTGTGCAGTCTTCACCCTCTCATTCTCCATGATATGAGGTGCATACCGACCCAGCTCGACATACCGGGCCCTGTACTGCAACACGGACATGTCGCCCTGAACCAGCTCCAAAAACTCACGCATCTGCTGCGTAGCAATAAACTCTGGACAGTACGTACGCTCAAAGGCGCTGACGAAGTCGCCCCACGCAATCTGCTCAAGGGGACAAGACCGAAAAGACGTCTTCCACTCGGAAGACCACCATGCTCGAGCCGTACCCTGCAACTGGTTATGGGCCAACATCACCCTGTCCTCTGCAGCACATCTTGCGGAACTGAACACCCGCTCCATCTCGTCGAGCCAATCATGAGCCACATCAGGGTCTAGCTGACCGCCATAGTAAGGGGGATGAAACTGCATGAAATCCCTCACTACTCGGCCTGGCCCACCCTTGGTCGACGAGCCCTCACCAGCCTCTCTGCCGAACTGCTGAGACATAAGCTGGTACATGCCACGGAAGAAATCCTCGGCCCCTGGAACCCTAGCAGCATCCGCTGTCTCGGTGGCCGCTGGTGGCACTCTACTCTGTTCCTCCTGCTGGATCTCCTGACCTCCAGCCGACTGCCCCTGCTGAGAGCGAGTCGCCCGCCTCGGCACCATACACGCACCTGACGCAAAGATAGAAAACACGAAAACGGTAAGGTCAAGAAAAACACACAATGCCCGATACCAGTGTCAACTGTACATCATCCCTGTGGACTAGTGGACCACCACAATTACCTATGATTCTCGTATAATTCCACAACCGCGCTCTGATACCAGCTGTAACGACCCGATAATCCGATTACCGGGAAGACCCGATAACCCGAGACACGCACCGCCACCCACGAGTCCGAAGACTCGGAAGGGTTAGAAGGATGGTGTGGAAACTACACAAGTATCATAAATAATTGCAGAAATTAAACAATTATATAAATAAGCAGGAAATGAATTAACATTTTACATGGTCCACAAGATAACAATAAAATAACAACAGTAGTCCACAACTAGTACAGAGACAAGAAAAGAAAGTACAGCTACACGGGGCATACCCCGGCTCTGACCTCTGGCACTAATGTTGGGCACCTGAACCGCGCTGAGCCTCAGACGAACTCCCATGAAGCCTCGCCTCGCCTGAAACACGGTGAAAACACGCAGGGAATGAGTCTCGAAACAAGACTCAGTAGGGATCACTCGAACCATACCTCGCAAATGGAGAAATCGCTATGCTAGCAGTAAGCGAGTACCTCGAAAAGGAAGCCCTGCCACTACAAAACACCAGTCTCACGGCACGCAAGCCGACACACGCACCACATCGGGAAGACCGAAACGCAACGGTCAACACGACGAAACCCGAAGGTCGAAGCCGCAACGACTGACAGCCTGACACTCCCGACTCGACAGGAGTACCTCCCACTAGAAGCACAGTCGGTAGCATCCCCTGACGACTTACACAGCACCGCAGGTGAACTGCCTGACGTGGTAGCGCCTACCAGAGGCACAGACACCGAACAAGTACCACAACCAAGTGACTAGCTGGGGTCACGCTTGTCAGCGCGGGTCCAACTGCCCCCAACCACGTATGCACACACAGACCATGCGTCCTAGGTCTGGCCCTCTGACTAGTTTTCCCCCGTAGCCGGACTCTGGCTAACGACGAGGGGCCCGACGAAAACCAGTCTAAATAACCATCCTCAGGGTAGCCTCTCGACCACTCCCTGGTGGGACCACACGCGTATAAGAAGGCTACGACTAGTGGAGGGTCACTGACGGAGTAGACTCTCAAGTCAACGGAAAATCACGTCCGCATCCGACGACGTACGGGGACCCCCCACGTACCGACACCGTCGCACGGCGACCACGGTCGGAATAGGAACTGGGTTGCAAACCACCCGGGACAGCCCAGTGCCTGACGGTCTACCCTAGACGCGTCACAGGACTCTGACTGTCTATGCGGGACCGTCACAGACGCCTGACGGTCTAGGCCAGACCGTCACAGACGCCTAACGGTCCAACGCAGGCTGTCACACTCCCAGTGTAAAACGGAGTGTAACGCACCCGCCCTGGTGCGTTACAGACGGTGGCGCGCCTATGCAGGTGCGTCACAGGGAAAAATAAGGGCAAGCTGTGACGCATACCACTCGGTGCGTCATAGCATGTGACTGTCCATTCCTGGAGCATCACACACATGTAACGGTCCAGCCCTGGAGCGTCACACGGCCTGGGGGTTGAATAGCTTCTGACGCACCCACGTTGCGCCGTCACAAGGCTGTGACGCACCAGTCCTGGTGCGTCACATGTCTTGACCCCCAACGGTCAAACCAACAATCGGATGCCAAGGGTCGGGACGCTCTGACGGCCCAACCCAGGCGCGTCACATGCCTGTGGCGGTCTATCGTGGGACCGTCACAGTCCCTGACCCCCAACTGGCTAAACAAGGGCTGTGACGCACCCACCCAGGCGCATCACAGAGTGTGACGGTCACTGGAAGGACCGTCACACTCGCCCGACGGCAACCACGCCCCCATGTCTCCACCGGAGAGGGGGAAATCAAAGGGGAACACCCCTGGGGACCCCTAGCATGATACTAGGCCACCAAAACGTGAAATCGCGGGCTAAATCCATAGATCGGGCGAGCTCTCCCCAAATCATGGAAAACCCCAAACCCGCTTAATCAAGCCCCTCTCGGCCTCCCCTCGGCCTATAAACCACGGAAATGAACAGCGGGGAGCTAGGGAACGTCACCCTACCTCAATGGAGCGAATGCTTCTCCGAATCGTTACCGAGATCGCAAAGAACGCTTTGAAAACCCTCGTCCCTTCACGGTTCCCCACAAGCTTTATGCCGCCACGATCACCTCGTCGTCGCCCACGTCGTCACGCCGTCGCCCCGCACCATCTGCAGCCGGAAGGGGACGTCGCCGCGGCCAAACGAGAGAGAAAGAGAGAGGGAGGGGCGGTGGTCACGGTGGGGAGAAGAGAAGGAAGAAGAAGAAGAAGAAGAAGAGGGTGAGGGGAGAGAGAGAAAAGTGAGATATTTATAGAAAATTTAGAAATTCTAAAAAATATCAAAAAATAGAAAATTACGTTTCCGCGATCCTCGGAACGCACCGATTGCAACGGTACCACTCGTGCCTAGGTGAATGACCCGGTTCACCCGCAGCGAGGTTCCGAAGGAATTATCGAAACCCACACCGGAAATTAGAAAACACACGCGGAAAAAGCCATGGAACACTTCCGAGCCTCAGAAACAACTCCGGATAGCGCCGATCCGAACACGAAAGATGTCCAAAACGAGATTTCAGACACAACAGAGCCGGACACTCCGAGAAACCAGATCCGGGACCCACGAAGAAGGATCCGAAAGGTCCGGGATATTACAGATACCCTCACAGAGCCTGAACAAGTAAAGATGATTGTGTCCAATGCAACCCCACAGTTCAGGCACGTCCTGGCCATGAACAAGCTTACCACAATAGAAGAGCTCTATGAAAGGGCCCGGTATATCCAGAACCAGTTAAAAGACTCCCCCATTATGCACATGTTTGAGCTGCCGAAGCCCAAGGTGGTCAGAAAGATAGGCACCGGTGGAGCGACAGAAGGGGTTGTAACAAATGAGCAGGTGAGTGCAGTCAACAACGCCAACTATGCACTCAACCCAAGGCCTCACAAATGCCCCGACTTCCCCTCTAACAAGGTCCTTTCCCCTCTCATCCTCCACCCCAAAATAATCCACCCCAGAACAATATGCCTCAACCACTTCAACCCCAGCAACAACCCCGACCCCAGCAATAACAACCGCCACTTCAGTACCACCAAGTTTCACCCCCAGGGAATTATGGCCCCCCACAGCAACAAAGGAGGTCGATTGGTCCCAAGAGAGCCCATTGCCCACCATTGCCAAAAACTTTGGCAGATATTTTCAGCACCCTCATGCCCTCAAACACACTCATCCTACCCAGGGAAAGGCTCGCGTGGCCCCCGAATGTTGATACCTCCAAATACTGAATCTATCACAGGCAGCCAGGACACACGGTAGAGAACTGCTTTCAGTTTAAAGATTACATCTACGATACGAATGATGAAGGCGGATTGGGATGAAATGAGGTGATACGTCGCCACTCTCAAAGCCAAGAGACCTCCTCCTAGGTCACAGTTCCAGCAACTTCAATAGCAGCCACAGCAACAACCACAACAACAACAATAGCCTCAGCAGGCACAACAACAACAGCCCAACATGGGCATAATCCAGAATCCATTGTCGGAGCACCAACAGCCCAATCACCAGGTCAACCACATCTCCTCCTTCCCGGAAGTCGGGAGAGAGCAGGTGTGGCACCCAGAAAGTACCTCTATTCTTTCTACCGCCAACCCTATCGTCATGCAACCCCCTCGCCTTTCCTGGGTAGCACCTCTCTCTCATCAACCCGCATTACAACCTATAGTACCGCCTTCACCATTTTCACTACCATCACGCCCTCTCATTCGCACCCCTCCTACTAACTCACCAATGACCTATCAGCCAACACCCTCCACTATGCCCTCACACCCTCTCATCTTCTCTCACTCCTCCATTTTGCCATCCACCTCTACTGCATCTACCCCTGTGCCTTCCAAACCTCTTATCATCCGTCAACCATATGTGACCCCGCCTGTCTCCACAATACCCCCACCAATGCCTTCAAAACCACTCATCACCCACCATCCATCTCAAAACCAACTTATCCTTCATAGCCCGTATGATATCCCTCCACCTCCACCATGCCTCCACCGAACAAACCCCTCATCAGAATCCCTGCTCTCATCGTTACTCTGGCTTCATCAACCATTCCTCCACTGCTACCCCTCAAACCTTTGTTAAAACCCGCAGCTACCCCCATAGAGGTACAAAAGCCGCAGGCAATGGTGCTCCGTAGTGGAAGGATTTTCCATAGAGTTTTTCCTCATAATAGTCAGAACCCCGATCAGGCTCAGTCAGAGAAGGATAATGGAGAATAGCTAGAAAAATCCATCCCTGGGACACAGTATGATTTGTTGAAACACTTGGACAAGACATCTGCTCGGATCTCTATCCTTGAGCTGCTTCAGAGATCCACATCCCATCAGGCAGCCTTAATGGAATATCTTCAAAAGGTCATGGTGAATGAGGACCTCCCTGTAGAGTAGATTTTGACCGTTCTGATGCCGACAAACACACAACCGGCTATTGTGTTCCACAACCACGAGCTTGCCCCCAAGGAAGTTCGAAAATATGCATTGTGTGTTTCGATAAAAATCAATGGACTGTCCATACACCCGTGTTTGGTGGACACGGGTGCATCCATAAACGTGATCTCCATGAGCACCCTTCAGTTATGTGGAGTCGGTGAGGAACAGATAAGACCTTCCTCGATCACAGTCACAGCTTATGACAACAGCAAAAGGCCACCACAGGGAATGATTATCCTGAAGGCAGAATTAGGCCCTGCGTCAGTCCCTACAGAATTCCATGTCCTCGACATGGATCCCACATTCAAGGCTATACTGGGTCGCCCCTATATCGAAGTCATGGATGCTGTACCCTCCACCAACCACCAATGCCTAAAGTTCCCATACAATGGGAGGATTATTAAAGTGGTCAACACGCCTGTCCTTCATACATTGGTTGCTGTTAACATCTCTTTGCCATCTGTTTGGCCGTCTCATCGGCCCATATTATCACTACTGGATGTGTATGACCCGTCCCGCATTCCGCTAACACCAAAGAAGCCACCTTCAGTACCGATGTCGCGTCTCCCTTCCCATTCTAAAGGATGGGAGATAATGAGGAATATCGGCTATCAAGAAGGCAAAGGCTTGGGCGCGCAATTGCAAGGAAGGTTGAAACCGCCAAAGAAAATAAGGTTGAGCCACAAGTTCGACCTAGGCTTTAAAGGACCGCTCGAGGCAGATGGGAAACCCCTCACGTGGACCCTATCCTCTCACTTCAAGAAGGGGCCCGTTGTTCAGATGGGAGATTACCCGCAGGAAACACATAGAGGATCGCATGTTGTGTACTTGGCTGAAAAATATTCAAGGGCCGATAAGAAAGGCAAGATCAAAGATCCGGAATGCAAATGGCGCAAATGGTTTGACATACAAGATGTTTCCATTGTACTAGAAAGAATGTTCTCACCACCGCAGGTGGAAGGGCCGCCATTGATCTCTGAAATGCCAGGGAATATCACTACTGTTGCCAAAGTTCCAAACCATCCTCGCCAAGAGGACTCTGTCACCGACGGATCTTCATCTGTCATCAACATTGCCATCGACGGCTCATTAGCTGTCGTCTTCTCTATTCACTCACCTCAGCCTTCGTTGATGTCTTCCTCCTGGGCCAGACGATTGTCTGACGATCTTCCCAGGTCCCCTTCTCTACTTACATACCTGCGCGGGTTTCTCAACCCACACCAGGTTTTCAATCATGATCTGCTCTACGAGCCTCCCAATCCTTTAGCCATAATCACCTTTCCCCCTCCTCCGATTTCTTTTCATTATTTTGTCATCAAAAATGAAAACGAAAAAAAATGTCAATTTTCAAACTCCTCAACAATACATCATTGTTGAGAAAACCTCATACATCTCCCACGAGTGCGTCCCGACCTGCGGACCACCCATCCAAGGTCCTATGAGCGACCTTTTCTACCCCTCCTCTGAGGGGTCTTTCCCTGTACATTCTTCACCATCCCCTTCAACCTTTTCTCCTTCTATAAATAATGTGAGTCAAGCTAGGGATAATAAGTCAAGGGTAGTACCCAAAAGGAAATTCAAGGGTAGGCAGATCCCCCGTCGATTCCTTCTAGATTTAGCCACTAGGTGTCAAGCCCTTCTATCCATCCCTCAGTTACTAGAAAATCTCATCCAGCTATCGGAGATAGAATGTGAGGGCAATTGTGCGATTGATGAAGGATATGAGGTTTATGAGATCACCGATGAACAATACCCTACTGGAGATGAGGATGAAGAATATGAGGACGCGGCCGGCGCATATGCTAGTGGGATGAGGAGATTTGACGAGCCGTCAGCCGCCGTAGAAGAGTCCACCAAAGAAATCAATTTGGGAACTGAGGAAGACCCTAGGATCGTCCTCATAAGTGATGATTTGCCATCATCTGAAGAAGAGGCATTAATTGAAGTTCTCAAAGAGTATAGGGACGCGTTTACATGGAGCTACAAGGATATGTCAGGTTTGGATTCCACCTTGGTTGAACATCGCTTAACTCTAAAACCAGGGTCCATCTCAGTAAAATAAAGGTTAAGGCGTTTCCACCCTCAGATGGCTTTAAAAATGAAAGAAGAGGTCGACAAGCTCCACAAAGTCAGGTTCATTAGAGTTGTCCTTTATCCTCAATGGGTGGCGAATATTGTCTCGGTCATGAAGAATGATGGAAAAGTCATGATTTACATCGACTTCCGGGACCTTAACCGCGCGTGTCCAAAGGATGATTTTCCCTTGCCTCACATTGATGTGTTAATCAATAACACAGCAGGTTATGAGACCCTCTCATTCATAGATAGATTTTTGAGATATAATCAAATTCGTTTGGCAGAAGAGGATCAGGAGAAGACATCATTCACTACACCATGGGAAATATATTGTTACGTGGTCATGCCATTTAGGTTAAAGAATGCTGGAGCTACCTACCAAAGAGCTATGATGGTCATATTTCATGACATGATGCATATATATCTGGAGGTGTATGTTGATGATTTATTAGTGAAATCAAGAACCAGGGTGGAACATCCGAAAGTTTTGGCTAAGGTGTTGCAAAGATCAAGGGAGTTCCAATTGAAAATGAACCCGAAGAAGTGTGTGTTTGGTGTGTCATCGGGCAAATTACTGAGTTTCATTGTGAGTAAAAGGGGGATCGAGATAGATCCTGACAAAGTTAAGGCCATCAGGGACATGCCGCCTCCCAAAAATTTGAGGGAAGTCTAAGGTTTAATTGGGAGACTGCAATTCATCCGTCGGTTTGTGTCTCAGCACTCACAAAGGTGTAGACATTTCTCCGAGTTGACCAAGCGAGGAGTAGAATTCCATTGGGATGCTAAGTGTCAAAAAGATTTTGAAGGGTTAAAGGAATATCTGGCTAGTCCACCCGTTCTCATTCCACCCAAACAAGAAAAACCTCTGATCCTTTACATCTCAGTCTTGGATGACTCCGTGGGAGCCGTCCTCGCACAAGCCGATGAAGAAGGCAAGGAACGAGCCACCTATTACTTGTCCAAACATCTCAATTCTTGTGAACAGAAGTATACAGCCATGGAGAAAACATGTGCTGCCCTTGTTTGGGTAGTAAACAAATTGAAGCACTATTTCTTGGCTCATGAGGTCTATTTGATCGCCCGCATGAACTCTATCAAATTCCTCCTGGAGAAATCCATCCTTACCGATAGGCTAGCACGCTGGCAGAGTTTCCTATCTCAGTTTGACATCACCTACATTCAGCAAAAGGCGATTAAAGGCTATGCTATAGCTGAGCATCTCGCTCATCATCCTCTCCCCAAGTTTGATCTTGTCCAATCAGAGTTTCTAGATGAGGAACTAATACCCATCACCCAATCTGACGAGCCAATGTGGACATTATATTTTGATGGAGCTCTGAATTCCCAAGGGAAAGGTATTGGCATTGTCCTTCTAACGCCCGAGGGCGTTACCATCCCAGAGGCATTTCATCTCGCATTCCCAGTCACCAACAACATTGCTGAATATGAGGCTCTTCTAGCTAATCTGGAACTAGCCCATTCTTTCTATATCACTGAATTGCGAGTCGTGGGTGATAGTCAACTTGTTCTCCGCCAAGTACTTACCAAATATCGCACTCTTGATCCCAAGCTCAAGCCTTATCAGGAGCTAGTCTCCGCTTATGCCAAATTATTCACCAAGCTGATCTTTGTCCATGTTCCTCGTGAACAGAACATCCTGGCCGATGCCCTCGCCTCCTTGGCGTCATCTTTCAAATTCCCATTAGGTGCATGGTCTAAATCCATCAACATCTACAAGCGCCTCATCCATGCTGTTCAGGACCCTTACCTCTTGAAAATCAAAGAAAGAGTCCTACGAAAGATTCAGGAAGGGGAAATCCTTGAGAAGAGGGAAATCATGTTGGCAGAATTTGAAGAAGAACTGGCCGATGAGGAGAAATCTTGGTTCTACAAAATCGTCAAATATTACAAAGATCAGTCATATCCTGAAGGAGCCACCACAGAGGATAAGAAAGCCATAAAAAGGGTGGCCCAAAAATACACATTGGTTGGAGGTCTACTATGCAGGAGAAGCCTTACAGGTGTTCTATTAAGATGTCTTGATGACGATGAAGTCTGGAAATGTGTAGAGGAAGCACACTCAGGTGTATGCGGTGGCCATGTAAATAGCCAAATGCTCGCTAAGAAGATCATTAGGCAAGATTTTTACTGGCCCACTATGTAAGAGGATTGTGATGTTTATGTCCGTAGGTGTGTCAAGTGTCAACTCCACGCCGATAAAATTCATTCACCATCTTCCTCACTTCATCCAATATCCTCACCATGGCCTTTCTCCATGTGGGCATTCGACATCATTGGTCCCCTAGGTGATCCCAATTCCCTTACCAAGCAGAAATCTTTCATCCTCACTGCGACGGAGTACTTCACCAAATGGGCCGAAGCCGAAGCTTACACGAAAATCAAGGCGTCAACAGTCTGCAAGTTCATCATGAAGAACATCCTCACCAGGTTTGACGTCCCAAGTACAATCGTCACCGACAATGGTCCACAGTTCATTTCTCAGGATCTTCAAGACCTCTGCAAAAGGTATGCAATCGCATTACATCATTCATCACCTTATTACCCACAAGGTAATGGCCAAGCAGAGGCCACCAACAAGACATTGATCAAAATCATAAAGAAAACTTGCGAGTCTAGTAAGTTTTCAGACTGGCCAGAAAAGCTTATCGAAGCTCTATGGGCCTATCGCACCTCAATCCGTACCCCCACCGGGCAGACTCCGTTTGCCCTTATTTATGGGGATGGAAGAGGTAGTCCTGTACGAGACTCTAATCCCTTCTCTCAGGGTACAATTGGATGAGGAATTTCCTCTCGACGAACGTCGTAATTCACTCCTTGCCCAATTGGAACTCTTAGATGAGAAGCGGCTGGCCGCTGCCGAGCATGCGCGTGTTTATCAAAATAGACTCGTTCACTTTTACCAAAAGAAGGTCATTGAGAGAAAATTCAAACTTTCCGAGATGGTCGTGAAAAGAATTTGTCAAACCTGGAGGGCCGCGTTCTAAACTTCAACCCAATTGGGAAGGACCATATGTGGTTCAAGCCGTGTACCTTGGTAACACCTACAAGCTAGTCAATGCCGAAGGGACTGAGTTATCCCACCCTTGGAACAGGCTTTATCTTAAGAAATACTACCCTTAGATAAATGTGACAACCGGCATGGTACGAGGACCATCGGAGCCGAAAATTCACTCTTCGGTCTTTGTAGTCTAACTCAGGGTTAACCTGTGCATACTCCCACACCTCGCTTTCGGGATCAAACAAAGCGGAACTCGAGGGAGGCCACAAAAAAAACAAAAAAAAGGAAAAAAAAAAGGGGAGTGCCTAGTGTTCATCGTGCAGTCGAATCTTTGCATCTGTCCTTCATGTAGGATAGGACCCATTAAGGCTCGGTAGGTCTCGGGTTTTGGCTCGCCAGAACCGCGGAGATTCCTATCCGGTCATGTCGGCTTACGCCCACTAAAAGAAGGCAACACGGGTACATGCAGCTATTTTAGCCAAAGATGGTCGTACTGCTTATTGTGGGGCCATACTCGAAGGTCTCCAGGAAAGCCGTAATCTTTGTTCTCTCCTTTCTCGGCCCAATGAGACAGCCGGCGCCCTTAAAACGCTGAGCATAAGAGAACCAAAATACCATACCCTGAAGGCGAGAGTAGGATTCATCTCCTCGAACTCGAGTCAGAGCACGAGAAGAGGGCAGTGTCCCCACAGACATACAAGAGGGATTCCGACATATCAAATCATCGTGTCTCCCTCAAAAAAAGAGAGATAAATCAAAGTCAAATGAAAGCCTGGTCGTGGCCGTGCCTGATTTCAATAAGCGAAACTCCTCAAAACAAAAGTTAAATTCCACAAAGGGGCAACGTAATTCTGTTCAAGGTTTGGTCTGAAGTCGCCCAAAAGGGAGAGGTTGAGTAGGTCCCGGTTAGCTTGTCGGGTTAACGATTTTGTCGGTCCTCTTGGAAGGTTTACCCCCGTACTCTTCTTTCTCCCCTCAAAGATAAAAGCTCAGTGGAAATCCAGAAAAGCGCGCCCCGCTAAGGCAAGCAACCTCGTTTTAGCAAAACACACATATAACTATCCACTTCGAAAAGCAAAAGACATCATCGTGAAGGAGTCTCGGTGTTTCTGGACGGTCAAGACCTCTATCTACCACCTCGGTGGATTCTCACTTTAACCTCGGGCTTAGGTCAATGCAAGCGTGTCACCAATAGGTGTGACGGCGTCTGATTCCGGGTCAGCGTCGCGTGATTGACCGTTAGGGTTCCAAAGTGTTCCATCATATACCATCTAGAGTTGTGAGGAAATAGACCCGGGTCGGGTAAATCTTTTACCTCGAATACTTCTTTGGTGTATCCTTGTGGTCGGAAGCAACTAGGAGCCTAAGCATGGCATGGCGGTTTTGTCATCAGGTTAAGTCTTAATCGGCAGGATTATCACTTGAGGAGTCTAGGGGCCCAAATCAATCTAGATGTGCGCACAGGATATCTGGGGGGTTAGTAAGAAACCATGTCTTCATAAGAGTTAGGTGCCACAAGAATGGTCACTAGGCATTAATCCCAAAAAAAGAGAAAAAATTGTGAAGTGGCCCTCGGAAGACGCCGTCAGGTGAGTCCCAAAGTTGGAATCCTCTTGGAGCACGTTAACCCCGTATTAGGATACTTAAGAATGATTCAAACACCCCTGGTCCAAGAACCATGCCAGTTGTAATAACAAGTGTCTTTCAAAGAAAAAAATTTCAAACAAAAATTCAAAAAAAAATTCAAAAAAAATTCAAAAAAAAGGCATAAACAAATAACACAAAAAAATGCATCCGTGTGATCTCATTTGTGTGCTACATGTTTACGTTATGTTCCAATTTGTGTGCCCGTATGTTACATTCATCATCTTTGCTCTTACCTTAATTAATAAAGGCTTGGCCTCTTGACTCGTTATCAAGGCTAGCCTCAAAACAATCACTCACTCTTGAGCAAGGTGCCAAGTCAGAACAGAAAAACTGACTTGTTTCATTGAGCAATGTGTACAGGATTGAAAAGCAGGAATGAAGGCAGAAGACATGAAACTGAACATTCCTTCCTTTATTTCCTTCTAGAAATTATACATTAAGTTCCGTCCTCTCTCTCAGTGTTACCCCTTTCCCCACTCTCCAGGCGAAGAACCCTGGAGGGTGTTGCTAAACCATACGAGGCGGTGTCTCTGCTGCTCTGTACCCCTCTTCCCGTCTCTGCTCCCCGTCGATCGACAGGGGCAGCAAAGAAGCTACTAACACGAAATCCACGCTCTCGTGCTCTTCGGTAGCACTCTTCGCCATCTCTTAGCCATTGTTCAGCGAGACCAAGGTTGGTCCGGAGTTCAAAAAGTTGGGCCTCCATGGCCCTACGCTCCTCCCTCTCAGCCAATCTATCGGCTCTCTATCTTTCGGTGTCTCTTTCCCTTTGCGCGCGTTCTCTCTCTCTCTGTCCTCCCTCTCCAGCTGAAGGGTGATCCTCAGCTCCACGGCATCACGAGAAGAGCCATCGTCTGGACAATGCCATAACTCTTCCTCCAGTTTCGCTATTCTGGCTTCCCCATGTGCGGTGCGGGCAAGTGCATCTTGCACCTCTTTCGTCTGTCATAACCATCATCTCAGGTATGTGGAGGCACGAATAAGTGAAATTCAATGACCAAACTCTCACCTGGGCGGAGAGCATGCCTTCTGCCTCCGCATCTCGCTGCGTAGTATGAGCAAGTTGCTCATGAAGCAAATCAAGTTCGAAGTGGGGATCCATAAACTGGAAGAAACACCATCTGCCCTCATTACTGAGGAAGCCGCATCAAGCTGGGTGTGCTGCAACACACATAAGGTGACACTGATGACCTAACTCTAGAAATCTTGGTCTATGATCGTTTGTATGTAGGCTTACCAAAGAACTCAAGGCTGCGCGAGTATCATGTAACTGTCGCTCCGTGCCTACCAGGCGAGTTTGCAGGTTCGCTATCATAGTGTCGCGAACATCCTGTGGCCAGGACATAGGTTAACAAAAAAAAAGAAAATTGTGCTCACCTCCACAGTCCCCTCGAGATGGAGTCGCTCTGCATACACCGCCTTATAGAGGAGCAGATAATCCTCACTGTCTTGAGCATGTGACTCTACGGGAGTGCCACCCCGTTGCCAGTCCTTGTATTGCTCAGGGAACCGCACTCTCCAATCAACTGAGGTCACCGGCCCACGCGTCTTCCTCCCGACACGTGGTGTGGTAGTCATGTCCACCCATTCTTTAGAAAGCCCTAGAGTCCTCATGGCCAATAGTAGCCGAAGTGGCTCGATTTCGTTCAAACAGTGCATCCAGAGGTCGCGTCCGAACCGGGCACGGCTAGTTATGACCCATGGCTGATCAGCATCAGTCATGCCCGCATAAGGCCTCCAGACCACCTAGGTCAGGTCACACACATCTTCTTAATATAAAAAAATAAAAAAAGGAGAGAAAAATATGATGATGAAGTAATAATCACCATTGCCGCGGGGAACTCTTGCAACTCGCGCCTTAACACCATCAGCTGGTAGGATAGGGGGGCTGGGCTCGTGATAGGTTGCCACCGCCTCGCCAGCGGCACCGCCATCGGTCGCCAATGCCGGGCTTTTCCCATTGGGAGGTAATAATAGCTCCACAACTGCACCATCATGTGTCATTAACATATCAAAAAAAAAACCAAAAGGATAAGCAGGATACCTGGATGAACGGCGTGAAACCACTCACTGTTATCTCTCGATCTGCTCTTTCAGACAAACCCGCAAATAGATGCGCCAGCAAGGCTGCTCCCCGGGCGTATCACCCCACTTTCTCGGGGTCTACTAGGAATTCTAAGAAGCGGCAATGAATGATGTCTCCTTTCGAGCCCAGCAATAATTTCCCCAACAGGAAGAAGAGGAATCTCCTCAAATCCATGTTGGCTCTCTCCCAATTGCTCGCATCTACGCAGTAGACGGCACGGCATCCCCTTTCAGTCCTCTCCATGAACTCTTCCGAGGACTCGTCATCACGAGGATGAACATCATTAAGCCCCAGCGTCTCCATGATAGGCGTCTTGGCTATGGACCTGTTCCTGCGATCATCTAGGTCCACCCCTAGTAACCTCTGGGCAGCCTCTCTATAGTCCGAGTACGTGACACCGATCAGTGCCTCTCCATCCACTTTCAGGCCCGTAATTTGGACCACATCTTCCAGGCTGGGCACCATGTGCCCCCAAGGCATCAAGAAGGCACGGCTCATTGGATCCCACCTTTCACGCAATGCTTGGACGAGAGAGAGGTCGAGCTTGATCGGCTCAATCCGAAGAAAGACTCCAAGCAACATCACATCTAGCCTGGCCTTCTAAAAATCTAGGAGACCTCTGTATGCTGCCACTACTAACTCCCATGAAGTATGTGATTTCATCACATTCTGCGCATACGCAAGGAATGGAGAGGGTTTTTTGTCAAAAGAGAAAAAGGAAGAAAGAACTAGAAGATCAAGCTAGAAAACTCAACTTACGAGTTGCGTTTGGGTCCTCTCACTGAAGTGCCCTTCGAGGTCCAAGAGTTTCCAGGAACCGCTACCGCTGGACCTGCTTCTCTTCGAGGAGTGGGAAGATTCAACCTCCATTTTGAACCTTAGAACTCTTAGTTCCTCCGCTTCCGTGGAAACTTGTACTCTTCGAGTTGGCTCTCGATGCCCCTGGAAGAACGAACGAGGGAGGTATTTATAGAAATGGGAGAGGTGGGAGAGATGCTCTTGTTGGGTCCTGCGAGGTGTAAACGGATCTAGAAGGGGGGGTTGAATATATCCTATCAAAAGCTTTGGCCTATTTAAAACTCTTAGCTAACAGAAACTTAAACCACTCTTATAAAGTGAATGAATCACTTAGGCACAATGCACAGCGGAATTAAGTAGAGTGGCTCAAATGAAAAGACTTGGATTACAAGCTATGAAACGTCTACACTTCTTTAAGCACATTTGTGAACCTGAAAGAAATAAGCCTTGTAGTGCAGGGATCATAAAGCATAACACTAGAGCATGCAATAGCTTGCAACAACCGTGCGTGTGTGTATGTGCTATGCTGATCACTCAAAGTGCATATGTGTGTGAACAATCTAACCAAGTATGGAAGCACACGAACCTACGAATGGGGTTAGAAGATATAGATCAATCACACACGATAAACAACCCACAACACAGGGATTTTTAAGGTGGTTCGGTTGCAACCCCGCAACCTACGTCCACCCCTCACCAAAACCCGGTGAGACTTCCTTGCTGACTCACAGCTTGACCGGGGACACGCCCCAAATCACAGAACAGAGAAAACCCTCTTTCTGTCTTCCTACACACAAAGCTGGCAGGGACGGCTACACCGCAGATCGGAGAACTCCTGATTGCCTTCCTACTAACCACCGGTAGGGACGATTTTCAGTTTCAATAGATTGAATGAAATGAAGAAAGAAACAAGATGAAAATGCTCAAACAAGATATGAAGATATGCTAGAATGAATTAGATCTTGTCTGAGATTGTTGGATCTTGAATCTGTTGAGGATTTGATCTTCCTTTGATCCTTTTGAGTTGATGGAGCAGATATAGGATGTAGCTTGATCTTTCCTTTGAATCTCCTTGAGTTGGTGAAGAAGAATATTGGATGTAGCTTTGATCTTTTCTTGAATCTCCTTGAGTTGATGAAGATGTGTATGGATGTAGCTTTGATCACCTTTGAGAGCCTTGAATGCTTCTTGCTTGCTTGGAGGTTGCTTGGCTTCAAGTCTGAGCTTGAATCACCTTGGAAGGATGAAGAACTCCAGCCCGAAGTACTGTTCACGGAGGTGCTACAGTGCTTGCGAAATGGCCTCCCTTCAGCTCTCTTTGATTCACTTCATCAACTCCATCAACTAGGGTTTCTAACCTTCTTGAATTGGTTTTATAGACTTTGAATGATCTATAGACAAGCCCCAGACCAGATCCACAAATCATGGGTGATTAGGTGACTTTTGGATTAAACAAATCCATGTTGAATGGCCCTTTTCGAATTGAAAACAAAACTCAACAATTGATGGCTCGGGGCTGGCGGTCGACCTGTGGTAGGTGGCGATCGACCTCTACTGAGAAATATTGTAGATTGGTGATCCCTGGGATTTTCGGTCGACCGCTACGTGCTGGCGGTCGACCTGCAGCTGAAAGAACTGCAGACGGGCATTCCCTGGCTGGGGCGGTCGACCGCCCCTGTGCTTGCGGTCAACCGCCAGCTGGACAGACCCCCAGTTCAGTCCGGGTCGGTTTGTCAGCCCTCCAGCTCAGTCGCTTGAGTCCATTAGTAGCCCGTTCATGTCTGTAACTTCATCCTTGTTGGTCTAGAAGGTACCAACTGAATCTTTATCTTTGGACTATCATCTTGTTTAGTGACCTTGGCTATTTGAATGAAGCTTGTAGTTGTTGTATAGACTTTGCATCAAGGCTTGGACATGTAGACTTTGTGTGCATGTATGAACTCTGTATAGACTTTATACCTTGATCATGCATGAGCCTGTACAGCCTTGCTTCATGAGCGTATAAACTTGGTAACTTGATGCACGAACACAACAAAACGTAATGTATAGACTTTGCATGTGAAGCAGCCGGCCAATGTATAGACTTGTGTTGTAGCCATCAACCAACGTACAGACTTGGAGTTGTGCTAGCAGCCAACGTACAGACTTGGAGTTGTGCTAGCCGCCAACGTACAGACTTTGTCTTGTGCAACGTATAGACTTCATCTGCCGCAACGTACAGACTTCATCTGCCGCAACGTACAGACTTGTTGGATGTATAGACTTGATGAATCTTGTTGGATGTATAGACTTGCTGATGTATAGACTTGCCAAGCCCAAGTATATGGACTTTGTTGGATGTATAGACTTGCTGAACCATTTCTCGTGATCTTGATCGTCTGCACTGGAGGTATAATGACCTGAAATGTATGAATATTAACATTATCAAGTGCAGGTATAGCTCATTAATGACTACAGAGGCAGACATCATCAAAACCATAAAAGTAATCATGTTGCATACATGTTCAACAAGATTCACCCTCCATTTTGAACCTTAGAACTCTTAGTTCCTCTGCTTCCGTGGAAACTTGTACTCTTCGAGTTGGCTCTCGATGCCCCTGGAAGAACGAACGAGGGAGGTATTTATAGAAATGGGAGAGGTGCGAGCCATGACTGCCTCCATCAATAACCCCCCTCATGCTAGGGCACCTTCCTTGCGGTCCCATGTGTCACTTCGCCGCTCGCACAGGGAAGCTGATTGAGTGGTGCGGCACGACGACTCAGAAATGACCCATCAAGTCCGAATGGATGCAATAGGGAATAGGCGAAGGCCGTTGTTGTTGACTTCGATGGCAGATTCTCGTGGAAAAAGGGGCATGGCAAAGCACGAGTCTCTGTTTTACGGCTAGGCCTTGTCGAGCGCGTCACATAGAAACGGTAAAAGAGAAGAAACGTAGGAAGGTAGGAACGCGCAAGAGGACAAATGAGCAACATGGACACAAATCACTCCATTCATAGGTCTACATAAGCTGTCATGAACACTACAGTCATGAACATCACAAAAGGGAAGGTGGGACCACCAACCCACTAATTATTCCCATCTTACTCACGCTCATCCCTCTAGGCGTCCCTTTGCTCCCCCCTAAGGTGAGGGTCCCTCAGGGGCCTTCTGGAGCCCCGTACAGCAGCACTCGTCTCGCCTCGTGGCGCCTGCTCAGCAGCGGTGACCCGCTGCTGCTCCCCTGGCATAGCAAAGAAGTCCCCCATATGGAGCTGGCCAGACTGGCGGAGTCGTGCCCCGAATTCTCGTGCCCTATCATAGCTTGCCTTCATGTCCTCTAGCCTCTGTCCAATAACTCAAAGGCCTAGCTGGAGCTCCCTCACCTGGACCTCCATGGCTCTTCTGTCCTCCCTCTCTAGCCTTTCTCTTTCCGCCTCTCTCTTGGCCACCTGGAGGAACACCCTGAACTCTAGGATGTCCGGATGTGGCCTCTCTTCACTATGATGCCGCAGCTTCGCTATAGTCGCTACCCAGGCATCACGCTCCTCTTCAGCCCGAGCCACGCGGGTCACCACACCGGTAAGTTACTCTCGGAGGGAGGCAATCTCAAGAAAAGGGGCCGAGGAGCTGGAAGATGCACCGCCAGCCATTCCTGCCATCGCTGCCCGCTGGGCACACTGGAACAAACAAACAACGGTCATCGGCTAAGCTCTAAATTTAAAACAAAAAAAATTAAATTAAAAAAATGTAACACTTAACTTACCAGGATCGCCAGTTCCTGTTGAGTGACGGTCAGCTGCCGCCTAGCCTCTGCTAGTTGGGCACGCAAGCCGTTAATGTCGCTCGCATCCCCGGATTGGAGAGGTCCCACATGACTCTCTCTCCGCTGTCATAGGAAGTCGGCGCTGTCCTGCACCAGTACGCTCCCTTGCTGTCCAGGGAGACGTATGCGCCAGTCCTCGAGCTTCGCCTTGCCGCGACTCTCCTTCCTAACATGGCTCGGCTCATCCGCGCTCGCCCATTCATCGGCCAAGCCCGGGGTCCTTGCCATGCCCTACATCAAGAAAGGAGGGTCTTACGCCAAACAACGAGAACATGTCTTCTGTCAAGGACGCGCCCATCATTTGAGTGCAACACTCGTCGAACCCTTTTCCCCTCTCACATGGCTCGCTCCAAACTCAAAATGGATCAAAGAGGAGGAGATCGAAGGACCTGCCGGGCCGTGTTCACCTCCCTCCGTGCCATCGGGCCCCTCGGGTCCCTCAAGTGCCCGAAGGGGCCCTTCCTCTTCCATGGACGCCTCTCCGTGCTCTTGCGCGTCCCTCCTCAGGCAAGGAGTTCTTCGCCCCTCTCCCATCACCACGATTTGGCCCACCAAACTCCATCGATCGAGAGTGGAAGAAGACGAAGACAGGCGAGCAAATCTCGACGGGAGGCGGGCTCGTTTGCGGGCAAGACACGGAAGGAGGGCCGCCCGGCGCTTTAAATTCAAATTCAAGAGCTTGAGACGCGTCCTTGCGCCTAGACGCGTCCAAAAAGAGAGAAATGTCATCCCTCCGCACAAGGAGTAATTCCCCGCTTTTCAGGGGGAGGTCTCGTGAAGTGTACCTCGAAAGAACAGGTGTGAGAGAAGAAGCGTGGGAAAGGGAAAGTGCACACAAGGAAGTCAAGCAACAGAAGAAACCATTCCATTTCACATAACAAATATGCAGTCGTACATCATAAAGTGAAGAGGGTGGGGTGTACAAGCAACTCTCTAACTCTCGCTACCACCCTCCTGATCATCTCTCTCCTCCCCCCTCCGACGGGGATCCCTAGGGGGCCTCCGCGAACTCTGAGAGGCGGTGCTCACCTCGCCCTGTGGTGCCACGCCAGCCTCGAAGGCGCGACGACGCTTCTCGGCCAAAGAAACCAGGAAGCTGCCCATGGAGAAGGAACCAGACTGACGAAGTCACGCCCCGCGCTCCTTCGCCCTCTGATACCGCTCCTCACTCTCCCGAAGCCTCCCCTCCGCTGAGCCAAGGCTCAATCGGAGCTCCATCATCTGGGCCTCTAGAGCCCTCCTCTCATCCCAATCTCGCTGTCGCTCTACCCTCCTGTCCTCCCTCTCCCTATCCTCTCTCTCTCTCATCGCCTCTCTCCTCGACAGCTCGAGGGTAATCCATAGCTCCAGCACGTCGCGAGGAAGCTCCTCAGCCTCCCGTCGTCGCTCCTCATCTAGCTCTGCTATCCGCGCATCACGCTCTGTCACCCAAGCGTCGCGGGCATCACGCTTCTCCTCGGGACAAACCGCACGAGCCAGGGCATCTCGAATCTCCGCCACCTGTCAAAAACCCCACATGCCCTGTAAAAGATCAGTGAAGGAAGAAGAGCAACTGGAAGGGGAGCCTGGGTCAAGCAAACACTCACTCGAGTCGCGCGGTCACGCTCGGCCTCCTCAGCCCGGGCCACCACATACGCCAGCTGCTCCTGGAGAGAAGGGACCTCCGGAGGAGGGCCCTAGGAACTAAAACCTACCCCGCCAGCCATCCCAGCTGCTGCCGTCTGATGGGCCCGCTGAAATATAGGAGCAACAGTCAAAGGCTAAGCATCGAAAATCCAGGTCACAATAAAACAAATGTGTACTGCACTGCATAAGCTCACCAGGATCTCCAACTCCTGCCGGACGACTGCCATCTGCTGCCTGGCGTCTGCCAGCTAGGCCTGCAAGTCGGCAATGACGGTGTCACGAGCATCCTGCATTCATGCATATAGATTAATTTGCATACATATTAAAAAAATTGTTTGAGGCGTCCAAGGACCTGGACGCCTCTATGCATTTATCTTATTTTATTTAATTAATTTCGTAAATAATAAAAAATACATAATAATAATAATAATAATAAAACATGGAGGCGTCCACTGGGTTGGACGCCTCAACAGTCAGTCTTCTCTCTCTCTCACCTCCCTTCCAACGCCATCTCTCGCCCCTATTTCCCGCATGAAATCACACAATAATGCAATAGAGGAGTTCTAAGGCGCTTACTGAGTCATGCTCATCCTCTTCCGCGTCGCCAGGTCCCTCGGGGCCCTCCACGGCTAGTGGGATCATCTCCTCGTCCACAGGAGCCTCCTCTGCACAATCTCGAGTCCTCCGCGGACGACGGGCGAGCCGCTTCTGCTTCTCGACTCCCTGGCTCGATTCCCCGTGCTCCATGGGTCCAGAATAAGGGTAAAAGGGTCGAAGGAAGGTGGAAGCACCCAGAGAGGAGAGAGGAAGAGGTGTGGAAAGTGAGAGGCCGCATAGGCGGCCTCTCGTATTTAAAAAAAATTTATTGGGGCGTCCAGGCGCCTGGACGCGCCCATATTTTAAAAAAAATTTGGGGCGTCCAGGCATTTGGGCGCGCCCATATTTAAAAAAAAAAAATTGGGGCGTCCAGGCATCTGGACGCGCTCATATTAAAAAAAAAAATTTTCGGGGCGTCCAGATATCTGGACGCGCCCATATTAAAAAAACATATATATATATAATAAAGTAAAAAAAAAGAAGGGAGGAAATAATGAAAGGAAATGAGAGTTGAAAATTCAAAGAAAACTTTTGCATACAATAACTTCGCAGTTATTCCATTAAAGCAACATGGTGAGCTACATTAGGGGTTTAGATGCTTCGGGCCTTAATTTCCCCAGTTCGGTTACATAAGCTCTCCACAGTTCGCGCTCTTCCTCCACATGCACTAACGCCTTTCCCGAAGTGCTTATCTTCCATGATGATTTGATAATCTTCACTTCCTTGGCATCCGCTTCCGTACCGACTCTCTCTTCGTCAGAGGAGCAATATCAGATAACGGTGGGAACAAGTGGCGGGGAAGGCCGATTTGGATGCAGCACCGATGCGCATTGTACAAAGCAAACTCAGTCGTGCCGATCAGTTGGAGTTCAGCTTCGGGGGAAGACCTCATGAGGAGTTCGCGCGAGAGTAGACATGCGGTGCACAAGTGAAGAAGCTTTGTGTCATAGTTCTGAAGTGGGACCTCCAGTCTTCACGCTTCCTCAGCCATGGAACGCGGTTCACTATATCACCACCAAAGCCTAACACATCGGCTATGTGGTAAAGGGGGGTTTGTTGAAAAATCTTCGAGGCAGTTGGCATCCCCTCACGGTGATCAAATTTGAAATGTAAATCAACCCAGCAATTCAGAAGAAGTGTGCAACCAAAAGGAGGCTTACCCATGCTGGAAGCAGTAAGGCCACTGTAAAGGTAAGCAAGAACGGCAGGTCCCACCCTTTCGCCATTCCAAATGCCGCAAATAGCACTCAGCTGATCTCCCTCCACTATGTTGTCAGTGTAAGGGAATAAGAGAGCTCCCGCCAAACAGATTGTGAATCCCCTCATGATTTCCTCCAAGCGGTCATCGTCTAGCGATCCTCTCAGGGCGTCCATGACCCATTCTGTGAGTTTTTGCAGATCGATCCCCTTCTGAGTACGGACGTTTCTAATGGCACCAGGCGGCATGAAGCTTCCAAGGACCTCCTCGGAAATCACCCTCTTCAGCATTCGCGTAATCTTTATCCTGCCATCACTTTTGAACCTTTTTAACCCGAGTAGGAAATCTACCTCCTCGAGAAGGATGGTCGCCTCGAAAGAAGGGAAGATGAAGGTGTGAGTTTGAGGATGCCAGATCTCCATCAGCGCGCCCATAGCCGCCCAGTCCATACGAATATTCTCGTAATATTTGGCGTGAACTAGGAGCCCCTGAAGGTGCCACCTCGTGATTATGGCCCTCATACCGATGGTAATGTTAGAAGTCGGCTTCGAAAGCCACGGCAGTTTCGAGAATTTCCTCGGACCTGGGAAGAGAGGGTACGGCCGGAAAAGGGAAGAAAACAAAAGAAGGAAGAAGTGAGGGAGAAGTCGTACATGAAATTTGAAATGAGTCAACTCACCATATCCGACCGGATCATCCCACTCAGATGACCTTCAAGGTCAGAGAGTCGCCTAAAGTCGCTGCTAGGACTGCTCCTCTTCAAAGGGCGAGAAGACTCTCCTTCCATCCTGGAAATCCCTAGATTCTCCTCTCCTCCTCCTCTTGAGCTTTCAAAGCTCTCCTTGGTACATTTGGCTGAACTAGCCTAAGGGGGGTACTTATAGGAAGGGAAGGGGGTAAAGGCCAAGAGACGTCACATCAATGTCGAGTCGTCGTCGTTGACTTCAGCAAAAGGTATTTTGTCTCGATCTCCCTTGTATTGTGGAGCAACTCTGCTGCTTTTAATAATGTTGATCAGTGCAGGTTTCACTAATGGACGCCACCGTCCCATCGTGTGCCACCATTCGGTAACTAGTCCCACCATGTCATGCATTGTATTATATAATATTTACGCTACTGGAACATGTCAAGGACCTTGCGACCTGAATGACTCTGGAATTTGAGTTCCCCTTCAACAAAAATAGTTATGATTTCAGAGGAATTTAAGTTGTGCGGATAGGCCGCTAAGTTGTGAAAGCGAGGGGACGATGGTTCCATTCGGTGAGTTGGTGCGTGGATAAACGGGCCCCGGCTCAGTATCAGCTCACCGGATCGGTATCCTGACCCATTCTTAACAACTTGACAATATTATCCTTGGCTATTTTTTATTTTATTTTGTTTTAAGTTTTCCTTTAAACCCAGCATGCATTCATGTAGGACTTTGATTCCATTGTGGAAGATCATTCAAAGTAATTCGATTGTGAAGACCACTGTGCTCCAGTTCTTACAAATATGAGATATTCCACTCTGAATGAAACACTGAGCTTCCTTGAGACGGCCCTACGATGTTCTTTCGAAAGAGACCCTTGTTTGGACTGATCCTCAAATGTTCCTTTACTTTTACTCCATTTCACCCACCTTGGCCGCAGCACTTCCACATTGGTTGGTAACCGCTCCCCAAAGGTGAAACCTGCAGGTTTACGACCCAGGTACTTCCACACAGAGAAGTTGGTACCTTTTTCTACCCGTGCCTGAGCGCACATTTTCCCCTTCCTTATTTGATTTCCGTCCAAGCAATTGTTGAATTCGGAAGATCTTCTTCAAGGTCGTCTCATTGAAAACTCTGAAAATATTCCAAACCATAATGTTGAAAGCGTGTCTCATCACACCTTGGCATCAACTTTTCAGTCCATTCTCACTCCATTCCACTTCACTTCAATGCCATTCCACTACGTGTCACTCTCTTATAAAGTAGACGCCAAGGCGGGACAGCTGTAGACACGTCGTTCTTGACATTACCGTGAGTAAATCTCATATTACACTATGATACCCCAATGTGGCCTTCACATTTTTAATTACTCTGGTGATTTCCTATTTTTATGGAATTTTTTACATTTTTCTGAATTTTTTCCGTAAAAATCTTTGAGGCGTCCAGGTACCTGGACGCCTCACTGTGTCCATTTGAGGTGTCCAGGAGCCTGGACGCCTCACTTGTAGGCCTATCCTTTGAGGCATCTAGGAGCCTGGACGCCTCACTGCTTAGACACCCGGACAAGCCCGATCCGCTGTCCGATTTGACGTTGTGCAAAAATCTAAGACTTAGCGACGTCCTATCAGTTGGACGCGCCCACTCGTGAGTCACGGGTGCACCTCGAAACCACTCGCTTTACCCACTGTCTACGGCTTTCGGCGGTGATTCGGTGGGCAAAAATGGGCGCGTCAGGGCCCCGGACGCCTCATCATTGAGGCGTCCAAGAGCCTGGATGCCTCAATGAATATATTAAGATAAAAATATAAAAAATATAAAAAATATTTATTGAGGCGTCCAGGCACCTGGACGCCTCAACATTGAGGCGTCCAGGGTCCTGGATGCCCCAATCAACTTTGCCTCTATAAATAGGGGACCCCCTCCCTCGAAGGGAAGGGGCTTCAGATCCGACAGAGGAAGGAGAGACTCTGCCGGATCCCATTTCTAACCCGTGGGTCTTTTACAGGGGGAGGTTTTGCCGACTTCTCGGGTGCCCGCGCTCGCGAGAGGAAGGCTAGCTCCATCCGTTCTGCTTCCACGTCGTCCCCACGCTGCCGAAGCTCTACCAGATCCCGCCATTGGCACCTTCAATAAGCTCCATCCGTTCTGCTTCCACGTCGGTGGGGAATTGATATACTGGGACCCTTCCCTGAAGCACAAGGGAGGAAGAAGTTTCTCCTAGTCACCATCGACTACTTCACCAAGTGGGTCGAAGCTGAACCATTGGGGAAGATAACAAGTGATGCAGCTTGGAGATTTGTGCAGCGAAACATCATTTGCCAGTTTGGGATTCCAAGGGTTCTCACAACTGACAACGACAGACAGTTCGCGAGCACTGCCTTTCAATGAAAGTGCTCGGAGTTGGGGATCTGGAACCGATACACCTCTGTGGGGCACCCCCAAGCCAATGGGTTGGTGGAAAACGCCAACCGAACTCTCCTCCACGGCATCAAGACCAGCCTGGACCAAGCAGGCGACTCATGGATCGACTTGATCCCTAACATTCTATGGGCCCACCGGACCACCGCCAGAGCCGCCATTGGAGAGACACCTTTTCATCTCGCCAACGGGGCTGAAGCAGTGGTCCCGGTGGAGATATCCAACCCCTCGCTACGAGTGGGACACTTTGATGAAGCCAGGAATAATCAAGCAATGCGAGAGAACCTGGACCTGCTCGAAAAAGGAAGAGCCAACGCCCAGGTAAAACTCGTGGCATATCAGCAAAAATTGGCTCAATACTACAACGCCCGAGTTAAGGAGCGACACTTCTTCCCCGGTGATCTAGTCCTACGACGAGCAAGCGTGGCTGACCCACGAGGAGCCGCAGGAAAGCTCACACCAAACTGGGAAGGCCCATACAGAGTAGTGGAAACACTCGGCAAAGGAGCGTACAGGCTAGTGACGCTGGGGGGGAGAGGTATCCCGGACGTGGACCTCCATCAACCTCAGGAAATACTTCTAGTAAATCGTCACTAGCCATACTCCGCTAAGGTAAGTTACCTACGAATAACAGGAAGGTAGCCTAAGGGCTTTCTAGAGGCGAGCACTGCTCCCCTTGAAAACAAGAAGGTAGCCTAAGGGTTTCCTAGAGGCGAGCACTACTCCCCTTGAAAATAAGAAGGTAGAGGCGAGCACTGCTCCCCTTAAAAATAAGAAGGTAGCCTAAGGGTTCTCTAGAGGCGAGCACTACTCCCCTTGAAAAAAAGAAGGTAGCCTAAGGGTTTCCTAGAGGCGAGCACTGCTCCCCTTGAAAATAAAAAGGTAGCCTAAGGGTTTCCTAGAGGTAAACACTGATCCCCTTGAAAACAAGAAGGTGACCTAAGGGTTTTCGAGAGGCGAGCACTGCTCCCCTTGAAAATGAAGAGGTAGCCTAAGGGTTTCCTAGAGGCGAGCACCGCTCCACTTGAAAACGAAAGGCAGTCTAATGGTTTCCATGGAGGACGCGGACGCTGCGGAACGCGAGCGCGAAGAACAGTCCAGAAAGCACGCAGAAGTACTCCAGTAAAAGGTACACAACAGTGTTGGCTCAAAATAAAGAATTTATATTTCTTTAGTCAAAATACAAGTTGCCAGAAATTGGCAAAATACCCACACATGGGCCAAATACAAGTACATGGAGAGACAAAACGTGCTCGACCATGGTGATATACGACTTCAACGACTCACTTCCCGGGCACCGTCCTCTGCCAACGATCATGCTGAGTCTATGAGCAGACACCCAGCACCCATTTTTATTCTGTGGAAGGGTGCCGACGGAGAAGTCTCCTATGCCAGAGAAGAGGGACAAAGCCCCCAGACCAGCAAAGGGCTTCACTAGTAGAAGACCTGCACCAGAAAAACTAGGCCAGCTGCTCCAGCCACCCTTGCTCGGACAGGGGACGGTGGAGCAATGAGGCCCACCCGTTACAGGGAACAAGCAGGCCTACATAAGCCAACGAGGGGCAGCAGTACCACGAGGCCAACTCATTAAGAAGGCCACCCCGGTGTACTGGCCATGCCTTCAAATTGACGAGACCAAGAGTCGTCGTCCAGCCGCAGGGCCTTGTCTGCAAAGTGGAAGAAGGGAAAATATCTCCCACCCTTTCTTACGCTCCTTCCTACCGGGAGATAGGAAGATGTTCGAGCAATGGAGAGCATCTCACCAACCACCTACAAAAAACAAACAACGGTTACATACCGCAAGGGAAAGTGGCAGGATCTCGCTGGGAGACAGAAAAGTCACAATACCCAGAGACGTCTCGTCCCTTCATGGACGGAACTTATCAGGCTCAAGGAGCAGGACTCCCCTGTCGGCATACAAGTAGTTAACCTTCTCCAATGCCTCCCACCAGCCATCCAGGTACCCGAGCCGGTACTACTCAGAGACCGGACCACCCTCCCCAGGCGAAGGCCAGGGTCGCCATGGTACCGGCGCTGGGTTTCTCCGGAGGACCAAAGGTTGACAACGATCCTGCTGAAATTCATCATCCGACGAAGTACCGGATTCTCCCGATGACATCTTCTAAGAAGGTGACCTCCAAGGGTCCGCTCGTGCAAGGTGGACTACCGTGAATGCCACCATTTATAGGAGGAAGCGAAGTCCCCAGAAGCATGAGTACTCCTACCGCCTCAATCAAATCCATGGAAACCGAAGCGACGCATCCCGAAAGTCGCACTCCTTCAGAGCCCTTATCAAGGATGCCGCTTCGTATCCCCAGAGGATCTCACGGCAGTTCAGGAAGAGGGAAGTACACGAAGAAATCTCAAGTTTCGCAAACAAAGGGAAGGCTTCCATTTCTAAGTAAGGAAATTACAAAAGAAGGCTACTGCCTTGAGAAGTGCGGATAAAAAGGAAGAAAAGGAAAAGACAGCTAGGGGCGTCCTCTCAAGGACCAGCCCCAGTTACATCGTCACGTGCCCTGGGTACCGCAGGCGCACGTGTAGCAGCAACATCAGAAGAAGGCAGCTCGCCGACCAAGTCCACCACGGCAACAGGTGCTCGCTCACCCCCACCTGACGTTGACCTCTCGGCGCCCGCCTCTGCGGCATGGGTCCCCTCCTCTCTGTCATCAGCCTCCGAGCCATAGGGAGTTGAATGAGGGGGGAGGACCAGGACCACGAGGTCGAAATGCTCTACTGTGGCTTTAACAGTAGCACTCCAGCCCTCCCGAAAGCCATAGCCACGGGCTGGCCCGTAGAACTTCAAGGCCACCTCTGTCAGCTCGTCTCGGTAAGCCAGGGAGGAGCGAAAGTTATGTACAGCTTCCTTGTCGGCCGAGGACAGGGACATACGCAGCCTGGCGAGCTCTACCTCGACCTCCTGAGCACGGGCCTCCATGGCTTGGACCATCGCCTCCGACTTGGCTGCTCACTCTCTGGCCGCGTCAGCTTGTACCCGAAAAGCGTCCCGATCGCGCTCCATGCCAATGAGGGCCAAGCTCAGTTGAGCCAGCTGCTCGTGAAGCTCGACGTTGGTAGCTTCAAACTCTTTCAAATGCCCTTCGGCCCCCACCTGAAGGGTCCGACTGGCCTCCAGCTCGCTGACGGCATCGATGAAACGGTGCCTTCATAGCCCAAGGGCACTAACGACCAGACACGCGCTCCTCGCGGCAACGGCCGTCAACTCCTTTGTAGTCTCGGGACCAAGCTCCCTGACGTGCTCGTGCCAGCGAGCACTCTGCACCATTAGGTCAACGACAGTCATGACCCCGGGCAACCCCGTCGTCAAATCCTCGGGCTGCGAGGACTAACCACTTGAAGGGGCCCCTAGCGAAGGAAGAGAACCAACTGCGGCGGCAGCAGGAGCTTTGCCCCTTTCACGCCCCCGCCCTCCGGAGGTGGGTGCCGGAGCAGCAGCTGCCGGCACTACAGGTGACGGCGGCGGCGGAGCACTGGGGGAGGTGCCCCAGAAGAAGATGGGGGACGACTCCTGGCTGGGGTTGAATCTCTCCCTCTCTTCCT
This sequence comes from Amorphophallus konjac, assembly GCA_022559845.1. NCBI lineage: Eukaryota > Viridiplantae > Streptophyta > Magnoliopsida > Alismatales > Araceae > Amorphophallus > Amorphophallus konjac. Next base: position 34,636,469 of record CM040125.1, read on the forward strand.
CGGCCGGCGGCGACTATCCATCTCCGCCAGCTCATCATCAGTCAGAGGGATTCAGCTACCGCCAGCCATGGCCGGTCCTTCACTAGATGCCCTAGGGGTGACCTCGGGAGAACTCCGCCGAAGACTAAGCCCTCCGCTGGCCACAGATGCTTCAGGCGAACGCACCAGAGGAATGCCAACTGGGGTCGGATACTGCAACCTTCCCAGGGTGAACGCAACCTGGGCTTGGGGGGCGACGACCGACACCCGACCTGCTCCCAGAGCGACGTGATCCACGGGACGAGGAGCAAACCGCGGCAACTGGACGGTCTCGTAGGTCCAACCCTGCGCCTCAGCTACCCATGAAAATAGAGCAAAGCTAGTCAAGCACCAGTCACCACCGACGCGGCCCTATGGAAGGAGAAATCTAGTACCCTGTGGTAACGGGGGACACAACCCCAGCTCCCGAAGCAGCGTCGGGGTCAGAACGAGGTCTGCGTCGGAGAGAGGATATCGGAGAATAGCCTTCAACTTCTGGCGATCCTCGCCATTGAGAGAAGGCTTCGAATCATGCCAAGTGCGACCAAAACTACCCCGCATCCAACTATCAGAGGCTTCTGCCCAGTCTTTCGACTTGACAAGGTACATGTACCGCTCCACCCAGCCTTTGCGGTTTAACGTGGTACGAGAAACTATGATGAAATGCTGGTGGGTGCGAGCCTTGAAATAGGTGAAGTAGGTATCGGACGGGCAACTCTAGAGGAGGAAGAAGTGCCGAAATAGATCGACACTCGGCTCCACTGACACTCTATGACACGCATAGACAAATCCACATAGGATGCTGTAAGAATTGGGGGTTATTCCCCCAGGATGCCTCCCATAGTGATGGAGGACTGATGAGATGAAGGGATGGACTGGAACACGAAAGACCGCCAGAAAGGAGGCCACCGGGACCATGATCCCACTAGAAGGGTGACTCAGTATGTCATCTCCCACGGAGGGAAAGATGATATCATACTCGGGGGGAATCTGGAAGGCTTCTCGCAGGCCATGGATTACCCTATAGGCCATTAAGGGTGGGGAACCAGGCCGACTAGTGCCCGCACCAGAGGTGCTCGGCATATCGCCCCGACCGTGAGGCATTCCTCCGAAGAAGAATCGACGCTGAGGACTCTCCTACATGGAGGCATCGCTAAAAAAAATGAAAAATACAGGGAAAGAAGGATCCTCACAAGGCCAAGGGAGGAAGACGCCTACAACGAAGCGCGACAACCGGTGAGACGTGGGTACGGTTTGCAAAGAGACCTCGCAACAGGTCTTACAACCGCCCACTATGATTCGACGTTATCCCCTGAAAGACAGATGGAAGGACGTCGGCCGCTACGACGGTATGACTACCTATGCCAGATAACCGTTATGAGTCCACGCCCCCAGAACGAGACAAGACTCGGAGTCATCATTACCAGCGTAACTTCTGCCAGCGCCAGCGGCACCTTGCGCGCCAAGCAGGTTCTCGAAGCCACCAACTCCCGTTGTACGAGGAAATCATCTTCGAATCTTGCACTCCAGAAGAACCCTCTCTTGGACTACTCTCAGCTCCCCGAGAAGTGCTCGGCAACTGAGAGTAGGGGGAAGTGAGGAGGGTAAATCTGGTCTGGCCTATACGGCCCATCGACGGACGGCCCATTAAGGTTCGAGTATGCTAAGCCCGGTCAGGAGACCAGCACATGCGCTCAACCCAATAAGAGGAAGCCCGGCCCAACAAAGCATCTGATTCCATGACCGCAACGGCTACAGCCCAAGCGATGGTCTCTCCAGATGACACTCCGACGACCGATCGTTGCCCCCACGACGTCGGCCTTGACCCTATAACGGGCGAGCACGCGCCATGAGCGCCGTAAGACTCGACCAGGGACCGGCCAGCTCTGGGGCTATCACCCCCAATGGGAAACTCCCGCCAATATAGCGGGGGAACGTTACTCTACTAAGCAGACCCTTCCCTCTTAAGGGATGAGTTCCCTCGCTCCAGGACAACCCATATAAAAGGGACATCGACAGAAGAGAAGAGAGACTGTAGATTCCTCTATTGAACCCCATACTACTACGCAAGAGAAGAGACACGGTGGATACTTCTGCCATAAGAGCTTCCTACTGAGAATAGAGCAATCAGACATGCAACTACGACAGAGAGGCTACCCGCTACGACTAGAGGGAACCTTCCTCCTGCACGGCCTTACCACCCAGCGAGCACTCTCCGAGTACCCACTGGGAGCAGCGACCACGCGTGCAGAAGACCTACACGCCTCCCGGATCGTCTACTACGGCCTCTACTTCTCTCTTACTTTGCTCTTCTCTATTGCTCATTGATCCCTTGCTGACTTAAGCATCGGAGGGTTGTCCCCTAGGGTAACACCCGGGACTCCTTCTGACGCCTATTTGATTTCTTGGTGTTTGCAGGCCTCCACGGACGCGAGATGACTTCCCCAACAAATAAATAGAGAAGGTGGTACGTAGCCTAGGAATCACTTTCATGCCGCTACACATATGAAGACAAGGATTATGCCATTGAGATATTAGAAACTAATGATGAGTGCCCTAACATATAGGTGGGTGCCATATTTCAGAATAGAGAAAAACTTCAGTTAGCAATTTAGCAATATTATGCGAAGAGTGAATGTTATTTGAGGACTTACAAGAGTGATCAAACATGACTTATGTTAGAATGTGGCCATAGCAAGTGTCAATGGAGATTGCATACATCTAGGTTGCTTAATAGGGTAACTTTTGAAATCAAAATAATAAGGGGGGAGCATACATGCCTCGGGAATAACATGGTCAGGAATAAGATGGCCACACAGAAATGGGTGGCAACCAATGTGAAGACATGATTAAGGGTTAAAGGTGACATTATCCCTAGAGAGCTGCATAGAAGACTCAAGGACAAGTACCATATTAATCTGCCATACCACAAGCTTTGGAGAGGAAAGGAGCTGGCATTGAGATAGATTCATAGTTCATGGGAAGAACTATATGGATGGATGGGAGATTTAGGAGAGGAGCTTCTTAGTTAAAACTCTAGAAATAGAGTTCAGTTTGTGACTAATGATGAACATAGATTTCTCATGTTTTTGGTTGCCTTCAAGGCTTGCACAGTTGGATTTGTTAATGGTTGTAGACCATTAATTGGGTTGGATAGGTGTCATATTAAGAACAGATTTCTTGGGACTATTTGAATGCCACTACTTTAAATGGAAATGATGGTCTCTTCCCAATTACTTTTGCTATTGTAGAGTCTGAGAGTAAGGATTGTTGGAGCTGGTTTCTAAAGAACTTAAGGAAAGCCATTGGGAATGATATGCAGGGTCTGGTGCTAATTTTAGACCGACAAGAAGGTCTTTAAGAGGTTATCAAGTTGCATTACCCAAACTGTGAGCACAGAACTTATGTAAGGCATTTGTACAAAATTTTGAAAAAGAAGTTTATAAGGAAGTTTCTAGAGGGCTTGGTCTGGAATGTAGTTAGATGCTTTACCTAGCAAGGGTTTGAGTACATGCGGTAGATAAAGAAAACAAGTGGTGATGCATATAACCACTTAAACTCAGCTATTATTAACGAGGAGAAATGAAGCAGGTGTATGTTCGGTAGGGAGTGTAAGTGCCATTATCTTACTAACAACCTTTCTGAGTCTTTTAATGCATTCATTGGGTAGGCTAGATACAAGGTAATTTTAGATTGCATTGACTCCATCCGACAACAAATAATGAAGATAATGGAGGCTGAGAGGAGGAAATCAAGAAAATGGTAGGATGTCCTAGTGCCAAAAGTCGGGAGCCATATTATGGAAATAAGTAGAGACTTAGGGGGTTTTGCCGTTCAGAAGTCCACACCTTTTTTGGGGGAGGTGAGCAACCCATATGAAAAGACAATGGTGAACATTAAAGATAGAATTTATTCTTGTCAGATGTGGCAGTTGACTGGTCTACCATGTGTGCATGTGGCCTCTTTCCTTGCCACGTGCAGGGGAGTGGATTGGAATGAATATGTGGATACATGTTATAAGACTGACAGGTATAGAGCAGCTTACTCCCTTCATATTGCTCCCATGCCCGATAGAAGTATGTGGCCAAGACTCACACTAGAACATCTCATATTAGCTCCAAAAGTAAAACGACCACCTAGAAGATCAAGAAAAAAGAGAATCAGAGATACAGACGAAGGTCAAGTGAAAAGAACAAAAAGACACCACAAATGCAAGAGGTGTAGACTGTTTGGCCACTATGCCAAAAAATGCAAGAACGTGTTCAGTGCAACTCTTCTTAAAACCATTCAACCACCGCTTGCTAGGTAATTCCTATATTTTTACTTCATTTAAGATTGCTATTAATTAATTCCTTAATGTTAAACTCTATTGACATGAAATTATCATTGACCATAGGCCCTCGGGCCCTCCAAGGAAAGATGCTCGCTCTTCAAATACCGCCTCTCAAACCAATTAACCCCTAGAGCCAGGTAAATGATATACTACATTGAGTTATTTTGGGCCCTCCTACTAATTAATTAATGAATGTTATACTCTACTTAAATGAAAATGATATTGAATATAGGCCACCTACCAGACCAATAAAGAATGTTGCATCCTTAAACACTGTCCCTCAAAGTACTCAAGCACCATTGGCCAGGCCTAGGTAATTGTTATACTCAGCTAATACCAATTTAAGTGCTCTTCCTGCATTGAGCTTAATCACCTGTAAGTAATTTTTCTATCTGTATTGATCTTGAGCCATTCAAATTTAGTTTCTATCTGCATTAAATCGAATCATATGGCAATAATTTTTGAGCCATTCCTATTGAATCTTTGAGCCATTCCATATGCTTATTCCCTTCATATTGCCATTCACCATAGGTCATCAGGGAGATCAAGGAAGGATAGTGGCTCTTCCTCCATTGCCAGTAGTACAGTCAGGAAAACCGGACGACCTTCAACCAGGTTCATTATGAGCTTTTCCTATCAATTGTTGAAGATGAGGAGTTATTACAATCTAACATTTTTTTGTTTCATTGTTACAGGTCAACAGGTATTCCAAATAGAAGATTGAATGTGCCAAGCATGAGTTTTTCTGCCCAAAGTTCTTATGTGACCGGTTTACTTTCTGTGGGATCTCAACCATCTTCTGCCAACAATTTGTCTGCTCGTGGATTGAATGTACCTACTAGGGACACACAAGGAAACCCTTCTGTGAGCAATGTGAATCAACCTGATCTAAGCCTTCAGTAGTCGTAGTGTGGACAAATAGTTTCATTTTGTGGATATAAAAGGAAGCTGACAAAAAGATTAATATTTTCTTTTTGCAAATGCTTGGTCACGTGATAGATCATGACATATTTCGATGTAAGAATTCTAAACACAAGGTTAAGAGTTATCTTTTCTTTTTGCAAATATTGGTCATGAGATGGATCACAACGTGTATTTTGATGTAATGACTTTTAAAGTCTTGTGAACAATTAGGTTATTTTTTGAACATGTTCGTCATGACATATGTTGTACTAACTTTTAAGTGACTAATGACATGAGTTGCACATTTGATTTAAGGAGAATGTTTGCATCTCTATATTTATTGCATGCGGGTGCATTTATTGGTTGAATGATTTTCAATTACAGAACATAACTCATTCATTGCATTTGGGCATCCAACAATTAGGCAAAAGTCACAGCAATACATCTACCATTAACCAAGAGGCAATACATTTAAAAAGATACATCACAAACATGCAGACAACTACAATGATACATCTCTTGACTAAAGTTCTTGTAGATGCTATCTTATCCTCCAAAGCTCTAATATATTTTTCAATAACTTCTTGTACAGTTAGAATTTGATGTTTCACATCCACATTCGAATGGTGAAAATCATAAAATAGTTGTAAGTATTTGCAATCTATCTAAAAATCAGAATTTTAGTGATCAGCCATATAAAATGTATCAGACTAACACCATAAAACAAAAAAATAAAAAAATAGTGTTTATGTTACCCCATGCACGTCTGGAGCATCCATAACATCATTGCCCTTTACTTCTTTCTTGAGTAGAGCTGAATGTGACATGACCGTTGACAGAAACACATGAGATGTTCAACTTGTTTATGGGGTGTTCGAAAAGACATGCCAATAGATGAACTCCAGCTCATGTTCACATTTATAACAGAGGAAAAGAGAGTGGGTGAGAAGAAAGTTAGAGGGTGGCAGAATGGTGAATCTGGTACAAAGAAGAAGTTGTCAACTAGAGATGAATAATGACCCGAGTAGAGTTGAACGACAACCCTATCAATCGGAGAAGAAGAACCTGCCCGCCGGAGACGAAGAATTTATTGTCCACTTTCTTCTTTATCCCGAGCTTCACTTGCGAGCCAGATCATACGGGCGATGGGGAGAGGATGGGAGGAAATGATCCCCCCCCTCTACAAAACCCCTTAAATGAACTAAGAGGTTTGAACGAGGAACATTTAGATCGTTTCACACTCAACTAATGAGAATATTAGAATCCTTATAAAATATTGTCTCCTCGCAAATAAAAATTAACTACGATGACACTTTTGTATAATTAGGATTTACACAATAATATGGTTATATGATTGTTACTATATTTCTAGAAATATTTTTTTACAAATTCACATCTAATAATAATTTTTATATAAAAAAACCATCTTTTGTTGTCTAAATAAACATATTTTCCTGTTTTGTCTTAGGCATAGTTTGAAAACGCTTTAAGGGACGATAGATTTTCAAAAATCTCCCCAACGGTAGAGTTTGACATAGAGGCTTTTTCCAATATACCAATCTCATTTGGTTGAGTGTGACAGTTTTAATCCCTCGAGAGTTTGGACCTTATTACCATTCTACCCCTTTTTTTTATTTTGCGAACATTATTTTTGGGAATTTTACAATGAGCAGTAGTCCAAGAAATTCAAAGTGCATGGATAGTGTTGCCGTTGGGAAATTGTTCATTCCCACTAGCGACAGCTTTCGTTCCCTTCTCTCCCTTCTCTTTGCAGCAACCGACGTCAACAATGGCGACGGGACTCAACAACAACGGAGGTACACCGACGAGGGCGACCGGAGGCAAACCGGGGCAGCGACTATCTCCGCCTAGTAGCGTCCGCCCAACAATGATCCCCACCCAACAGCGACTCCGACAAAGCCCAACGACTCCCGTAGATGCCCTCTAGGATTGGCACGAGGGAGGAAACAGTAGGGTCAAATGTGACATTTCCCCCTCTGGAATCCACCGCTCCTTCCAGAAAGGAACCCTGGGCCAGCTTCTAGCAATTACGGTCGACCTACCTCTCATGTGAGTGCATTCTCTCTCTCCAATGAGAATTTGATGCGTGCAAAAATTGAGGCGACGAAAGAGCATTTGAACTCCATCAGGAGATTCCAATGTTTAAAATCCATCAAAAAAATATTTCCAAACGGCACCTTAGTGATTAACTGTTCCAAGCTTGCAAGGCACATCAATAATTTGAACCCCCATCTCATTATAGGACATACTAGATCCTAACAAAAAAATTCTAAAAATTTAAAGAACTCTTTTTAACAAGTTTCCTTAACGACCATCAATCCAATGCTTGGAAAAGATATCTATCGACCAAAAAATTATCTCATAAAAGCATAATGAAATAAGTTAATACAATCTTCTTGATTGCAAGGTCTAACGCTTACAACTAAGAACACCAAAATTTTAGAAAAAAAATTAAAAAATTTTTATTTTCAACCCCTACAATCTTTAATATTACTGAATTAATCCCTCAAATCCAGATAGTTATTTATAAATCTTTAAAATATCTAGTTATTTAGTGAAACCACCTATATCATTACGATGAGTCTCTCTGGTGTTTATGAAAAAGCCTTTGAAAATGGTGTTTATCAAATAATCATGGCTTATAAATGAATATATGGATTGGAAGAACTAATGAGTAAATATGACAAATTATAGAAGTTGAAAAGCAAAAATATCAAAAAATTAAGATGAGAAAATATAAGACATACATATTAACCAAAGGGTGAACTAGTATACGTGAAACGCCGTGGGTGAGAAGTATCAACAGAAACAACAGGTTTCAACAAGAAACGATAGCTCTTCATGTAACCCCAACTCCCAATACGCAAAATATGAAATCACCACACAGAACCTCCCCTTTCAGACACAAAATAGACAGGCCCTGTGACAATCAGATCATGAGATATGAGTGGATATATTTTTCGTCAGAAGCACCAAATGTGTACTACAGCCACCGCGGTACAGAACTTTCTAGGTAAGAGGGCGCTTACAACCTTCATCCTTACCATTGATGCTTTATATGAAGACCACACTCTTCGAGACTTCAAGTGCTCTCGCACGGCCAAACAGCTTCTCCACAGCAGCCAGTGCGAACTCCATCGATGTTCCAGGACCCTGGCTGGTGATCAGGTTTCCATCAATCACAACCCTGCTTTGAACCTCACTTTGGTCTGAAAGCACGTTCCACTTGGCCGGAAACGAGGTGGCTTTCTTACCCTGCGTTAGGTAGAAAACACACTTGAGAACAATGTAAGAGAATGAGAGCCATAAGGAATGGGAGAATTCACACATCATACCTTCAGTAGGCCATGGCGCTCTAGCACCATCGCAGGGGACGCACACACGGCACCATAGGGTTTTTTCGATTCAGCATGATCTTTTAAGAATCTTACCAATTTCTCTGAATCTGAAAATGTCTGGGCACCAGGAAGCCCGCCCTGTGATTACATGAAAAGGGATGAAATTATTACCAAGGAATATCATCCATCCACATGCTTCTGACGTTATGAAACATAAAGTAACACAGTGTGCGCGCGCTCAGTGTCCAAAGATGTGCAATGGTACGCAATACTAAAAACCAACAAAGTAACCACTTACTGGCAGCAGAATCAGATCGAATTGCAGCTTAGCAGCTTCTTCAAATAGCATATCAGCTACTAGCTTTGTTTTCCTAGATCCCACAATTTCTAATTTGTCTTCAACCGATACTGCTATGACAGTAGCTTTGGCTCGACGCAAGATGTCGATGATAATGACAGTCTCCATCTCCTCGATACCATCAGCCATCGCAACAAAAATCTGAAAGGAGCACAGAGCCAGAATCAAATCGAAGGAATAAAACTTCAAAAGATTACAAACAACAAAGCCATGGATCCATTATTTATCCATTAAAGTGTGTTAATTGCGAAAAAAAATACATCCTACATGTGAATAATGATGGAAGCTATAATGATGACTCTGTACCAGAATACTACTCACAAAAAGAAAAAAGTCTGGTGTTTGGCAAAAGCTTTCTTTCTGAACCATGTTTGCTTCCAGGTCCCACATAAAGAATAACGGATTTCAATAAAACTAACTTTAGTCACTCCCTCTCTCAAAACCACATTTATTCTCCAACACCAGGAACTCTAACTTGCAGCCTCTGATTGAAAGCCAAGAAAAATCACATAAATGGCTTGTGTCTAATGCTCCGCCCAGTAACTGGATTGAATGCTGGGGAAGCACAAAAGAGCTTCCAATTGAACGTGGCATCAAAAACATCCATAATCAGAAAGCAAAATATGCAGTACATAAGGGAATCAGTAAAGATGGTGCAGTTTGCCTAGGGTAACCTCTGCGGAGGGCAGACCACTTGAGATTTCACCCATATCAACATTCGGACAGAGGCTGGTTTGAACACAGGACCTCTGCTTCCCAGTGAGCATTCCCTCGTAGCCGCAGATCATGAGATTTCTGTTCGCCTGAAGCACCTGTTCCCCATTGCTAAATTGCTGATGGCCAGAAGTGCTGCATCAGATTAGAGGAAGCAACAGCCTGGCAGTGAAGTCACCAGTGCCATGAGCAGTTTTGTTGCTTCCTACTCTTTATTTACGATGTTTGACCATGATAGAGGGTCTCCGTGGGCATAAGGACCTTTGAAACTGGAAAGAGAACATGTCATGATACTGCGATGTAAAAGATAACATGACACTTCACAAAAACATTCCACCATGCCACTCTCTGGGCCTTGTAGACCGAGAGAAACATTAGAATCTTCCAAAGGGAAGAGAGACCGGAAGATAGCTTATGTTCTTTTTGTCTGTGAGATAGTAGGTTATTTTCTTTTGTTTGTGAGATAGTGCCTTTTTGGGCTAACCATTCATGTAAAGTGGAGACACATAACTCCTCTCTATTTTTGTTGCTAGGGAGTTAATTGGGTACACCTTCTTACTGTGGTAGTCCTTTTTTGTAAAAGGGTTTTGAGAGCTGATAGCTTATAACTGTACATCCCTCTCCTTTTTAATACATGTTTGTGGTACCATCCACGTTTCAAAAGAAAAAAACTTCACAAAAACATTGCCGGCCAAACAGTCTTTAAGAAAGCAAAAGTAGATCTTTAGCAGGCAAAAGTATTAACAGATCAGTAATGTGGGAATCAGTCCAGAGTATCTCTCTGAAAAATTGACCTTACCCATGGTACATGGTTCTTTTACCAGAACAATAAAGACCTGCCAGAGGCCTTTTTCTTTGCAGGAAAAGAGAATGCACTCCATGCATGGCGTGTATATTTGACAGGAGCTGCATTCATAGATTGGGCCCATTGGATGGTCCGCCCAAATGGTAAGCTCTTCACTCATGTATTTAAATGCATGTTGAAATACAAAGGTACAAGGACATTAAAAAGGAAACATTTGCACCATCATCTCTACACTTTGCTCAACAACTAAGGTAGGGACTTTGCCACTCTATCCATTGTAGCATCAATCAACCAAACCCTTTCAAGGAAGCTTCAGTCTACCTTCAGCATCCCCTCAAAAGATAGCAGTTAATTAGTCTATCTTTCACATCCCCTTCAAAGACAGTGGTTTTACATTTTTCACATCATATGGCAGCCTCCCTTAGTTCAATCTTTATCCCCAAGATGAAAGTAACCACATTATTAAACACATTACCACCACCAAGCTTGCAGAAGTGTTTGCATCTGTAGACTCAAAGCTCAACTTAGCTGGAGAACTTCAGCGAAGAATAGACTTGGGCGGGAATGACAAATGCTCAGCCATTAGTGTTTTAGTTGTATGATGATGTGAAAATTTAACCATACCACATCCGATAAAAATGCAATAGATGTTGCACTATATTCGCTATATCAAAATCTGTCCTTTGCCCATATGGCCAATGCAAAAGTACTTGTTATCACCTTCAAGACTGACCCACCAAACGGTTTCATCCTTAGGGTATACGTCGCATAGATATGGATGTAGCATAAAAATGTATTACATAAATATGAGATGACATGTTCAACATAGATAAAAAATTTAGAATTCATAAATCTAGATGAAGATATTATTTTTTTTGAAAGTGGGTAATACCACTAATTGCATAAAATGAAAGGAAGTACAAGTGTAACAAAGCTCCCAAAAAGAGACCCTTTACAAAAAGCACAAAAGACAGTGTGGATCGCTTACCCTCCCAACAAAATAAAAAGAGGAGAATTGAGGGCATTCACATTACAAATCATTTGCGCCCATTCCCTCAATAGAACAAATGAAAGAAACAAGAGTCTTCCACTCTAGCCTCCCTCCTGAAAATCTTGTTGTTCCTTTCACCCCAAAGGGACCAAAGAGTGGGATACAAAATAAGTCACCAAACAACACGATCACCTCTAAGGGAATAATACCTGCCCCACGACCTGATGAAGGAGCGCATCTCCGACTGTAGACCCAAGACAAAACTGGTTCTTGAAGCCAACCCCTCCCACACAGTCTGTGAGTATCGACAACCTGCAAAGATGTGATCCAGGGACTCATCCTCCATGCCACATAAACAGCAAGTCGGCAAGATGTCCGGAAAGAGACACCTGAGCCTATTTCTGGTGGGAAGTCTCCTATGGGAAATCCTCTAGATCAAAAGCTTCACCTTCAGTGGACTCCTTGGTCTCCAAATGAATGGAGCGGCTTCATGTCGCAGCTCGCCATCCAAAATGATGCTATAAGCCGACCTAACGGAGAAGGTTCCCTCCCGGTCCCACATCCACGTCCACGCGTCCTCCCATAGGGGGCGCACGGCGAAGTCGAAAGTCGAGGAGAAAGGTGGGGAGGTCCTAGAATTGCTCCTGCTCGGCAACGGTGAGGTCCCTCCTGAAAGTCGGCGCTCAGGTGCCCCTGAAAGACGGGGGTCAAAAGTCCGGTCAACCATCCCAAGAGGTTCCGCCGAGATCGCAAACAGACTAGGGGAAAAGGCCTCTAAAGAGAAGTCACCACACCATCTATCTTTCCAGAAAAGACATTAGTTGCCTTCCCTAGACGGACTCTGACTCCCGAGGAAATGAAGTCCCTGCAAGAGAAGATACCGCGCCAAATGGAAGAAGACTAGGTTGGCGCTGAAAACTCCAAGTCCCAAACTCTCCTCTTGCCGAAGTATTATCCAAAGACCCTCATCCTAGCCTCCATATCCACTTATTGAGAAGAGCCCGGTTCAGTCACCCACATTCTTGATGTCAATGCCCCCTTGCTCCTTAGAGGTAGCCATTCTCCCTCGCGAAATGGCATGTCAACCCCTACACCTCTCTCCACTGTCATGCCAAAAGAACCGTCCTTGAATAGCTTCAATTTTCTTCTGCACCGACTTAGGAATGCGGAACACCAAAAGAAAGTAGATAAGTAAACTATCCAGCACAACACTGCACTGCACTTCACAGGACTAGTCTACCACCGTAAGTCAGGAGCCTCACTTTCCAACCCACCAACCTCGTCTCATACCTCTGAATAATAGGAAGCCAATCCGCACACCTAAGAGCCCCTGGAGTGAGGGGAGTCCCAAATAAGAGATAGAGAAACTCCCTATCTGACAACCCAAGATGCGAGTGAACCTGTAGAGTGGCATGTCTTCCATGTTAACCCCAACAACCACACTTCTGCTGAAATTAACCTTCAAGCCAGTAGTCTCCTCCAACAGCTCCAGTAGAACCCTAGTCACATACATTTGTCTCTCATCCTCTGTCAGGAACAGTATAGTATCATCTGCATATTGCAAGTGGGTGATCGAAATTTGACCAACCCCACCCTGGAATCCTCTAAGCAATCTTGTTGTCTCTTCTCTCTGCCATATCTTGTTAAGGACGTTAGCAACAAATACAAAGAGGAGGGGAGACAAAGGATCTCCTTGCCTGAGACCCCTACCACTATGGAAGAAGGAAGATGGCTTCCCATTAATAAGAATCAGAAAGGAGGTAGAAGAAATGCAAGCCCTGATCCAACGGATCCAAGTGTCCCCAAAACCCATAAGCTCCAACACATCAAAAATGCAAGACCAATTGACCCTATCATAACCCTTCTCAAAATCCAACTTCAAGACCAACCATTTCTTCCTCTGTATCTTCAAAATATATAAGCACTCATGAGCCACTAGAAAATTATCTTGAATATGACGTCCCTTGATAAAAGCTCCCTGGAAGTAACTAAGCAACTTATCCATAACTCTTTCCAATCTCCCTGCCAGTAATCTGGTGATGATTTTGTAAGTCCCATTTAACAAGCTGATAGGCCTGAAATCACAAAAGTCTTGTGCCCCTTGCTCCTTAGGAATAAGAACAATGAGAGTTTTATTAATGCCCCTCAAGTGGGCTCTCCCCTCCTAGAATTCTTAAACTGCAGCCAGTAGATCAGCCTTGATAACATCCTAACAATGCTGAAAGAAGAACAAAGGGAAGTCGTCTAGCCCTACTCCTCTATCCCTGCAAGAGCAAAAATAGCCTGTCTAACCTCCTCCTCGGAGAAGATCTGCGAGATAGTCATCCTCTCCTCTAGAGACAACCGAGGAAGAAGACCATCTGCAATCCTCGGCATGAAGCGGTCCTCAAAAAAAAAGTCTGGAATAGTAGTCCCTTGCCATACCTCTAATCCGCTCCTCAAAAGAGATGAAGCGGTCACCCTCCTGAATGTAAGTAATAGTGTTGACCCTCCTCCTACCAGATGCTACATGTTGAAAGTAAGTTGTATCTCTCTCTCTCTTTGATCCATTTGTCCCTCGATCTCTGCCTCCAATAGATTTCCTCTCTAGAAAGGATGTCATCAAATTGTAATCTCAGAAAATCTCATAGCCTTTTGTCCTCTGCATCCATCAGGCATGCCTCCTCCAGTCTATCCAAACATCAATCTGCTGAAGAATGTCCTTAGCCGCCCTCCCCCAAGTCTTGAGAACCTCAGCAGTGTGCCCCAATCTGAAAACAAGAGAAGCCATAGCCTAACTGTCGATAACCTGAGCAGACCAAGCCTCCCTAAACGTATTCATGAAGTCCTGCTCCCTGATCCAGTACCTCTCCAACTTGAAGGTAAACCTCCGATCTTGCCGACAGCTGGTCTTCAGAAGGATAGGCTTATGATCTGAAACCGATCTAGCCAACGAGAAAATCTGAGAATGTGGGAAGTGATCCTCCAAATCCACAGAAATAAGAAATCTATCTAGTCTCGAACAGAAAGCCTCCATGTAAAGCAACCATGTCCCATGCCAACATCAATGAGAGTCGCCTCCAGAATGAAGCCATTAAAATCTTCCATATCCCCAGAAAGAGTAGACCCTCCCAACCTCTCCCAAGGAGCCACCACAGCATTAAAATCTCCTCCCACACACCAAGGCCTACATGAAAAGAGGTGTAGACTAATCAACTCCTCCCAAAGCAGCCGCTTCTCGTCTTTCCCCTGTGATCCATACCCCCCAATGAAGACCTCATATTGGACCATGTAAAGCAACCATGTCCCATGCCAACATCAATGAGAGCCATCTCCGGAATGGAGCCATTAAAATCTTCCATATCCCCAGAAAGAGTAGACCCTCCCAACCTCTCCCAAGGAGCCACCGCAGCATAAAAATCTCCTCCCACACACCAAGGCCTACATGAAAAGAGGTGTAGACTAATCAACTCCTCCCAAAGCAGCCGCTTCTCGTCTTTCCCCTGTGGCCCATACCCCCCAATGAAGACCCAAGAGAACAATCCTTCACCGATGTGAAATGAAGAGAAATGACCCACTTGCTAATATGCCTATCTACGAACACCTCATCAACCTCAAAGGAGTTCCAAAGGATCATGATAACCCCCCCCCCCAACCTCCCCTCAGCCAGTGAAACAACACCTCAAGAAAGTCTAGCACCCCCTAGCTCCCTCATAAGACACTCCACGTCCCCTACACATTTGGTCTCTTGGATGCAAAGAATGTCAATCCTACATCTTCTCACTAACTCCTTGACAGCCCTCTTCTTTTCACCCCCCCCCCCAAATCCCTCACACTCCAAGAGACAATCCTCATAGAGACACATTGCAATCCCTCTCCTCTCCTACCCCTACCTCCTCTCTCACCCCTCTGTTGAGCCCTTTCATCCTACAGGATAGCTACACACCACCTCTTACAGATGTTGGTATAAGTCCCTCTCACATCTTTCTCAGTCTCTGTTTCAAATGAGATACCCACCTTATCTGTCGTCTCCTTTAGTTGCTCCTCACTAACTCCTTGACAGCCCTCTTCTTTTCACCCCCCCCCCCAAATCCCTCACACTCCAAGAGACAATCCTCATAGAGACACATTGCAATCCCTCTCCTCTCCTACCCCTACCTCCTCTCTCACCCCTCTGTTGAGCCCTTTCATCCTACAGGATAGCTACGCACCACCTCTTACAGATGTCGGTATAAGTCCCTCTCACATCTTTCTCAGTCTCTGTTTCAAATGAGATACCCACCTTATCTGTCGTCTCCTTTAGTTGCTCCTCCATCATTTTTTGAGCTTTTCCCTTCATCTCCCGCACCTCCTCTCTCGTCATATGGTATTTCCTCTTCGGCTCCCCACCGTCAGTGATGAGGGCCACCGACCCCTCAGATAAGACCGACAAGGCCAGGAGCTCTACTAAAAGAGCATTGCCTCTTTCAGGATGTTGCACCTCATCCGAATGGAATTGCACTTCGGACTCAAACCCGTTGTCCTAAGCCTATCTCCCTGGGACACCGGGATCGCCCGCCTCAGGTGTCATGGCCGGCACAACAACACCCACCTCTGCGATCGACCGTCAGGCTCCGATGGAACATCAAGCAAGAGAGGCCCGCTGAGCAAAGAAGGCAGTTTCGGTGTCCGTTTCGACCGGGTCCGAAACCGAAACCGTTTCGATTTCGATTTTGGTTTCGGCCCGAAACCAAATAAAATATTATTTTTTTGCCAACTGAAGGAGTTTCGGTTTCAACCGATAGGTTTCGGATCGTTCCAGTCTGCAACTGATACGTTCAGGCCAAAACGTTTCGGTTTCAGCCGAAACTTGAAGTCCCGCGATCAATGACACCCAAGAGGGGGGTGAATTGGGTGTATACAAACTTTTAACAAACTTTTGCCCAATTCAAACAAGTGTGAATAATGGCCGTAATGAATTCTAGATCTATATGAAAACTTTGAGATCTAATAGAATCTATCGCACTCAACCGATCTTAAGTACGATGGCGGAGGTGAGAATCCAGAGATTCTACTCACGCAAGATGTTATCTTCCTGACAAGATTTGCCTTGCCGATCCGAACCCACCTTTTAATATACCCAAAATCTAATATGAAAACGATAAATTACACTAGATCTAACTCAAACAATGCAACCAAAATAATCTACGCGTGTGCTGCACAGAATGGGGATAGAAGAAAAGGAACAAACCATACAATGGACAATGATTTTTAGGTGGTTCGGATGCAACAACGGCAGCCTACGTCCACCCCTCACGATCTGTGAGGATTCCCACACTATCTTGTAAAGGATTACAAGATCAAAACACACACACACACACACACACATACACACACACACACACACACGTGAGGAGTTCGGAACTCCCACGAAGGTGTATAAGCACCGAATCACGAAGAGATGTGAAAACAAGAACCAACCACACACACACACACACGGATCTGCGTAGATCCACACACACAAGTGTTTAAAAGTACAAGATCACACACTTGAAGCTTGATGAAAAACAAGGGCGAAACACAAAATGAAAAACTCAGATTTAAACTCCCCCTTAATGGATGAAGATGATCTTGGATGAAGCTTCCTCCTCAGCTAAATCTTCACTTGAATGGCCTGCAGATTATCTTCAAAAACTTGAAAATGGATGAAGAAATTCTTCCCCGAAGCACTGTTCAAGGAGCTACAATGGCACTTCTCTTTCTCCCCTTGATAGCCTCCTTGAGTGATTAGGGTTTTTAACCCCAATATGATGTATTTATAGATCTTGGATGGTCAAGAGACAAGCCAGGGATCAGATCCACAAATCATGACAAGTCTGGTGACTTTGGGATTAAACAAACCCACAGAAAGGAGCTTCTCACGTTGAAGAACACAAGTCAACAATTGCTGCCTCGAAGCTGGCGGTCGACCGGCAGAAGGGGGCGGTCGACCGGAATTTTACAGGAATGAAGCTTTCAACGCTAGGAAAATCAGTCGACCGGCCCCTGACTGGCGGTCGACCGCTGGCTAGAAAATCTGCATTTTTAAGAGAGTTAGCCAATAAAACATGATCTGTGAACAGTCTATTTTATGACCACGTCATGTTCCAATCAAAATGAGTTGGTTGAGTTTATCCTGGGCAATTCATTGAACCAAGGTGAATTTAGGCATTTGCTGGCTTAAGGAAGGCTTGAGAGTGGTTAAAGCCAATTATTACTTAGGTTGTAATTCCGGAGTTTTGTTATCATCAAAATCACCTAGAGAGACTCAACAATCTCTCCCTTTTTGATGATGACAAAACGCTAGATTACAAGAGCATTGGCATGCCTTTAAGTAAAATGGAGCCTCGTAAGGTCGATAAATCACAAGGTGAATAAAACAGTCATTCAAGACATTATTTGCCAAATAGATAGGAAATGAAACATAAGAGCCAACCATTTGAGATCAAACACCAATTGCATTCATTTCATCATTCTATTACAGGGTACATTGATGCTTAAGACAATGAGTGCAAGACTCTAGACACTGGACACATGCGACAAAGCAAATGCAGAACTGACACAATGCCTCACCAATGATCATGCATACAAACATACGAACATACCGACATAAAATATATAAGACCTGCAGTACTACTTCTCCCCCTTTGGCATCATCAAAAGGGGATAGGATAGACGAAAGAAGGACCCAAAAGGCACAAGACCAAAGGACAGCAGTCTAGAGGGAGGAAGCAAAAGAAAAATCCTCATGGGGCACCTGCAGGAGGCTGATCCTCTGGAGGAGGGGGCTGATATCCAAGGCGGCGACGGATGTCTTCAAGAGAATGATCTTGAACCTGAAGACGATCCTGAATATGGCCAATGGAGACGTCACGAGCCGCATCACGGCGCTGCATTTCAAGAAGTGTTAAGTTCATGAAATGGAAGGCCTGGCTGGAATCAGCAACGCTGTCTGTGAGACTAGTCATATGTGTGGAGAGTGTGGCCATCTGAGTGGAGATAGTATCCAGAACAATGGAGAAGGAATCTATGCGACTTGACATAGTGTCAATCACATTACCCATAGTGTCGACGCGATCCCCAAAGGTAGAGAGTCGATCCCCAAAAGTATCCACTCGAGTTTCCAGTCCAGTAAACCGCCTGTCAAAAGTCTCGTAATCTACCCAAGAGTGTTGTGCGGCCCCCTGAGTAGAAGACTCTCCATGATAGAACGGTGGTGGAGGAGGCACCTCGGGATCCATATGGTGAGGTGAAGGTGGAGGAGGCTACTCCTCAGCCTGAACTGGAGGGGGAACATCCCCTTGATCCTGCTACTGCTCTTGTTCCTGCTCTTCCTCGCTAACAACTTCTTCATAAACTGGTATATCTCGGCATAGCTCCCCATCGGGACCATAGTAATACCAAAAATCTGTAAAGATCTTATGCTTATTATATATATCATCTTGTCGAACATAAATGAACTGCTCATTTGCCAAATTGATCCCAGCATATATGAAGACGCCTGTCAACTGTGAAGCATATGGCAAGGATCGCCGAAGATAGGTACGGCAAGTCCCAATCATATCTGTCATGAGCCGACCCATGTTGATGGTAATCCCACTCATGACATTGTAAAACAGAAACCTCTGAACCTCTGTGACTTCGTTTCGACTGCCAACCTTGGGATAAATGAGTGAAGTGAATATATGGTGCAAAATCCTTTACAGTGGTGGAAAATAATTTGCATTCAAAGTGATTAAATCACTCACACCACGCACGTAATCACAGTTTGTCATAGCAATGAAAGTAGCCTCAACTTCACCATGACCAAAAGTCCGGTCAGCACCCCAGGCCGAGACTCCTAAGGCTCGTCGAAAAAGATCGGGTGTAATATGTAACTCAACTCCTTGAACAACTGTATATAGCTCTTCATTTCTCTCAACCAGATTTCCATAAAATTGTTGCACTAGATTGGGATAGTACTAGTATACCGAGTGACAAAATCTGTCCAACCGTCTTGAATCTCAAAAAGAGCACATAAATCAAGCAGAAGCTCATTCACCTCATTAAAGTCGACCAGTCGGGGGTCGATAATAGGCCGTGGAGGCAACTGAGGTGCACGACGAGGTGCAGGTGCTCGCTGTAGTGAAGGAGCCGGGGCCTCTCGTCTCTGGCCACTAGCTTCCCCTTGGGTAGAACGCCGAGAGCTTCGGCTAGGTGACATCCCGAACTAGAAGACCCGGTGGAAACCCTTGAAGAGAAGACCCTCGTCCTGGGGGATGAAGATAGACTAAAAGACACTCCAAGGGCTTGCAATAGCCTTCTCCACAATCTGGAACCTAGGAAGTAGCTCCACAAATGCACGAACGACCAAATGGAGTTCGTTCCGAAACCGTGATGAACACGCCGGATCTTGTGCGGGTGGAGAAATGATGAGGTTTAGGGGCTTGGGAGGTGGAGTTTGGGTGTTCTAGGGTCAGGGAAAAGTGTTGAAGTGTGAATGGAAGTGTTAGAATGAGAGAAAGGGGTTTTATGACCCCTTAAAGAAGGGTTCGGATGTGGTCCGGCCAGGCCGGTTTGCCGCCACCGGTCGACCGGTGCGGGAGCGACGGTCGACCGCTAGCCCCAAAAATCTCATTTTTGTCTTATTATTTTTTTTGTTTCTTTCTTTTTCTTTTTTTTTTTTTGATTTGAATAGGGACCATCATCCGACCTTCTGATTGGAACCAACATCATGAAGTGGATAGAAGGAGAAGAGATGGAGATTTGAGGAAAGTTCTCTAACTCCCCCTCAGAAGGTGCCTTAGGTCCGGCATCACTGGGTCCACATTTATTTAACTAAGGAATATCTAGCCTTAGAAATATTTTTCAAGAAGGGCTATATGTATAGATACAATCATGCATGCAGGAGTGTATATGAACAGACAAGGTATTAAGAGTAAATATATACAGTATGCATGTTAATCTACCCTTGATACATATGAGTTTCTACAAGTGCAAATCTTATCCTAAGTGCAGACCTATGTATGTATGCTCTCACCCTTGCACATCCCAAGTTCTCTTCTTATCTTGCTAAATTGATCCTAGTTTAGGGGTTTTGTGAAAATATCAGCTAGTTGATTGTGTGTCAATAAAATTCAATTCAAAGACCCCTTTTCCTACATGATCTCTCAGAAAATGATGTCGAATGTCAATGTGTTTTGTCCTAGAATGTTGAACATGATTTTTTGATAAGCTGATTGCACTGTTATTATCACACAAGATTGGCACACATTTCATTTCAACATCCAAATCAAGCAATTGATTTTTGATCCAAAGTACTTGGGCTCCATAACTTCCGGCGGCTACATATTCAGCCTCGGCCGTTGAGAGAGCTACTGAATGTTGTTTCTTGGAGGCCCATGAGACTAGGCACCCACCAATAATCCGCATCGGTGTAAGCAATAAAATCAAATGAACTACCGATGAGAAACCACAAGCCAAAATCTATTGTGCCAATTAAGTATCTAAAGATGCGTTTAACAGCCATTAGATGAGATTCTTTAGGGCATGACTGAAAACGAGCACATAGACATACACTGAATTGAATATCAGGGCGGCATGCTGTGAGATACAGTAGTGATCCGATCATACCTCGAAACAGTGTAGGATCTACTGTTTTACCATTTTCATCTTTGTCTAACTTCGAGGTTGTGGCCATTGAAGTTGACAAAGGTTTTGGTTCAGCCATCCCAAATTTCTTTAACAGCTCCAGTGTGTACTTAACTTGATTGATGAAAATGCCCTCGGGTGTTTGCTTCACCTGCAATCCAAGAAAGAAATTCAGTTCACCCATTAAGCTCATCTCAAATTCTCCTTGCATGATTTCTGCAAATTCTTCACATAAGACATTGTTAGTAGCTCCAAAAATAATGTCATCCACGTATACTTGAACTACTAATATGTCTTTACCTGATTTCCTTGTAAAGAATGTTTGGTCAACCTTACCTCTTTTGAAACCATTTTCCATAAGGAATGAAGTGAGCCTTTCATACCATGCCCTTGTGCTTGCTTTAACCCGTACAAGGCCTTCTGCAACTTGTACACATGCTTTGGATGTTTTGAATCTTCAAAACCTGGAGGTTGCTCTACAAAAACATCCTCCTTGATGTAACAGTTAAGAGCAGATTTAACATCCATTTGAAATAGTTTGAAGTTCAAAGAGCAAGCATAGGACAGTAAGATCTGGACTACTTCTAGTCTAACAACCGGTGCAAAAGACTCATCAAAACCAATACCCATCTCCTGGCTATACCCTTTGGCCACAAGCCAGGCCTTGTTCCTAACAACCAATCCCGTATCATTTAACTTGTTTTTGAAAACCCAACGGGTTCCAATTGTGGGATAATTCTTAGGACGCGGCACGAGAGTCCACACTTTGTTCCTTTCGAACTGGTGTAGCTCTTCATGCATAGCCTGAATCCAGGATTCATTTTGAAGAGCTTCATGAATATCCTTAGGCTCTTCTTGTGAAATTAAGGCTATCAAATCCTCTTCTTCTACTTGCCTTAGTGAAGACCTAGTTCTTATCCCATCTTGAGGATTACCGATTATGTTTTCGGCTGGGTGATCTTTCAAGAACGTAGAAGAACTGGGCAAATCGTGGTGTTGTACTTGTTGTTCTTGAAGTATTTCAATTGAAGGATCTTCATCCTCTTCACTCTTGCTGGGGATCCCTTCAGTTGGTTCATTCTTGGCCTTAGCATCATTTGAACGTTTGGGATCTTCATCTGCATCCACAATTGGAATACATTGATTAGTTAGTCTTAACTCAGATTCATCAAAAATCACATGAGGACTTTCTTCAACAACCAAAGTCCGTTTATTAAACAATCGATACGCTCTAGAATTAAGTGCATAACCTAGGAATGTTCCTTTGTCACTCTTTTCATCAAACTTACCCAAGTTTGACTTACCATTGTTCAAAATATAACAAGGACATCCAAAAGGTTTAAGATGGGAAATATTTGGTCTCTTACCCTTGTAAAGCTCGTATGGGGTTTTCTTCAGAATGGGCCTTACCATTGCCCTGTTGATGATGTAGCATGTTGTACTTCCCGCCTCGGCCCAAAAATATTTGAGTAGGGAGTTCTCACTTAACATGGTCTGTGCCATGTCTATCAAGGTTCTGTTTTTCCTCTCCACTACTCCATTTTGTTGAGGCGTTCTTGGTGATGAGAAATTATGTGTGTATCCCTTCTCTTCACAAAAATTGCTGAAGTCATGATTCTCAAATTCACCACCATGATCACTCTGGATGGTAGTGATAAGATAACCTCTATCATTTTGGATTTTCCTGCAAAACACTTGAAACTCCATCAATGCATCATTTTTATTGGATAGAAATAACACCCATATAAATCTGGAATAATCATCAACAATCACAAAACTATAGGATTTCCCTCCTAGGCTGGATGTCCTAGTTGGGCCAAACAAATCAAGATGCAACAATTCCAAAGGCCGGGAGGTAGAAACAATGTTCTTATTTTTGAAAGATATGCGTGTTTGCTTGCCTTTTGTGCAAGCCTCACAGATTTTATCACTTTCAAATTTTAATTTTGGCAAATCATTCACCAGGTCATGTTTAGACAACTTGGATATTACTCCAAAACTAGCATGACCTAGTCTTCGGTGCCATAGCCATGCATTTTCATGATTGTTTGCTACCAAGCACATATCATCACAAGAGACATCATCAATATCAACAGTGTAGACATTGTTATTTCTTTTTCCAATGAATTTGATCTCATTTGTGTTCTTGTTCATGACAATACAATGGGTTTCATCAAAAATAATTTTAAAACCCTTATCGCACAATTGACTTATACTCAACAGATTGCGATTTAAACCTTTCACCAGAAGCACATCTTCAATAAGAAATTCATAATTCTTACCTATGTTGCCGATCCCAATGATTTTACCTTTATCTTTGCCTCCAAAAGCAACTGACCCTCCATCCTTGTCTTGCAGTGTAGAGAACACCTTCTTGTCCCCTGTCATATGTCTTGAACAGCCGCTATCCAAGTACCATTTGCTCCCCCTGGCTTCAAGACATACCTGCAAGAAGCAACATTCTCATGCAATTATTTTTGGTATCCAAACGAATTTGGGTCCATAGGAGTTAATCCAATTCTGCACGTCTTTTCTTTGTCCAAGCAGCATGATTTCTATGTGAGTTTTGTCTAAACCAACAGTGAGCAATAACATGACCAAAACGACCACAATGAAAGCAATTGACATTTGAAGACCTTGAAAATTGGCGTGGTTTTGGTTGAACAAGTATTGGCTTAAAGTATGAACATGAAGCACAATCATTTCCTTTTTCATGCAAATAGGATGTAGTGATCTTATGCTCAAAGGATTTTTTGTTTTGGGGAGTATATCCCAATCCTTCCTTCTGGAAGTTAACTTTAACTCCCAACAAATTATATAAATTTTATTTGCCCTTGACAAACCTAGAGAGAGTGAACTGCAACTCAGTTACCTCTTTGTTCAAGCTCACATTTTTACTTTCAATTTATGAAATAGAGGATGTCAGAATTCCTTTTTCATTCTTGAGCTTTTCACAAACTTTTTCAATTTCAGACATTTTACATGATAGCTCCTCTTTGGCTTTTTCAAGATCTGAAATCGTTTGAAGCAAAGTTTCTTTTTCTTCTGTTGACTCGAACCATTCTTGTTCCAGTTTCTCAAATTTAACAAAAATATCCTCATGTGATAAATCATCAATTTTCTTTTTGAGAGTTTTATTTTCAGATCTGATTTTTCTATATTTTGTATACAGTTTTTCATATTCCGACTCCCATTGTTCATTTGAAATAAAATCAGGGTCAGAATTTACCTTTGTTGATTCATCTTCATGTGCCATGAGGCATAGACTTTCCACGAGCTCTTGCAGCTCCTCATCGGACGGTTCGTCCTCTTAGTCGCTCCATGTGGCGACCATGGCTTTGGGCTTCTTGAACTTGTCCTTCTTGAATTTCCTCTTCAGATCTGAGCACTCTCCTCTCATGTGCTCGGACTTCTTGCATTCGTAACAAATGACAGTATTGGGCTTGCTCGGCTCGCCCTTGGTTTGAATGGACTTCCTTTGTCCCTTTCTGAAGTTGCCTTGGAAATTCCTCTTCTTTCTCAAAAATCTCTTTACTAGGCGAGTTATCATAGCCAAGTCTTCTTCTTCATTGCTTCCCTCGCTGGATTCTTCTTCTTGAAAGTCATCATCAAATTGGTGAGCTTTCAATCCAATCACTTTCTTCTTCTTCGTATCTTCCTCGGCTATTCTCTTCATATTTATCTCATAGGTCATGAGTGACCCTATTAGCTCGTCCAAAGAAAGTGTGGACAGATTTTTCGAATCCTCAATTACTGTGGCTTTTGTGTGCCACGCTGATGGAAGTGATCTCAGAACCTTCCTTACAAGATCGGAGTTTGTGTACTCCTTCCCAAGGCTTTTGAGATCATTTGTGATCTCAGTTAATCTTGCGAACATTTCTGAAATGGTTTCTTCAGGCTTCATTTTAAACAGCTCATAATCTCTGATAAGTAAATTGGCCTTAGTCTCCTTGACCTCTGAGGTTCCCTCATATATGAGCCGCAACTTGTCCCACATCTCCTTCGCTGAACTGCACATGGATACACGAGAAAACTCATTAGGATGTATAGCACATTGCATTATATTCATAGCATTAAAATTTACAGTGCATTTCTTAATTTCCTCGGATGTCCATTTTTCTTCATCATCCGAGAGTTTATAAGGACCCTTGTCCACAACCCTCCAGACCTCGTACTCCTGAGCCCTTAGAAAAACATGCATTCTATTTTTCCAGTAGGAGCATAGTTGTCAAGGCGACAAGGCGACCCAAGGTGTTCACGGGATCCCTAAGCGCTTAGGCGACAAGGCGTCCGCTTAGGCGTCGCCTAGGCGACACTTCGGTCACTAATTAAAAAATCTAAAATATATATCCTCCAATATATAAATCAAGAATAAAAAATGTGAAAAATACAAAACAAATAAATTACATGAAGAAATTGATGTAATTAAATTATGTGACAATTATAGAAAATTAAATTGTATCAAAAAATTACAAAAAGTTCAGAAGTAAATGCAAAAGATTCAAAAGTAAATGTAAAAAATTCAGAAAAAATATAAAAGAATATAATAACATCAAGAAAATTATAAAAAAGAAAGAGTTAAATGTACATTACCAGGTCGGATCCGGTTCGGACGGGTTACGGTTGGCCCGCCTTGGCGCCTAGCCCACCTAGGCGACCGCCCAGCTCGCCTTTTCCAGTGTCAACAAGGCGGTGCAGCGCCTAGCCCTTTCAAGAGCGCCTAGGCGGCGGTGCAGCGCCTAGCCCTTTCAAGAGCGCCTAGGCGTCGCCTAGGCGCCCGCCTTGACAACTATGAGTAGGAGTAGTTCGAACCATCAAAGAATGGAGGACAGTTAATGGAATGACCTTCAGGCATCATCCTCTTGTTGGCCATTGATCTGGATCTTTCTCTAGATCGTTGGATCTGTGAAAGTTAGAGCCTTATCTCTGATACCAATTGAAGTCCCGCGATCAATGACACCCAAGAGGGGGGTGAATTGGGTGTATACAAACTTTTAACAAACTTTTGCCCAATTCAAACAAGTGTGAATAATGGCCGTAATGAATTCTAGATCTATATGAAAACTTTGAGATCTAATAGAATCTATCGCACTCAACCGATCTTAGGTACGATGGCGGAGGTGAGAATCCAGAGATTCTACTCACGCAAGATGTTATCTTCCTGACAAGGTTTGCCTTGCCGATCCGAACCCACCTTTTAATATACCCAAAATCTAATATGAAAACGATAAATTACACTAGATCTAACTCAAACAATGCAACCAAAATAATCTACGCGTGTGCTGCACAGAATGGGGATAGAAGAAAAGGAACAAACCACACAATGGACAATGATTTTTAGGTGGTTCGGATGCAACAACGGCAACCTACGTCCACCCCTCACGATCTGTGAGGATTCCCACACTATCTTGTAAAGGATTACAAGATCAAAACACACACA
This sequence comes from Amorphophallus konjac, assembly GCA_022559845.1. Lineage (NCBI taxonomy): Eukaryota > Viridiplantae > Streptophyta > Magnoliopsida > Alismatales > Araceae > Amorphophallus > Amorphophallus konjac. Next base: position 34,663,017 of record CM040125.1, read on the forward strand.
CGTGAGGAGTTCGGAACTCCCACGAAGATGTACTAGCACTGAATCACAAAGAGATGTGAAAACAAGAACCACACACACACACACACACACACACACACACACACACACACACACACACACACACACACACACACACACACACACACACACGAACACACACGAATCTGCGTAGATCCACACACACGTGTTTAAAAGTACACGCACTTGAAGCTTGATGAAAAACAAGAGAGAAACACAAAATAAAAAACTCAGATTTAAGCTCCCCCTTAATGGATGAAGATGATCTTGGATGAAGCTTCCTCCTTAGCTAAATCTTCACTTGAATGGCCTGCAGGTTATCTTCAAAAACTTGGAAATGGATGAAGAAGTTCTTCCCCGAAGCACTGTTCAAGGAGCTACAGTGGCACTTCTCTTTCTCCCCTTGATAGCTTCCTTAAGTGATTAGGGTTTTTGACCCCAATATGATGTATTTATAGATCTTGGATGGTCAAGGGACAAGCCAGGGACCAGATCCACAAATCATGGCAAGTCTGGTGACTTTGGGATTAAACAAACCCAAAGAAAGGAGCTTCCCACGTTGAAGAACACAAGTCAACAATTGCTGCCTAGAAGCTGGCGGTCGACCGGCAGAAGGGGGCGGTCGACCGGAATTTTACAGGAATGAAGCTTTCAACGCTGGGAAAACCGGTCGACCGGTCCCTCTGGCGGTCGACCGTTGGCTGGAAAATCTACATTTTTAAGAGAGTTAGCCAATAAAACATGATCTGTGAACAGTTTATTTTATGACCACGTCCTGTTCCCAATCAAAATGAGTTGGTTGAGCTTATCCTGGGCAATTCATTGAACCAAGGTGAATTTAGGCATTTGCTGGCTTAAGGAAGGCTTAAGAGTGGTTTAAGCCAGTTATTACTTAGGTTGTAATTCCGGGGTTTTGTTATCATCAAAATCACCTGGAGAGACTCAGCAAAACTGTCATCCATGCTGCTGAGGGCTGCGAGAGCGCAGGGCCACTGCTGGAGATGCCTGACAACCTTTGACATCCCGGAGACCACCGTCAACCGACGCGCCATCGGCGACCACCGCTTCGCCTCTATCTCCACTCGTTGTCGATAGCCTCCCGTGAACACCCTGACCACGCTGCACCGGAAAGCTCACGTCGGCACATCACTTGCCATCTGAGGGGAAGCCGATCACGAGCTAGGTGACGACCACCGGAAGACAGGCATCCTCAGAACCACATGCATCACAGAGCTGACGTGCTGCAAGTTCAATGTGCGGTGTCGAAATCTAAGCCGAAATAGACCTCCAGAGAGCGGCGGCTCCCCTTGACCCCAGGTCCGGCGAGGTATCGACGATAACATCTTTACGTCTCCTGCTAGCGAAGGATGGAAGCCTCCCCTGCACACCTTGAACATGCTGGAGAAGAGGGCCATCCAACCCTACTAGAAGACGTCGTCCGGCCGACGTCAATGGGGAGCCGGTGATGATTGGCCGGTTGGCCACCAGCAGACTGGGGAGCGCCAGCGACCAAAACCCTGCCAACATAGACAGGCGGGGAAGAAGCAACAAACCGGTACCCTGAGACCCGATACGACGTGGGTTGTCAAGTAAGTCATGGGCCAACTCGGCCGGCCCGTCTACCCGATCCTCCGCTGAAACTGACCCGCCTAGGTCACAACTCCTGACCTGGTCCTCCACAGCCCAGTCCAGATGACCAAAATGGGGCGGTCGATTCAACCGCCAAACCGTTCGCAAGTCGATCATCTTCCACCTCTCGCCTTCAACCCTGCAGCCCTAAGTAGGCCGCCAGCAACACTGTCTCCTCCTCTAACAGTTACACTCGGACGACGACCTAGACCCCTTCAAGGACTACGAAGATAACCGTCAGAATATCAGACGAGCTGGCCACCTGCACGCCGACAACAATAGCCATCCTAGAGCCCATAGGAAAGAAGGCTAAGGTTCCAGCCTCCACCTGGCCGAACCCCCTGGCCAAGAGAGAGGCCACCGTGATCACAGAGGTGCATGGGATCACCTACAAAGACCACCCTGCAACTCCTAACAGGCGGGTTTGGGAAAATCCCTTTTGTCGCCGACCACGGCTGGAGGTTTGGGAAAATCCCTTTTGTCGCCGACCACGGCTGGAGGTTTGGGAAAATCCCTTTTGTCGCCGACCATCGCTGGAGGCACACTAGAGCTTTCCCACAGCCCACCTCCACCTCCACCAACCTTTCCGTTTCTACCTCATCCCCCACCGCCAAGAATGAGAATGTTGTAACTCTAACGACTTCCCAACCACCGGATTCCACCAGCCTCCTCCAGACCTCCTCTGCAACAGCTTTACCTTCCAGCATGGAGACATTGAGACACCTCCGCAACCGAGCTAACCTGGCCTGCAAATCCTCCGTCATGAGTTGGCCTGCATCCGACCACCTAATAATAGCCATACTCAATGCCGGTGTACCAGCCCTGAACGGCGGCCCACACTGCCACCAGTAACTCTCTTAGGATGCCTCAGCTGTGGGCAGAAACGCCGGATGTGGCCGCGACGACCACAACAGAAGCAGGTGGGGGGAGGGTTGCCAGACATCCGCCCCCCTGCAGGACGAACGCCCCTGCCTGAACCCAGCTCCGGCTGAGAACGGCGAAACATGGACCCCAGAGTTTCTCCCCCGGATAGTTTAGATGTAGATATTATTGGTTAATTATTTTCTCCAATAAACATGTCAAGTTTCACTGACACCAGATTCAACATGAATCCTACAATTTTTTCTTGAATTGTTTTTCTCAGGAAAAAGTGGATTTTATTCTCTTTTTTTAATGTGGGATTTTTTTTCTTGAATTGTTTGATTGATACTCATATATGCATCCCTATTTTTTCATGATAGAGTAACCATCTACATTTGGGAAGGTTAATGTAAACTCAGATGCACAAAGAACCTCCATGTATCCAACACCAGGGCATGAAAGGAAGATAAGAAACACATATATTGTCAAAATGAAATTTGGAGATTAAAAGCAGCAACATCAAAGCAACATGTTACTGTGCTGATAAATAAGAGTATTAAAGTAAGCTTCATGTCTCACCTGAGGAGGGTTGCTGCATTTCCACTCTTCAGGATTCACTTCTGTCATGTTAAATTCCTCACCATGTCGAGGGCGCATTACCTGAAAATGATCAAGATGATTGGTGAAGTAAAAAAATGCCCAAAAATCTTTTGAACATGTAGGACAGACAATTAAGCCCAGAAAAAAACACTTGCAAGAAAAAAGTGTTGCATTCAAAGTCAACAAATACAGATTAAACATGTACCATCCTGCAAAAACATTATTAGAATTGGGTTACAGCTGCCAAAAAATGGATGATTCTCTCCATCAAAAGTGGTCTGCAGAAAAATGTCAAGCCCAGTGGTTTTCTCAAAGCTGCCTGATGTAGCATTTGACATGAACTTTCTCCTTCCAAAAGATAAGGTAAGCTACAGCACAGATATAATTATCCAGGTGAAAAGTAAGATGTGAGAGACCTCTTTACAGACCCTATCAAGAACCTGTCAATTAACTACATACAAGAAACATGGGTTTTTCTTAACAAAGACTATCCACAATTATCACAGATATTTTAAACTAAGCCTCTGAAAAAGGTTAACTCATTCACACTGAGAAGCTTTAAAAAGACTAATTGTCAATGAGAAATTAGAAAATAAGTACAAGAGTAAGAAAATAAGTACAAGAGTAAGCAATTCCTTCGAGCACAAGGATTGACCAGCTCCCACTTCTACCACATTCACAAAAAAACATGTAATTTTACTTCAAAACCATGCCATAGAACCAGATAAGCAGCTGGTAGCAGTGTCATATTTCCAACTCCCACGAAACAATAGGGGATGGAACTCTCACCGCTTACCTCACTTCAAATGCTGCAAGATGTGGAGAGATTTTATTAAGCATTGGCATAAAAAGTGGAGGTGCAAGAATGACCACAAGATGTGGCGGCTATTTCTCCATGCAACTCTATGGGCCCTTTGGAGGTGAAGGACCGGAAGAATTTTCAAGAAGGGAGCACATCCATAGACAACATTGTGGAACTTGTATCCAAACGTGTTAGGGAGTGGGTTCCACTTTTTCGTAAAGTGGACATGGAATTCCCATGTTTTCCCTTTTTTGGAGGGGCTTGAGGAGACGTTTTGTTGAAGGCTTTTGTATATGGTAGGTTTTGTTCCTCTCTCTCTCTCTCTCTGTATATATATATATATAAAGACACACACACATAGTAGTACTATCAACTTTCCAAAAATAAAGACTCACTTCAGATGCATCCCATTGATGACCTCCACAAAAAGACCATGAATTATCATTAGGTGAACTTTTTAATTTCCCGCAGCATGACCTTTTCACGGTTACTCATCAGAGCACTCCCAAAATCCATGAAGCCTTGAAAGTGCACAACCTTGCCATAAATATCCATCTACTCCCTTCCACACTATGATATGACAATTTTATCAGTTAAATCAACAGCAGAAACCAAAACTATATTTTATTTTGGGATTATATGCAACCATGCTATCTACAGCCTTTGCTTCTCTCGGATCAAGAACAGAAACCAAAACCATCAGCACTCAATATCAGGATAGAAACAACACCGTACTTCAGGTCATAGACTCGATATTTTGCTGTTGACCCGTCAGCACCATGAGAAGGGACTTGATGAGTGCTGAAGCTGCTCTCTGTGCCTCAATCACCCAACAATTGTTCTTCCTCACCAAACTATACCAAAAGGGGGCACAATTATGTATTCTCAAGAAGGTTGCAACCACCTTACCAATGATATAATTATTGTGAAACATGCAAAAAGCAGTCCACAAGATCAACTTCACAGTTCTTTCCTCAGAAACCATATATGTTAGTCATTCATTGGACTATGCACGGGATTTTCTTTAAAAGAGTGAGAAGTATCACCAGTTTCATTAAGGTCAAAACAAAGATAGATGGAAATTTAAGAGGGCAGTAATGGAATGAAATTCAAAGATTATGAAGGCTTGTAATATACGATAAATAAAAAGGAAGTGTTATGTTTGTACAGTAGCTTTCTTTATTTGTCTAAGTGGATGGTACCACAGAAGGTACAAGAATAGTGATAAAAATAAAATCCAAATATCACGTCGTTCTACTCCATTTCTGTCTTTAGGTTTTGAGTTGGACAACCTAATAACTTCAACACTAGGAGAAATGATGAATTTTTATCTTGACCAACCTCCATTCAACAGACCTATGGAAACAATTTTGTCTGGGAACATTAGCATTTATAATTAAAAAAATCACCATCTGATCAAACTTCTTAATTGGCCATTGCGAACAACAAGAAAAAACCTAGGAGAAACAGATAACCATTAGCAAGAATGAAACTATAAAGCATCTGCCTTCAGTCAGCATTTTCCAATAAATGTACAACAGAACAGGTATCGTCAAACTAGTCATGTACTGTACCACAGGCAAGCTGATATATAATGAGACAGCTAGTGATCAGATCGAGCATCGTTTAACTTACCATGGGTTGAGCAACCTTATCAGCCTTATCTTTCCCATACAACTGCTCTACCAAGGCCAAAGAAAACTCCATCGCTGTCCCAGCTCCGCGGCTCGTAATAGCTCGACCATCCTGTTGGACCCTTGACTCCACCGCAATTACATCAGATGGTAGTTTCTCCATGAACGAGGGGTAGCAAGTTGCCTGATGAAACATCAAATTTGAAAAACCATGGAATATACTCTATCTGGTATGCTTACTGCTATAAAATGTAGGAAGAAAAAAAAATTCTCTGAGATGAAACCGAAACAAATAGTAAACTGTGAACATGTTGCTACCTTCCTTTTTGTCGACTCATAGATATAACATATATGGAAAAGAATGAAGAGGAGTGAAGGAACAAAGGAGAAGTGAGTGGATCGAGATCGGGTTTTGGGACTCCGGCAAGGTAGGCCTTCTTGTGTATTTCCGATGGGAACATCCCATCTATTTATAGGGGTTTCCCCGTACCTCCCCTCCATCCCAAAACCCCTTGTAACGCCTCCCCCCCCCCCTCGATCTCCTCTTCCATTTGAGGATTCTGCAATCTTTTCTGAGCACAATCTTTGTTTCTGTTTCAATCCATCAAATCCACGATTTCTGTGCACATTGATTCCAGAATCTTACGGAGGTTTCACCCATTTAGTTTGGCCATCTTCCAACATCTCTTATATTCCCATTGTCTGTGAGTAATATAATATTCCTTCCGATATACTTCCACTATCCGGAAATAATATTTTTATTCAATCTCACTATCCGTGAGTAATTTTTCGATACACTCTCACTATCGGTCAGAGGTATCATTATTATCATTATCTATGAAAATATTCCTTTTTTTGACTTATGTGTTCCTAAGCCCGATTATGCTTAATGAAATTTTTTCGTTGAGATACTTTTCGTCCAAAGACCGCTAATCATGTCACTAGCGGGGATATAAGCCACATTTATTTCCCCTTTCTATATAATATCCCAAATGTAATGATATTATACTTTAATATATTTTCCTCTTGAACTATTTGCTCTAATGTTAATGAAACTAATTGCCGCCTGATTATCACAGTATATCTCAATTGGTCTATCTATCAAGTTGAGATTCAAATCGTTCAAAAATCTCCTGATCTAAACCACATGAGTAACAGTTGTACGACATGCAACGTACTCAGCGACCTGTGTGTATCAAGCAACACACTCTTGTTTCTTGCTTTCTCAAGAAACAGCAACACTACCAAAGATGAATAAACATCCCGATGTGGACTTTCTGTCATTTCTATCTCATCCAAAGTCTGCATCCAAATAGCCAAGCATCTCAAGCCAGGGTTTGACAAACCGGTACAGTACCGCCCATACCGCACGTATCGAACCGTACCAACCGGTGACCGATACGGATGGTGCGTAGTACGCAACCGGCACGCTACTCAAATTCTTTTAAATATTATATATTTTATTTTATATCAAATGTGTCTTCATAGGTGATTTGGTTCGGAGCGTTTTACGTAAGGTTTCAAGTTTGAAATCCATTGGGCACAAGTTTTTCTTCTTTTTTTATTATTATTAATAAATTGAAGTCAAAAAATCATGACAGAAGTGAGATTCGAACCCTTGCCCTCGTGCTCAGATCACAAGTGCTCTAACCAATTGTGCTACACATAACTTTTATCATATTTTACTATAATAAATATTTATAAAGTAATACTTACTTACTAGCACACATCAGTACGGTACGGAACGGTACGATGTTGTATCGTACTGTACCGACAAAAAACCTATACGCACGGTACGAGCAGGCTGGCAAACCCTGCCTCAAGCTTATCAGCTTGATAAAGAACATTGTAATGCAATGTTTCTTTCAGATGTTTCATAATCCTTTTAACAGCTTCTCAATGTACTACACCAAGATTACTTTGGTATCTACTTACCAAACTGATTGGGTATGCTATGTCTGATCTCGTACACATCATTGCCATCAAACTTCTGATTGCTTATGCATACAACACTATGAGCGGCTCATGTCTCTCTCCGAGACATTGTCCCTTACACAACTATTTCTGATGGACTAACGATGTAAGTGTCAGATTGTAATTATGCATTTTGAATCTCGAGTACAAATCGTAAATATTTTTCCTATTTTATACTCACCATTTTAGACTTTCTATCCCTTAAGATTTGTACACCAAGAACATAAGATACCTCACCCATGTCCTTCATCTCAAATTTTTCACTAAATTCAAATTTGACTGTATTCAACATCTCTCTGTCATTCCCGGTGAACAAAATATCATCGACATAAAAAATAATATAATATACACGCTCCCACTTTTCATGACATACACACAATTATCTAACTCATTTAAAACAAACCTAAGCTGGACAATTATTCCGTGGAATTTGAGATATCATTGTCTAGAAGATTATTTTAAACCATATATCGATTTCTTTAACTTGCATACCATTTCCTCTTGACCTTCCACTTGAAATCTCTCATGTTGCTGCATATAAATGTCTTCCTTCAACTCTCCGTTAAGAAATAATATCTTAACATCCATCAAGTGCAGCTCTAGAATAAGATATGTAATAACTGCCAAGATCATTCTTATGGATGCAAATTTAGCCACTAGAGAATAAATTTCTAAAAAATCAATGCTTACCTTCTGTGTAAACCCTTTGGTAACTAACCAGACCTTATATTTATTAATAGACTCATCAGCTCGAAACTTTTTCTTAAACATCTATTTGCATCCTATAACATTTCTATTCTTGAGTAGATCACATAATTTTCGTACATTATTCCTTTTCATCAAATCAATTTTTTCATTCATGGCACCTTACCATAATTCTGAGTCATGCGACTTCATCACATATATATAATTCATGGGATCTACATATTTTTCTTCTTCCATATTTACTATCAGACATGAAGGTTCATAGAAATACAAATGATAATCACCCATCCATATAAGTAGAGCTCTCATTCTTTTGTTACCTACTCTGGGTTAATCAGACTGCACTTCATTCATAGGTATTTCTTCATTTTTCATATTCTGATATTCTTCCTCAATTTTTGGATCATTTCTAGAGATATCATTGTAATAATCATCTATTACAAACAAAAATTCCTTCTCCTTTTCATGAGATTCATCTTCCTCTAGATTTTCTAAAAATAGTGCATTCCTATACTCAATGATCCCTCTTTCTTTATGAAAAAAATCTATAACTAGATGATTTCTCACAATATCCTATGAATCAACATTTCAATGTCTTAAAGTCTAATTTATCTCTAAAGTGACCAAAAATGAGAACGGGAACAATTGACCCTCACTTCTTGAGATGACTCAAATCATATTCTCTCATTCTATAATTCATAAGATATACTTTCCACATATTTTGTGAGAATTCTATTCAAGGCATAATTTGCCATGAGCAATGCCTCTCCCAACAAATTCTTAGAGAGTCATGAATGCAATAGCATATATCTAACAACATTCATCAATGTTATGTTCTTTCTTTTTGCACGCCATTCTGTTGTGATGTATAAGGCATTGTCACGTGTCTTTTAATTCCATATTCTTGACAATATGACTTAAATTCTCTTGAGTTATATTCTTCACCTCTATCCGTTCTTAACACATTAATATGCCTTCCAAGTTATATTTCCACTTCCATTCTATATTTTTGGAATCAATCAAATGCCCCTGATTTTACAGAAATCAGATAAACATAGACAAATCTGGAATAATCATCTATGAAAGTTATAAAATATTCCTTATTGATGTATGTCTTTATGGTTAGTGGGCCACAAATATCCGAGTGGACCAACGCTAGCAATTCTTCTGATCTATGTCCCTACTGTGAAGGGCTTCTTAGTCATTTTTCTAACTAAGCAATGTTCACAAGGTGATAGTTTTAACTTTGTCAAACCCGACAGTAAACTCATTTTTATCATTTATTTCATTTTAGATTTTTCGGGATGTCCCAATCTAAAATATCATAGATCACATCCTGACAATGAACACGAGGAATACTCCAAAACTTCAATGTTATTATTCTCATTGTCAATTACAAAGATAGAGAATAAATCATACTCAGAGATAACCAAACTTTCTTTATCTTTCCAGCGTGCCGGGTGGTTCCAGAATCGACCCACCATTCATTTGAGTCTACCATCACGGCATTGTATTATGTGACGCCGACGAATTCCCTCTTGTCGGCTCCTTTATTTTTCGGGTGTTTGTTTCCACCCCCATTCCTTTACTTTTGAGGATAGTTTGTCTTAAAGTGGTCAAACTTCCCACAAGTGTAATAAGCACCACGAGGAGTTTTATTTCCTTTTCCTTGAAACTTGTTGACCTTGAACTGGGCCTTTTGTGCTCCAAACGGCGATTCTAACCTTTAGATTTCTGGTGTGCAGCATTGACCTCTTGCAAGTTCATCTCTAGTTCTTTCTTCCTAGTCATTATGTCTTGCTCAATTGCTAACCTAACTGCAAAACCCATGCCACTCAGAGTGGAACCACTTATTCTAAAGGTTGTGACAACTATGTCAAACGATGCTGACAAACTATTCAATAAAGTTGTCACTTGCATGGTCTCCGAAATTTCAATTTCAACTGTAGATAAATCCTTAGTCATGACAATCATTTTATTTACATGCAAAACCATGTTATCACCTTCTTTCATCTTACATGTGTTGTAACGATACAATAAGAGTTGAGTATTCACCTCAGTCTTGATATCATACTTCTCCTTGATAACTTTCTATCGTTCATTAGAGGTTTTATAAGTTTCAAAAAAAAAATTAATCAAATTATCCTCCATGAACATAAGTATTAGGTTCTTACCCTTCCTGTCATGCATTAACTATTGCTCCAATTTTTTCTTTTCCACTTCCATGGATGTTTCATTAACTTCTGGAGCATTTATGTCAATAACATATTCTATGTTGTCATGGATAAATACATATCTTATTTTCCGGTGCCACATATCATAATTGGTTCTATTCATTTTATCAAGTTTTGTCGATTCTAAGGCAATGAGTTTGCTTGCCATTCTGATTATAATAATTCTGAAAATTAAACAACTCAATTCAATCATAAACCTAAGCATGATACCAAAAATTATACTAAAATTTATGTTGATTAATTCTGCCATTTCATTGTGAGAAGTTTGCCAAATTGTTATTGTCTTGTTTTCATTTGTGAGCAAAACAATTAAATAACAAAGATAAATACTAAATCCTAAATAACAAATAAACAACAATTATGTGTACAAACACAAATATAACTTTCATAGGAATTAACTATACATGTTTCTGTCAACAAGACATGGTATAAATATAAATTATATAGTTAATATTTTCACAGGGTGCAGTTGTTATCAGAAGTATAATTCTGGCAGATTCTTTTAATTTTCAGACCTGGAGTATAAACATAATATATTTTCAAAAGTTAGGTGCAGAAGCTAAAACAGGGATATGTTTGCAAATAACATTTTTCAAGTATAGATGCAAAAGAAGGGGTATATGCGTAAACAATTTTTTGGATCTGGGTACAGGTGCTATAACCACCTTTTCAAAATTTCGAGTATTAGAGCAATCTGCACAATTTCAATGCATAGAATGTTCGAACGGGGACGTTAATGCGCATATTTTGAAGTTCAGGCACCAGAACAATTAGGGTTTCCCTTTTTTATGTGTCTCGCGAATAGGTATGGTGGTCTTTAGGGTGTCTTGCGGAGCAAAAAAAAAAAAGGAGAAAGAAGTAATACTTGATAGGTTTCCCTCCTTTTAGGGAAGGGTTCCTTTGGGCGCCAAAAGCTACCTCTCTAACAAGGGAAGATTTTGTCTTTTAGCATGGAAGGATTTTGGCAGATTCGTAGGTGGGAATTGGTTTCCCCTTTTTTAAGGATGTTTGCAAATAAACTATTGTTAGAAGTAAATTTACAAAAAAAATATTATGAAAAGTGCAGTAGCATGCATATCACTACGTAAAATCAAATAGTGCAAGATGTGAGAAAATACCAAAATACTCCTAATTAAAATAAAATAAAAGATAAAAATATCCTGCAACACCCTCCCCTCCCTCCCCCTATCGCCGAAACACCCCTCCCCCTCCACCTGTCACTGGAACACCCCTCCCCCTGCGCCACAGGCCGCCGGAACCCCCCTCCACCTGCCACTAGAACCCCACTCCCCCACCCCTTGCAGGCCGCCAAATCCCCTCCACGTCCCCTTGCGTTGCGCCCCGAAACCCTCTCGCTTTCCCCATGCCACTTAAACCCCCTTCCCCTCCCCCTGTGCTACAGGCTACCGCAACCCCACTCCCCCTCCCTTTGCACTGTCAGAACCCCCCTCCCCCTCCCTAGCATAGTCATAAGCAACCGCCGCTTCCTCCACAGTGTCGAAGGTCCCCAGCCAAATCCGCTTATGCTGGCTACTCCCCGTGAGGTCGCAGATCTCTGACACCCAGTGTCTCGACGGTCACTACCGCACACCGATAAACCTCTTGTGTGGTGGTTCCTTCACCCGCGCCCAGTTACCATGCCTCTTCGACCGCTTCCCGTACGCCGACCTGCCAAGATCGATCTCCGTGACGTGCCACTTCACGCTCAACCGTGCTCCCTCCTCATCCTCCCTGGAGGACGAGTCCGTCGCGTCAGCATTGCTGTTGATGATCCGCACCGTCCCCCACTAGAAGCCAATCGAGTAGTCGCCATTGCTACCATTGCTGCCGCCACGACCGCCCTCCACCCTCCTCTACTCAGCCTCAAGCATTGCCATCATCTTCACGAAAAGTAATCACCCCAAAGCCTTTACGAACATCTTCCTAGAAGCCTGGGACCATCGCTTCGGCACTCCCGTACGCTCGCCCTCCCTCTGCACTGCCGCCGAAACACCCCTCCCCCTCCCCTTGTAGGCCATTGAAACCCCCAATCCCCTCCCCTGGCAGATTGTCAGAAGCCCTCCATCTATATTGCCGGCCGCCAGAACCCCCCTCCATCTGTGTTGCCGGAACCCCCCTCCCCTGCAAACCACCCCGTCTCCTCCTTCAACTGCAGTTGGTAGTCTGAGCACTACAGCTACGACCCTCGACTACCGGTCATCCTGTCTTGCCCATTACAATAGTGCAGCGCGTCGATCTGCACCTGCAGCCCGAGGGTTCCGACAACAGAAAGAGCCAGGGTTGTCTACGGGGGACGTGTGGAGCCCTCCTCTCCAGATTCGTCGAGCAGCAACAGAGTCGCCCCTCCTCACCGATGTCGCCCCCCTCACCGGCGCCCAAAGCACTTGGAGCCCACCTCCCCCTTCCCACCGTTCTCTCTCTCTCCGTGTGGCCCCCTCGCCAGAGTCATCCCTCCTCACCAGCGGAAGCCCGCCTCCCCCTCCCCATCGCGCTCTCTCTCTCTCTCTCACATTGAGAGTATATTAGTCATCTAACACACAACTAACGGAAATATTGAGATTTTTTTTAATATTCGCTCTTCCATCGACGAAAGTTAACCACGATGACATTTATGCACTATTTAATTTTCATCATCATCATCATCATCATAGCCTTATCCCAATTATTTGGGGTCGGCTACATGAATCTTGGTCCGCCAAAGATTTCTATCAAGTGCTATATTCATATTTAAACCCAAGAAACTAATGTCCTTCCTAATAACATCGTACCATCTCATTTTAGACCTTCCACGAGCTCTTTTACTAGCATCCACTAGGATTCGGTCACATCTTTTAACCGGCGCTGAGTTAGGGCGACGAAGCACATGTCCAAACAACCTGAATCTATTTTCTCTCATTTTACTATCAATTGGGGCTATCCCTAAGTCCTTACGAATGCACTCATTCCTAATCTTGTCTTTCTTAGTCTTGCCACACATCCATCTCAACATCCTCATCTCTGCTACACACATTTTGTGAATGTGTTCCTTTCGTACTGTCCAACACTCGGTACCATATAACAAAGCAGGTCTCACAGCCGTTCTATAAAACCTCCCTTTGAGTTTCACAAGCATACGACGATCACAGAGGACTCCTGATGCACTTCTCCATCTTAACCAGCCTGCCTTAATCCTATGCGTAACGTCATCATAAATCTCCACATTCTCTGATAGACCCTAAGTATCAAAAACTACTACTCTTCGGAATGTTATGTCCTTTAATTAGAATCATGTCTTCCTGTACCACTCTCCCATTACTAAAATTACAATGCATAAACTCTGACTTGCTCTTACTAATTTTAAAACCTTTAGACTCCAAGGCAAGTCTCCAACGCTCTAACTTAGCATTTAAAGCATCAATACTCTCATCAATTAAGACAATATCATCTACAAATAACATACATCAAGGGATATCCTCATGTAATTATTTTGTTACTTCATCCATAACTAAGGCAAAGAGATACGGACTGGAGAGGGGGATTCCTGCAGCCCACTCAAAGAGCAGACCCAACTAGGCCCAACAAGGCCCAACGAGGCAAGCTCGTCCAAGTGACAACCCACAGGGCCCACTTGGAAAAGTCCAATAAAACAATGCTCGAGGAAACAACTCTCCTAGGCGGCCCCAAGGCTCAGAGAACCCGAGCCTCGGTCAGGTCACAGGAAGACCCGCGCACGAGCTATCCCTCCGCTCGAAGGGGGGAAGCGCTAGCCGGTCTGTCCGACCCATCTCCTCACCAAGCTAGGCCTATCGCCCGATAGGGCCGGCCCCCCTAAGCTCGGTACGACCGATAAAATGTTCATCATTGCAGCCGTTAGAGTCCACAGCGGGCCGGGCGCCAAGAAGTCCAGGAGCTCCAGCTTCCCCGCGAGGATAACGCCCCCACGATGAGGCCATAAAAGTCCACGACGAGGACGTAACCTCCACCGGAGATCCCTCGGCTCGCAGGACTCCAGAAGGCGGCACACTATTTAAACCTGGGATACCCTCCGGCGAAAGGTAAGAAAGAAAGGACATTGATCCACCCCCAATTCCTGAGCAAGGATCACTTCACCCCATTGGTGGAGAGGGATCTCGCGCCTTCACCTTCTCCTCCCTATCGCTGCTCTCACCATTGCTCTACTGACTTGAGCGTCGGAGGGTTTCGCCCCAGGGAATCCCCCTGGGCCCTCTGATCCGTTTCCCTGTCTTGCAATTCGCAAACTTGGTGATTACCAGCCCGCTCAGGAACCAGCGCGAGATTTCGCCTCTTCACGGACTTAGTGCAAAACTTTGATGCAAATCTATAGAAACTGAAAATTCACGAGTCTCTCCAGCAATAGTTCGAACACTAGCAATAGCACCGTCGTACATATCCTTAATCAAATCAACATATCCTTGAGAGATTCCTTTCTTTCTTAATGTCCACCAAATTAATTCTCTCGGTACTCAATCATATGCCTTCTCTGAATCAAGAAAAACCATATACAAATCTTTTCTCATCTCTCTATACTTCTCCATTAACTGCCGTAATAAGAAAATAGCTTTTGTAGTAGATCTATTCGGCATAAAACTAAACTGATTTTCCGATACAGTAGTCATACACAGGGTTTGCCGTCTCGACCGACCCGCCCGTCCTAGTCACGGGCTGGGACGGGTCGGGTCGGTCCCGACTCGGTCCGTCTCGATCCATCTCGTTCCAAGTGTGGATAAAAAAAGGCTTTATATATATAATATATATATAATAATAGAATAGAAAAAGATATTTTATACATATAATATAATATTAATGGGGCGACCCGGTGCGGGTCGCCCCAACCCGCACGACCCGACCCGACCCACGACCCGGGCATCCTACCCACAGCCTGGGTCAGGTCGGGTCGTTTGGGTCGGGGCGACCCGCACCGGGTCGGCAAACCCTGGTCATACATCGGAGGCGTTTTTCAATTACTATTTCCCAAAGTTTAATAGTATGACTCGTAAACTTAATTCCACGATAATTATTATAACTTTGAACATCTCCTTTGTTTTTATAGAAAGAAACTACAACACTTTTTCTCCAAACTCCTGGCATTCTCCGTTCCTTTAAAATTTTATTAAAAAGTTTAATTAGCCACTGAATATCAATACCTCCTAAGCCTAGGGGTGATCATTATTCGGGTTCAACCCGAAAACCAAACCGAACCGATAGATTTGGTTCGGATTGGTTTGGGTTGAAATTTAAAAAATTTTGGTTTGGGTTCAAACCGAACCGTATTAAAAAATTTGGTTTGGTTTGGTTTTGAAGTTCAAGAAACCGAACAAAACCAAACCGAACCGAATAACCCGAATTTAAGAATATTTTTGTCAAATTAATATAAATGTATATGTAACTATAAATTCCAATTCAAAAAGTTCAATTCCCGCCATCCTAATGAGATTTCTGACTTTATGAAATAGGTTTCAAATCACCTTCTATTTTACTGTAACTGAAGTTCTTAATTTTTTATGTGAAAATATTATGGAGCTTGTTCTTACAATTTACAATTATTTATGTTATTTTTTTAATATTTACTTTATTTGACAGAAATCCTTTTACCCTACCTTTTTCTAGTGTTGTTTGAATCCAATTTAATTTCTAAAAGGAGATATGAATATGGTTCAAACCGAACCGAACCGAACCGAATTAATTCGGTTTGGTTTGGTTTGGGTTCAAACTAGTTTGGTTTGGTTTGGTTCGGGTTGAAGCCTTAATTCGGTTCGGTTTGGTTTGAGAAAAATTCTCTTCAAACCAAACCAAACCAAACCAAACCGTGCTCACCCCTACCTAGGCCTTTCCATACTTCAATAGGTATGCCATCTGATCCTAAGACCTTGCCCACTTTCAGTTTTCTTAAAGCATCCTCCACTTCTGACATCTTAATACGCCTGAAATATTGATATTTATCAAATATTGTGGACTCTTGGGTACCTTCTAAAGAGAAATCCTTGACGCAATCTCCATTAAGTAACTTCCGAAAATAACTATGTCATCTCTCTTTAATCTCAAGATCCTTAGTTAAAACCCTTTGATCTTCACCTTTAATGCAACAAACATGATCTAAATCTCTAATTTTCCTTTCTCTTAATTTAGCAAGTTTAAATGTCATTTTCACCCTCTCGGATTCCTAATTTATTATATAAATCTCCAAATGTCTTTGATTTAGCTTCGCTAACTATTTTTTTAGCCCTCTTTTTAACGATTTTATAAACTTCTAGGATTTGATTATTTTTGTTAGTTTACCAAATTTTAAAGCACTCCGTTTTTTACTCTAATGATATTTTGAATTTCCTCACTCCACTACCAAGTCTCTTTTTCTAAATTCTTTTTAACTTTAGATTCGCCCGAGAGTTGTTTTGCTACACTTATTATATAATTTATAACATTATTCCACGTTACATTAGTTTCTTGTTCTAAATTCTAAATATTTTTCTTTAATAGATGATTTTTAAATATTTCTAAACTTTTACTTTTTAAATTCTACCATTTAATCTTAGAACAATTATTTATAATGATCTTTCTTTTGAATTTAGGGATAATGACATCCATTACTAACAACCTATGTTGAGGGGCTAGACTCTCACCAAGAATAACTTTACAATCTTTACATAAAACTCTATCGACCTTCCTAATAAGAAAATAGTCAATTTGACTTATACGTGTTCCACTCTTGTATGTTATTAAGTATTCGTCTCTCTTCTTAAAGAAGGCATTAGTAATTACTAGATCATAGGTCATAACAAAAGCAAGAATAGTATAACCCATATCATTTCTATTGTCAAAACTAAGCCCTCCATGAATCCTCTCATAACATCTATTATCTTTATGCACTATTTAATTTTACGTAGTGATATATCTGTTGATAGCCTGATACATCTTCAGGAATAATTTTTTTACAAATTTACTTCTAATAATAGTTTATTTGTAAAAATCTCTTTTTTATATATCTCCCAATTAGGAATGCGTTTTTCCCTTTTCTACGGTTCCTGAATGGGGTCCGGCCACCTACCTATTTGAAGATCTCAGTTTTTTTTTTGGTTGGGGGGGGGGGGGGGGGGGGGTGAGGCCGGCGAGCGGCGCGGGGGAAACAGAGCAGCGTGGCGGAGGTGATCGCAGAGCAATGGCAAGCTGCGGCAGTGTGCAGGCAGTGACTGAGTGCAGCAGACATCGGCGGTGGTGCTGCAGCGGTCAAGCAGCTGTTAGCAGGGCGTGACAGCTCACGGCAGCGCGGGTAGCAGCGGCGGATCGATCGCTCTGATACCAGTGAAGGAACAAGGGAGAGGTGAGTGGATCGGGATCCGGTTTTGGGACTCCATCAAGGTGGGTCTTCTTGTGGAACATCCCATCTATTTATAGGGGCTTCCCCATACGTCCCCTCCTTCCCAAACCCCTGTAACGATCTCCCCCTTCCGTTTGAGGATTCTACGATCATTTCTGAGTGCAATCTTCATTTCCGTTTTCACCGATCAGATCCGCGATTTCTGTGCACATTGATTCCGGGATCTTGCGTCGGCTCCACCCACCCATTTAGTTGGCCATCTTCCAACAAGAGTACTCAACAGAGACTGAAAAGTAAAGAAGAAAACGAGAAAGAAAATTGGGGAAACCGGGAAGGTAATCATTAACGAATTACTCCGGAAGCACTAAGAAAAAAGATAGCATGCTAGCCTTCCGCCGACTAAACTATCAAATCTTACCTTCAGACCCTTCAACAAGCCCCATGATCCAAGAACAACCGCTGGAGCCGCACAGATTGCTGCATAGAGCCCGCCATTAGCCACATGTTTCTTCACCATCTCCTCCAGAATCGCACAATCCCTGAGAGTAGCAGACCCAGGCATCCCTCCCTACACCGAATAAAACACTGATAACATAAGAAAAAAAAGGGAGAAAGGAAGGATCATATCAAAATACAAAAATATATATGACTTCCGCTTGGAAGAGGGAGCATTCGAACCCACAGGAAGAGCAATGAGGTCAAAGGAAGAGTCGGCGCAGTCCGACACGAACGAATCCGCCACGATCTTGAGCCCCCAGGAGGCGTCCACGCGGAGCTCCTTCTCCACCGACGCCACCGTGACGACGGCGCCTGCCCGCCGCAGGATGTCGATGGTGATCACCGCCTCCATCGACTCCGTGCTGTTCGCCACGGGGACGAGCACCTGATGCGACCGCCACCACCACACGGACGATCATCAGAAAGGAGATCGAAGACGAAGGCCGACGAACTGGAGATGGACAGGAGGAATGAGAAGAGGGATGAGATCATCGACACCTTCTTATCGGCTGGGGAGGACGCCATGGCCGAGATCGCGAAGCTTCTCTTCGTCTGGATACCGAAGGCTGCGGTCGCCCGATGCCGGAAGCACCCGAGGGGAGAAGAGGGGTTTATGAAAGGTTGGGGGAGGCGGGCGAGGTGGGTCAGGTGACGTGTCCCCATCTCGCTCGGTTCCCAACCCGGTGGAGGTGCCGAAGAAGGGGATAAAGGCTCTGGTCCTTTGGAAAGGGTAATGTGAAGGACGAGCTCTGGAACCCGGAGGCTTGCCACGTCGTGAGGACTACTCGCTGTAGGATGACTCTGGATCGAGCCATCTAGACTAGGTCATAATTCAATTTAAATTAAAAAAATAAATCGAATCGTTTGATTCGATTCGATTTAATTCAATTTAAAATCAAATTCAATTTGATTCAATTTTATAATATGTGATATCAAATTAAATTGAATAAATTAAATTTATTATTTATATTATATAATATAAATATATGAAAAAATAAAATTATACTTATATACATATAAAAACATACAAAATATAACTATGTTTATTTTTATTTTTATTCTATATACATATAAGTCATTAAATTTAAATATATTATAATAAAATATGAAAAATCGATTTAATTTGATTTAATTTGGTGAGTAAATTCGATTTGATTCAATTTTAAAAAAATAGTCTTAAATCGAACCATGTTCATCCTATCCTAGACGCCCAAAATTATTATTAAAAATTTCTGTTTTAAATTTGTTTCAAACAACCACCATCGCATATGTAAAAACCCCTTGCACTATATTTACGTGAAAACCCCCCTAATCTTTCAGGGCGTCTTTGATACCCGAGTAAGGGGGTGCCGTAATCGACCCCGGAGGGTCGATTACGGCACCCGGGGTCGGTTACCGAGTTTATGTGAGGGGGAGGGCGAGCGGAGGCAGGGCCCACCGATTAGCCGGTGTCAACTAACCGAGGGACAACCCCGTTGTCAAAGACGCCCTCAAGGAATTTCGCAAACAATCATTAAAATATGACATATGTAAAATACCCCCTTACACTTTACGTGTTCGTGAAAACTCTCCTAATCTTTCGAACACTTCCAAAATTTTCCCTATTAATAGCATTCTGTTAACATCCGTTAACTGTCGATGACTTCCGTGCCATTTCTATTATTATTTATATTCTTTGAGAAAATATGTTGAAAATTAACCTACATTAAATAAAAATTGTAAAAAAATGAAGCTGACATAAAATAAAAAATACATCCAAAAAAATTGTTAATATTGGTATCCGAGGAGGGGAATATTCGTAAGGTCCAGTGCGGCCCAATATCGCCAGGTTCGTTACGGCCCGATTCATTTGAGCCCATGACGTACCACCCTACCAACCTATGGTCCATTCAATGCAGATCAGCTGAGATCCAAGAAAGCTCTACTAGCCCACGGGTGAAATTACTGTGCGTGTAAGTTTCTAACGTCGCAGAACTCACCAACTGATGAACGTTGCCAGCGCCATCATAGGGCTTTCCCCAACAAGAACCGAGTCACACCCACGCCGCCGAGATCCCCACCCCAAAACTTTCCTTACGAGAATGGACAAGTATATAATGGGCAACCCCCACAATCAAGGAGACGTTACTCCATGATCTACATCATTTCCCAGCCGAAGAACTACCAGCACCACGGCAGCCCATATAAATAGGTCCCCAGTCGTACCCAAAGAAGGAGGCCCACAGACATACACACACAGAGACACCCCTAAACACATACACATTCATCGAGACACAGAGAGAAGGAGAGACGTCCTAGTATTAGTAGAGTTTTACGCTAAGAGGGAGAGAGAGGCTTCTCCACGTAGCAGCCGAAGAAACCTACATCCGGAAAGTAGGGCCAAAGAGGTTCTTCTCCCCTACCTATCCGAGCACTCTCCAAACTTTTCGGCCATTCTCTAAGCACTCTCTCCTCCACTCAGGCTCCTCCAGTTCACTTTCTCTAGCTCTCCCCTTCCCCCAGCTCTCTTTTCCGTCGCTCCTACACGTCTCTAACTTAAGCATCGAAGGTTGTCCTCTGGGATTACTTCGAGGTCTCATTCTGATGTCGTTTTCTAGTGATTGCAGGTTTCCTCGGGAGGCTAACTACTTTCCCCCAACAAACAAATCTTAAAGATATGGTACGAGGCCAGGAGAACACTTTCTTGTCTCTACAATATCAACTTTAACCTCTTATAAATATTCAATGTTTAACAAACCGGTATAGTACTGTAACGACCCGAGAATCCGATTACCGAGAAGGCCCGATAACCCGAGACTCGCATCGCCACCCACGAGCCCGAAGGCTCGGAAGGGTTAAAAGGATGGTGTGGAGACTACACAAGTGTCACAACTAATTACAGAAATTAAACAGTTATATAATTAAGCAGGAATTAAATCAACATTTTACATGATACATGGTCTACAAGATATAACAATAAAATAACAATAGCAGTACTCCACAACTAGTACAGAGACAAGAAAGAAAAGTATAGCTACATGGGGCATACCCCGGCTCTGACCTATGGCACTAACGCTGGGCACCTGAACCACGCTGAGCCTCAGACGCACTCCCTTGAGGCCGTGACTCACCTGAAACACAATAAAAACACGCAGGGAATGAGTCTCGGAACAAGACTCAGTAGGGATCACTCGAACCCTACCTCACAAACGGAGAAACCATTACGCTAGCAGTAAGCGAGTACCTCGGAAAAGGAAGCCCTGCCATCAAAAAAAATACCGATCTCACGGCACGAAAATCGACACCCGTGCCACGGTGAAACGACCGGAACACCACGGCCAACACGACAAAAACCCGAAGGTCGAAGTCGCACGACTGTAAGTCTGTCACTCCAACTCGACAGGAGTATCTCCCACTAGAAGCAAGACCGGATGCGTCCACTGACGACTTAGTCCGCGTCTCAGGTGTCTCCCTCCGGCCCAACGGGAACTGAGACATCGTACAAGTAACCACAAAGCAAGTTACTAGCAGGGGTCACGCCCGTCAGCGTGGGTCCAACTGCCCCCAACCACGTGTGCACACACAGGCCATCCGCCCCTGGCCTGGCCTCTAACTGGTTTTCCCCTCAGTCGGACTCTGGCTGCTAGACGCGGGGCCCGACGGTAACCAGTCTAAAAACCATCCTCAGGGTAAGCTCGTACACCTACTCCCGGGTGAGACCAGCACACGCGTACTGGTGGGCTACGACTAGTGAAGGGTCACTACGGAGTAGACTCTCAAGTCAACGGAAAACCACGTCCGCGTCTGACGACGTACAGGGACTGTCCCACGTACCAGCACCGTCGCACGGTGATCACGGTCAGAAAAGAAATGGGGTTGCAAACCACCCGGGGCAACCCTGAGCCTGACGGTCTACTCTAGACGCGTCACAGGCTCTATAGGTCTAAGGCTGGACCATCACAGCCATCTGACGGCCCAACACAGGCGTGCCAGACACTCAGTGCAAGACGGCGTGTGACGCGTCTACCCTGGTGCGTCACAGTCTGTGACACGCCTACCCTGGTGCGTCACAAACAAGAGGAAACCGACTGTGACGCGTGCCACTCGGTGCGTCACAGCCTGTAACGGACCATCTCTGGTGCATTACAGTGTGGGAGAGCGTCACCTCTGACGCACCCACACAGGGGCGTCACAAGGTTGTGACGCGCCAAGCCTGGTGCGTCACATGCCTTGACCCCCAACGATCAAAACCAACGGTCATGCCAATGGGAAGATCGTCCCTGACAGTCTAACCCAAGCGCGTCACAGCGCCTGTGGCGGTCTATCGTGGGACCGTCACAGCCCCCAGACCCCAAATGGCTAAAGACAGGGCTGTGACACCCCCACCTGGGCGCGTCACATGGTGTAACGGTCACTGGAAGGACCGTCACACCGGTCCGACGGCGAAACGGCGTGAAACGCCCAAAAATTCTAACCACGCCCCCATGCCTTCATAGGAGAGGGGGAAATCAAAGGGGAAAACCCCTGGGGACCCCTAGCATGCTTCTAAGCCATCAAAATGTGAAATCATGGTCTAAAATCATAGATCGGGCGAACTCTCCCAAAATCATGCTTTTGCCCAAACCCGCTCAAAGACACCCCTCTCGGCTCCCATTCGACCTACATAACGCGGGGGATGACGGGATGAGCATAGGGATTCGTCCCCCTACCTCAATGGAGCGAAAGCTCTGCCGAATCGAGCTCAAACCACGAAGAACACTTTTGGAAACCTCGTTTCTTCACGCTTCCCACAAACACCGCACGCCCACGAGCTCGCCTCGCAGCCACTCACGCAACAGCGCCGTCGCCCTACCACCGTCTGCAGCCGGAGAGAGGCCCGTCACGATCGAATGGGAGAGAGAGGGGGAGAGGGGGGCGGTTCTCACGGTGGGAGGAAGAAGAAGAAGAAGAAGAAGAAGGGTGGGGAGAGAGAGAAAAAGGGGGGATATTTATAGAAATTCCAGAAATTCCAGAAAATACCAAAAAAATCAAATATTACATTTCCGCGATCCTCGGAATGCACCGCTCGCAACAGTACCACTCTGGCATAGGTGAACGACCCGGTTCATCCGCAACGAGGTTCCGAAGGAATTGCCGAAACACACATCGGGAATCGGAAAATACAAGCGGAAAAGTTGCGGACGCACTCCGGGCCTCCGAAACAACTCCAGATCGCGCCGATCCGAACATGAAAGATGTCCGAAACAAAATTTCAGACACAACGGAGTCGTACACTCTGAGAAATCAGATCCGAGACCCACGAAGAAGGATCCGAAAGGTCTAAGATATTACAGCCCTCCCCCCTTAAGGAATTTCATCCTCGAAATTGAGAACAACCTAAGGGGAAAGAAGAGGAAGACTCACTCAAACAAGTAAGGGAACTGCTGACGTATCTCGTCCTCACGTTCCCAAGAAACCTCACCACCAGAGTGCCGCTGCCACACCACCTTAATCAAGGGGATGACCTTGTTCCGCAGGCGCTGCTCCCGCCTATCCTCCACACGGATTGGAAACTCTGGGAGAGAAAGATCTGGAGTCACCTCGGGCCAAACAGAATCCTCAAGCACATGAGAGTCATTAGGCATATACTTCCACAACATGAAGACGTGGAACACGTCATGCACCGACGCCAACTCAGGGGGTAACTGCAACCAATAAGTCACCTCACCGATGCGCTCCACGATGTGGAAAGGACCAATATAGCGGGGACTCAGCTTCCCACGCCGCCCAAAGCGCTTCACCCCCTTCATCGGAGAAACTCTCAAGAACACACGATCGCCAACGGCGAACGTGAGGGGCTGTCGCCTACGGTCAGCATAACTCTTATGCCGACTCTGGGCCGCCAACATGTTCTGACGAACCAGGTGCACAACATCCACACACTACTGCACCAACTCCGGTCCCATCAAAACACGCTCACCAACCTCAAACCAATCCAGTGGAGTCTGACATGGATGCCCATACAACGCCTCATAAGGAGCCATGCCGATGCTCGAATGATAGCTGTTATTGTAGGTAAATTCCACCAACGGTAGGTGGTGAATCTAACTCCCCTGCCACTCCAAGCAGTAGGATCTCAACATATCCTCCAAAGTCTGGATGGTCCTCTCTGATTGACCGTCTGACTGAGGATGGTATGCTGAGCTAAAAGCTAAATCCGTGCCAAGAGCTCGCTGAAAACTCCTCCAGAATCCAGACGTGAAGCGCGGATCCCGATCCGACACAATGGAGATGGGAATCCCATGCAACGGAATGATCCGCTCCACATAAAGATGAGCCAATTTGGGCACACTTGTTGACACCTGGAAAATGAACAAGGGTGGAAGCACAATTGAAAAGAGGGTCTGACCAACAGTGAAAGACCAATGATGAAGCTCGTCAACCATTCACCCGGCTAAAGCCCTTGTCGGCCAAAGCTGATGCCCGGTGCCGATGTCATTCAGACGGCAGCGCCGATAAAGCCGCAGTCACTCGACTGATGAGACATCCCAGCCCTTTAAGAAGAGCTGTACTACTGCTTCGTCCAAGAATCCACGGATGATATGTCAGGGTAAGCCAGATGTCAGCTTACTGATGGATGTAATATGAGATAAAGATGAAGCCGGCACCGACAGATAAAGATTTTCAGGGCTCCTACAAAGTCAGAACAGAAGAGCAATCCTCTCCACAGATTATACACCCGGCCGAAGTCTGTCAGACTGAAGCTGATGCCCGGTCTTGTCACCGCTCAGATGACAATGCCGATAAAACATACCCAGTTTTGTCGTCATTCAGACGGCAATACTGATTAAACCTCAGTGAGTTCACTGATCAAGCCTCAAGACGATCTCAACAAAGTCATGTCTCTACTAAAGGTGGGCCTTATTCGGTTCTGATGAAGATTAATTCAAAAGAAAGCATAAAGAGAAGCCTAAGGCACGTATGAGGCCTGAAGGCACTAGATGGGCCGGCCATTTGGGCTCCTGTTAATGGCGCCGGGAGCCTCAACAGGGGGCGACTTATCGCGCCGGGAGATGTCTCGAATGGAACAAGCCGCACCGACTGCCCTCCACCGAGAGGACAGAGGGATGAAAGCTATAAAAGCAAACCCTCTTTGAAATGGGGAGGAGATCGGAAGCCAGGCCATCGATCGAAAAGAAAGAAAAGAGAAGAGACCAGAGAGAGAGAGAGCTCCTCCGCTAAAAAAAGAAAGAGAGAAGAGACCGATCCCAAGGGAAGAAGCTCTAGGTGGGCATCGGGGGAGGGAGAGGAGTCAATGCTCCGCCCTCCCCCATGTTTGTTTTCTCTTTTCTTCTGCTTCATGTGATTGTTCCAAGTTTTATCTTGATTCATGCAATGTAGCCGAGATATCTCGGCATCTGTCTGTTCCCCTTTCCCTCACTCTCTCCCTGTAATCGGTTTGAGTATTGGAATGGTGTTTCATATGGGTTTTCTCACCATGTGTCTTCCGTGATGGGCATCGCCAAACGAATGGATATATATGTATGATGGGTTATAGTTTGAGCCTGATTTTTGCTTCTTCTGAAGCCCTATTGCCCTTCCCCATGTTATCTGTAAACCAGTAGCATGATGATCCGATTTGCCTGTTTCTTTTCTCTGCTTCGTAGCACCATCAGTGCTCACCCCAGAGCCCGGAACAGACTATCCCTTGGCTGCTGGGATGAAGCCGTGCTATGCAATGATCGAAGCTTGAGAAACTCCGGGGTTCTAAGCGCGCGTGCTTTATCCGTTGATGTCATCGAAGTCGCCTCTGGGGCCAGAGACAGCCATCTCTTGGCTCCCAGGGTGACGAATGACCATATCAAGTTTGTCCCCAAGCTCTACGTGATAATGGCGATGGACAGGGGCATTCAGACTTCGGCCTCCCAGATGCTTCTTGAACCCTGAGACTCCTGTGAAATCCAAACCCAATCCAGCTCAGAGTGGATGCCTTGAGCAGTTCAGAGCCCATAGAATCCGTCAGCTTCGGCCCGAACCACCATTAAACCCAAAAACAGAGCACCGTAAAACCCTAAACCTATCTCGGCGCCCTCACCATTTCGGCCTCCAGAACAGTGAAATAGGTGAACAGCCCTCGGCGCGGGTCTTTCCGCGCCGATTACCCCATTCTACCCGCGCCGAGGGCTTCCCTCTGGCCAGTCACCAGAGCCCAAACCCCACGAAGCAGCCTTCCCGGCACGGCTACAATCCCCTTTGCATTTGCTTCCCGACGCGCTGAACAGTAACCTGGGAGGATTCCTCCCGGCGCGAAGCTTCCTGCGCCGAGAGCTCTTGCCATTTGCTCCCCGGCGCGCCCAATAATGACTTCTGAAGGACTCTTCCCGGCGCGAAGGTTTTGGCGCCGGGAACCCCCCTTTTCAAGCCAAAAACCTCCTTCAAGTCTTAAAACCCTTGCTGCTACTAAAAAACCCTAAAAAATACCCTTGTGAGCTGCTCAACAGAACCCTACCCTCTGTCAAGGGATGCCTCGGGCCATCACACGCACCTCGGGGACGACAACTAGTGGGAGCAACTCCCCTTTTTCTATGCGGTTTCTCGAACTCGATCGGCTTTTATAAACCCTCAGACCAAGGAAGCTCTGCCACTGCATAAGCTTCTACGGTCTCAAAAGGGATATCAAGATATTGCTCCAAGCATACACAGGCGCCAGGGGTTCCATACCCCTCTATTTTTGGCTTTCACCCCGACATTCAGTGGGTGATCGTCTATCATTCCCTGGCAAATGTTAAGTCCAGGGGAGATGCTGTCAAAATTCTCCCAGGATGCCAGAGATGACATGAAACCCATCCCCGGGACCTTATCTATCAGTGGTGACAGAGGCTCCTTATACCCTATTGTTCCCCTCCCAATCTTTTTATGTTCCCGGCCTTCCTTGGGAACCTATACCAAAACAGGTCGAAGTCCAGTGAATTGAGCCATTTAATGCCCTAGGGCCCATTTGCCTCAACCCTAACCAATATGAAACCCAAAACAGAGTACCGTAAGCTCTGTTTCTTGTCCCGGCGCCCTCACACCTCTCGGCCCAGCCTACAGTGAACCGGGTGAACAGCTCCCGGCGCCACTTCTTCAGGCGCCGAGAACCACCAGGAATATCTCCTCTCCTGCACGCCGGGAGCCCCTACGCCTTGGCCTTCTTCCCTGCGCGCCGGGAGCCCTCTCTGCATCCTCATGCGCCGAGAACCTAACCCCCTTTGCATCCTCATGCGCCGAGAACCTAACCCACTGGCATTCTTCTGGCGCCAGGAACCTATATGCACACCCAATCTGCCCCAGGAGCCTACTCCTCCATATAATTGAACCCTCCCCCCCATTACTTTAACTCAGCCCATCCAGGGATGCCTATGAGTCATCATATCTGGCCCGGGGATAAATTTAAAAGGAAACTGGATTCCCTTATCCTCCGCCATCGGATTTATGAACAACCCCTCTTACTCGTGTGGATTCTGTCATTGCATGAGTCCCGCTAGCTTTCCGAAGGGAAGCTCATACATTACCCTATAGTCCGTATATAGGGGTCGAGAGGCTTGATCTCTCTCTTTCTCTCGGCTTTCACCTCGGCACTCCGTGGGTGATAGCCTATTTCCCTCTGGGCGTAACCCAGATTAAGAGGAAAGGCTGTCGAAATACCGATCGAAGCTTTAAACCTATATCATGGTCATGGCTCTTCCTTTCCGTGGTGGACATCTTCTATCTCCTTGTTCCCACCAAGTATAACTGTTTTGAACCGCCAATCACACGATCTAGTCTGTTTCTGTGGTTGATGTTATTATCTTACCCGCCTCCCTGGCCCTGGTAGGAAGTTTAAAATTAAGCATGTGAACATCTGTTCGCCTTACGAGGCCTCCTACTTTTAGCGTTTAATCAAGGGTTGTCCTTCCTTAGAAGGATGTAATTAACGTCATAACGTTCATGGTATGACGGACTTCTAGTCCAGACACGATCACTCACAATCGACTGACCATGTCAGATCAAGCGCATAATAAAATTGTCACTTCGGTGACTGGCACGCCAATGAACCAATAAATAAATAAATCAATAAATGATAAATCAATCCAATAAAATAAAATAAATAAATATAAATAAAAAATCCAGCGTCCCCAAGTCTGGCACGCCCGGTGGGACCAAGTCTCCCTTCATCTTTACGCCAAAATAGGAGGCCCCACGGGCCCCCCCCTCAAAATTCTGATTCCGTGTGCTTCCTTACTTCCAGGAAACTATGATGACAACACAAATCACGTCTGTATGCTTCGACAAGCAACCGGTGGACATGCATGTCCAGGAGGGGTACCTGGCGGTACCACTAGCATTCGGTTCGTTTCCTCCAGCTATCGGGCTGCCCAACTGCTTGGGCGTTGTCTACACCGACCTTCTACAGGTCGATAACGATGAGCAAGGCGCTGCTGCAAGCGCCCCGGTGAAGACCGCTGACTGCAAGGATGGCTTACCGAAGAAAACGGCCCCCACGGCCGTCGCCTGCTACGTCCATCATGTCCAGAAAAGAGACATGGTCCCCACTGCTGCCCAGAAGGGGAAGAAAACCAACCGGAGGAGCCGGTCTATTGCTGTTGATCGTCGCCTTTCCAATTCCGGAAAGACGATAATGATGGGTGCTATTAGGGCGAACCTTGACGGTCGTCCCAGGGGAGTCCGGCCGGACAGAATTGTCCCAACCATCCCAACTAACAACCAATTCCAGGTTTTGGCCACTAGGAGGGCCAACTGGGAGGCTGCTGAAAAGAAGCCGCTGGCGCCCAAGCCAGCAAAATGCAAACAGGTCTGGCGACCGAAGAAGATCCAAGGCTGGGCCCCAGCTGAAGACAGAAAGAACCTTACTGATGTCACTATCGCCCGCCTCAGAGCAGGGGGCAGAAGGGAAATGAAGAGAGATGAAGGAAATGCTACTGCTGTCTACCCCAGGACCCGGGGAAGGAGAGATGAGATTGAGGGTCAAGAAAGAAATATGACCGCTGTTCGCCCCTTGTTGAGGGGCAGAAGATATGAAACAAAAGAAAACTTCACTACCACCCATCCCATGGCCAGGGGCAAGAGATGGGAAGAGAAGATCCACAATGCTGCTGCCAACCGCTGTCAAGTTGGCAATGTGAGAAGAAGTGAACCAGTCACTATGATTACTGCAAGAAGATCAGGAGCCTGTGCCAGACAGGCTGATATCTTCAAATATCCCAGGGCCGAGCATCTGAATGCTCGGGTGACGAGACTGGCCTGGCAACAAAAGGGCCAGGACAGACTGATGCTCCAACCTGAGCCGCAAAGGCGCGACCCAGAGGAGACAAAGCGAGTAGTCCAAGACTACTTCCACTACCTAGGGAGCTCTGCCCTAGGTCAGCAAAGACTATCCCGTGCCTTGGGCACCAGGGATGATGAAGAAGAAGAAGCCTTCCAAGAAATGATGATCGGAGCCTCCTCCTCCGATTCGAATGACTATGAAGAAGGCCTCAGGGCCAGATATAATGAAGAAGACCTGCACGGGGAAGAAGACAAAGAAAGAATATCGGTCTTTGACCGGCTCAGATATCCTAGCCAAATAAAAAGAAAGGTCTACAGGCGAAAAGGAAAGATGCAAATCTTCGCCTGCAACATGGCTGGACTGGCCAGGGGGCAAGATATACTACCAACTCAGCCAGATGAATTGCTCAGGCTGGCAACTAGACCTGGTCCTGTCACAAGAAGAGGCCAGGCCGCAAAGGATAAAATGAAAATTGATGATGAAGCCCGCAGGATTATCACTATGACAGTTAATGTGGTAACAACAGAAGATGGAGATAACCCCTTCGTTGATGATGCTGAAGGGACTTTTGAAGATATACAAATCCCATCAACCATGGATCCCATGATCCAGATGATGTTCAGAAGATACCAACAGGAGATCAATACTCTCCGAAGACAGCTCAATGAGAGACAGGAAGCTACATCAGTCTCAAAGCAAGCTGAACCTGTGGGGCAGACATCCAGCTCAGCAGAGACGGCTATTCCAGCTAACCCCCTCCTAGCTGATAAGGGCAAAGCACCAAGCCAACCTATTCCACAGCAGATAGTGACTCAGCCCTCCGTGTCCCAGACACAGCCTACCGCGCCCATCTTGCGCGCCACTGTGATGACAACTCCTCACAGCCAGCAACAAGCCCACTTCTTTCCAGAAGATATAGATCCAGCTGTAGCCCACAAGCAGATGATTGAAAGAATTGTGGAAATGAAGCTTTCAGAAAAGACTGGAGATGATACTAGTGCCTATGATGTGTACAGGGTACCATATCCTCCCCAGTACGCTGCCAAAAGACTACCTCCAGGCATCAGTAAGCCGCCAAAGTTTGAGAAATTCAATGGCCAGGGCTCCCCCAGGGAGCATATAGCCTACTACACTACAATTATGGGCGACCTAGCAGTCGATGAAGCTTATCTGCTCAAGTTCTTTGGCTCATCCCTCACTGGGTTGGCCTTTTGATGTGGCACAGCCCAAAGACCACTAAATATGATAAGGTGACCCTAGGACTTAGACCTGCAAGCATACAAGCGCTCAATGATTCTCACAACGACGATTTCTGCTCACTCGGTTCACACGTTCACCCGGTGGGTCCGGGAGATGATGGTGAGGGTCCGAGGCGGGACCCAATTGTCCTAATGGACTTACAATGCTAAGGCTGACCTCCAATGGGCCTGGGAGTCCCAACTTTGTGGGTGGCTGGCCCGCAAGGCGGGGTGTGGGGTGGCACTTGTAGATTCTATTTAAAATCCACTTAATGAAAAATTAAGAATGAATAAATAAGTATGAAATAGCACAAATAAGCACGAGGTGCTAAGATGGAGTTGTGATCGCCAGAGGGATTACCTCAATAAGAAGAAAAAAGTGATCGCGTATACCTGGTGGAATTTGAGACGCGGGATGGATGTGGATTTCTTCCTCCAACTTCAATCGGCCGGCCGATGAAGTGGGTCTTCTTAGTTGATTACCTTGCAAAACGGACAATAAACACAAACAAGAAGAGAAGGGTCAGCCCAAAACGCAGTAGCATCTATCCAAATAGACATGTAATAATGAAGGAAAGAAAGGCACATGCACACCTTATTTTTGGTTGTTTTTAAAACCCCTTAACAAGACTTAAGGGAGGGGGAGTATGACAATAAAGTGTGAATAAATATAAAGGATGAACGTGTATGATGAATGGAGTGATATGAATAAATAAAATAAAGAGATGAAAAGGGGTGAAATCCTGCTGTCCCTGGCGACAGTAGAGGAAAAAATGAATGAAGACGACAGAAGTATATGGATGAAGCCGGATGAAGTAGGCTCTGTTCGTAAAAAAATGCTTAACCCTTTTTTACGGATGCTTCAACGCTTCAACCTTTCAAACCTTCAACCCTTTAACCCTTCAACAACCCTTCAACCCAACGATCCAGGCTTCAATTTATAGCCTCGATTGGATGTGATCAAGCAAGGTAAGATCAGAACGGGTAATGAGGCATTCAAGGAAGGATTAAGATCGAGCAAGAGACCAAATTGCGATAGGGAACTGTGAGGGAAAGTCCGAAAAAGGAAGGACTCTGGAGAGAAACACGCCTTAATCGAGGACGTCTTTTGATGAATTGACGACTCCAACAGAGGCGTTTCTTGAAACACGACCTAGCAAAGGACGTTTCTTCCTGGATTTAATTTTAGAAATAAAACTTGCTCTGTTTAAACGCTGATATAACACGCCTATGATTACGGCGTTTCTTAAAAACACGCCTTGAGGAAAGGCGTTACTCAGAAAATGCCTTTTATGATAATTCCAGAAATTAGCGTATAATACCAAGAATTGACGCCCTGTTGCACGGTCGTCCTTTCTGTGAAAACGCCTTATTACAGGTCGTGACTTTATAAATTAACGCCCTTACCAAAGCCGTGAATCACAAAAATGCAGGAAAAATGCATAAAAATAGAAAAACTTCATATTATAAGAATATTGAAATCCACTTAGGGCATTTACATAATAACATGAGATTTGATCAACAAAACGTCAATTTTGGCGTGTCTACAGCTGCCCCGCCTTGGCGTCTGCTTTGCAAGGGAGTGAAACGAAAATGAGATGAAGTAGAATGAACTGATAAGGAGACGCCAAGGTGTGATGTGACACGCCTCAGACACTAAGTATTTGAAATCGTTCCAAAATTCTGAGTGAAACAACTCTGAGAGGTTCCAAAGAAATGTCGATTTGTCGGATAAAAGGAGATTAAACTAAGTAAATAAAGGGTGTGCGCGTGGGCACGACAGGGAAAGACCATTGGAGAGCGATTACCAGCCAATGTGGACGTGCTGCAACCAAGGTAAATTTTGCAGGAAAGTAAAGAGAATTGGGATAGAGATCCAACAAAAGGAACACTTTCAAGGAATCAGCCTGAATGGCTTCAAATAGAATGAAGTACTTGATTTGAAGTGGAATATCTCATGTCAACTTAATCGAGAGCGAGTGAACTTCATTATTGCCATAATATGAAGATTTTCAGCATGAAACTCAAAGTCCTATATGATGCATGCTGGGCTAAAAGAAAAGGTTTAAAACAAACTAAAATAGAAAATAATCAAGGATAATATTGCTAAGCTGTTTAGGTTTGGTCAAGAATCCATATTTCTGAGCTAACACTAAGCCGAGGCCCGTTTGTCCGCGCATCAACTCAGAAAGTGGAACCATCGTCCCAAGCCTTTAACAACTCAACGGCCTATCCGTGTGATAAAGACTCTCCTGAAATCGTCATCGTTTTTGATGAAGGGGAACTCAAATTTCAGGTTTATCAGAATCACAAGGTCCTTGATATGCTATAATAGCGTAGATATCATATAGTAATCAATGCTTACAAGAAAAGGATACAAGGTGACACGATGTTGCTCCCATGAGCGATCCAAACGCCCTGAATCCTGCAAACTTCTGCACTTTGAAAGTTATTAGACTTCATTTATCAATTCAGAACATGACATGATCATAAGTGCTTAATCATAAATAATTTAATCAAATAATAGCACTTAAGTTCATTCAAAAGCATTGGGAGGGCAAAAACGTAGGCCAATAAAACACGCCTAAGAATAGGGCGTTAAAAGCATGAAAGACGCCGTTCCATAGGTCGTTAATTGTTAAAACACGTCCTACTCAAAGGCGTCACCAAGAAAGGAAGCTTAGAAGAAACACGACCTCATCAAAACACGACCATGCCAAATGTCGTCTCATCAAAAAAATACGCCCTTTCATAGGGCGTAACCAACAGAGAAAGCTTGGAAGAAACACGACCTCAGCAAAGGCGTTACTTTTAAAGAAATGCCTAAGATCTAGGCGTGAATTAGCATAAAAGCGCCTTGAACGAAGGCGTTAATTTAAATTCCTCCCAAATTGGGCTGATAAAGAAATCAAGGTGGTGGGTCCTACTTGGTCATCTTCTAAGTTCCATTAACCTTTCTTGAATAATTAAAAAGGGAATTGGCGTGCATATAGTTGGACTTATACACGAGATTTCGTACAGTGCATTCTCTTCAGTTTGGTTTCGACCATTCCGCTGGTTCATGACTTTTCCAAAATAAAAGAGAAAGCATGAGGAAGCCCACAAGAGATTTAAAGATGCTCGAGGCAAAGCCACCTCCCCTACCCTGTGCCTGTTGGGGTTCGGTCTTTGGCGTAGGGACGCTTTGTTGCCTTTTTGCCTCTTTTCACATTGCATGCATACGCCCAAGGTTTTCCTTGCGGGGACTTTGCCCTCTTGACATGCTTTTCTTTTCATCATTGACTTTCACTTTGGAACTTGGCTTGCATTGAAATAGAACTGATGAACAACCTAATTGTACTTGGGCTTTTTATGGCATTTGTTCCCTTTTGGACCTTGACTTCCTCCTACTAGGGCGGCGGATAGGCTTGGCAGGTCTACCTCGAGACCTCCCTTCCTCCCTTGTGGGCCGAAGAAGAAGAATGGATATGGTCTTTCACCTTTGATTCGGTTTCAACTTTCCATCAGATTTTGCACTGCTTGATCTCAAGGGTAAAGTGTGTAGTGTGTGCGTGGTCAATTCCCATTTTAAATTAGCAAGACTGATGAAATGGATTCTGAATTTTAACCCTTCGGACCGGGGACCTTTACATGTCATGTCAGCCCAATAAAAGGAGAACCATGAAGAAAACTCTCTTTGTTTTGGATTTTGGGAAATATTCAGATTTTTTTTGGATTACCTGGGAGATTTCCATTTTCTTTGGTTTTTTGTGAAGTTTTCAATTTTTTGTTTGGATTTTTGTTTAGGGGTAATATTTCTTGAGATACAAACCATTCCAGGGGTGAGTTAATTCCTCTCCTTCAGCATTAACTAGTTTATAAGCATTGCCCGGATAAACATCTTTTATGACAAACGGCCCTTCCCAATTTGGTTGGAGCTTTGAACGAGGTCCACCCGGCTTTACAAAAATTCTTTTGATTACCATTTCACCGACCTTAAATTTTCTCTCAATTACCTTCTTTTGATAGAAACGTGAGAGCCTATTTTGATAAACGCGCGCATGCTCAGCGGCGACCAGACGCTTCTCATCTAGGAGTTCCAATTGAGCAAGGAGTGAATCACGACGTTCATCGATAGAGAGCTCCTTGTCCAATTGTACTCGCAGAGAGGGAATAAGAATCTCATAAGGGACCACGGCCTCCATCCCATAAGTAAGGGCGAAAGGAGTTTGCCCAGTGGGGGTTCGGATGGAAGTGCGGTAAGCCCAAAGAGCTTCAACCAGCTTGTCCGGCCAGTCCGAAAATTTATTAGCCTCACACGTCTTCTTAACAATTTTGATCAAGGTTTTATTAGTGGCCTCTGCTTGGCCATTGCCCTGTGGATAATAGGGAGAAGAATGATGCAATGCAATGTTATACCTGTCGCAGAGATCCTTGAGATCTTGGGAGATAAATTGAGGTCCATTGTCGGTGACGATGGTGCTTGGGATCCCGAACCTCGTGATGATGTTCTTCATGATAAATTTGCAGACGGTTGATGCTTTAATCTCCACGTAAGCTTCTGCTTCCGCCCACTTGGTGAAGTACTCCGTTGCCGTGAGAATGAATGATTTTTGCTTGGTCAGGAGGTTCGAATCACCGAGAGGTCCAATGATATCAAAAGCCCACATGGAAAAAGGCCATGGGGAGGATGTAGGGTGGAGTGAAGAAGCAGGAGAATGAATCTTGTCGGCATGCAGTTGGCACTTAACACACCTTCGAACATAGATAGAACAATCTTCTTCAAGAGTGGGCCAGTAGAACCCTAGTCTAAGAATCTTCTTAGCTAGCATCTGGCTGTTTACATGACCACCACACACACCAGAATGCGCCTCTTCCACAACTTTCCACGATTCATCATCATCGAGGCATCTCAACAAAACACCGGTGAGCCCTCTTCTGTAGAGCACACCTCCAACCAAAGTATAACGTTGAGCCACTCTCCTAATTGCTTTCTTTTCTTCAGCAGTGGCTTCCTCGGGATAAGACTGATCATTACAGTATCTGGCAATCTCATAATACCAAGGCTTTTCTTCGTCAGCCAACTCTTCTTGCCAATCCAATAACATGACCTCTTTGCCTTCAAGAGCTTCTTTCCGTCTAACCTTCTCAAGCACCTGATCCCTAATATCAAGAAAAGCACGATCCCTAATGGCTGGAGTATCACGCTGATGAATCAGGGGGACATGAAAATCACGCTCAGGGGGGAAGACTAAAGCGGAGGCTAAGGAAGCAAGTGCGTCGGCCAAAATGTTCTGGCTACGCGGGACATGAACGAAAATCAATTTAGTGAAGAGTTTGGCATAAGCTGAAGCGAGTTCTTGGTAGGGCTTGAGCTTAGGATTGATGGTGCGACACTTGACCAACACTTGGCGTAGAATAAGCTGACTGTCACCGACAATTCGCAAATGAGTGACACCATATTGATGAGCGGTTTTAAGACCAGCCAAAAGAGCTTCATACTCGGCTATGTTATTGGTGACGGGAAAAGTGAGCCGAGCAGCAAATGGAATGGTGACCCCTTCGGGTGTTAAGAGAACCATGCCGATCCCTCTTCCTTGAGAATTAAGAGCTCCATCAAAATGTAACGTCCACATAGGATCATGGGATTGATTAATGGACATTAATTCTTCATCTGGGAACTCTGAATTGACAGGATCAAAGCGTGGGAGAGGGTGGTGAGCAAGATGCTCGGCAATGGCATAACCTTTGATAGCTTTTTGCTGAATGTAAGTGATGTCAAATTGAGAAAGGAAGCTTTGCCAGCGAGCTAATCGATCAGTGAGGACAGATTTTTCAAGGAGGAATTTGATTGGATTCATGCGAGCAATGAGGTGAACCTCGTGAGCTAGAAAATAGTGTTTTAACTTCTGAACTACCCAAACCAAAGCTGCACAAGTTTTCTCCATGGCTGAGTATCTCTGCTCACAGGGGTTAAGGAGTTTAGACAAGTAGTATGCTGCCCTCTCTTTACCTTCCTCATCCACTTGAGCTAAGACAGCACCTACGGAGTCATCCAGGACTGAAACATAAAGAATAAGTGGTTTGCCTGGAATTGGCGGCCTCAGGACAGGAGGATTGACCAAATAATCCTTCAATCCGTCAAAGGCTGCCTGACACTTGTCATCCCAATTAAACTTGACTCCCGGCTTAGTAAGCTCGTAGAACGGCCTACACCTTTGTGAGTGTTGGGAGACGAAGCGGCGAATGAATTGCAACCTCCCGATTAATCCTCGAACTTCCTTCAGATTCTTGGGAGGAGGCATATCTCTAATGGCTTTTGCCTTGTTGGGATCAACTTCAATACCCCTCTTGCTAACAATGAAACCAAGCAATTTCCCTGAAGAAACGCCAAATACGCACTTTTTGGGGTTCATTTTTAACTGAAATTCTCGGGATCTCTGCAAAACCTTAGCCAGAACCCCAGGATGCTCAATCCTTGTCCTTGATTTCACAACCAGGTCATCCACATACACCTCAATATAAATATGAATCATGTCATGAAAAATTGCCATCATAGCCCTTTGGTAAGTGGCTCCAGCATTCTTAAGTCCAAAAGGCATGACCACATAACAATATGTGCCCCATGGTGTAGTGAATGAGGTTTTCTCTTGATCTTCTTCAGCTAGACGAATCTGATTGTAGCCTGAAAAGCCGTCCATGAACGAAAGAGTCTCAAATCCTGCCGTGTTATCGATCAGTACATCAATATGAGGGAGGGGGAAGTCATCCTTAGGACACGCCCGGTTGAGGTCCCGAAAATCTATGCAAATTCGAACTTTTCCATCTTTCTTCATAACCGGGACAATGTTGGCCACCCAATTGGGATAAAGGACGACTCTAACAAATCTAGCCTTATGGAGTTTATCGACCTCTTCTTTCATTTTCAAAGCCATGCTAGGGTGGAAACGCCTCAACCGTTGTTTTACCGGGACAGACCCTGGCTTAAGTGTAAGGCGATGTTCAACGAGCGCAGGGTCTAATCCAGGCATATCTTCGTAGCTCCAAGCGAACGTGTCCTTGTATTCTTGAAGAACCAAAATAAGCGCCTCCTCCTCGGAGGGCGGCAAATTTTTACTGATGAGGACAATCCTAGGGTCTTCCTCGGTACCCAGATTGATTTCTTTGGTTGGCTCTTCTACTGAGGCTGATGGTTCGTCGAATCGTCTTATGCCACTAGCAAAAGCATCAGCCTCGTCCTCATATTCTTCATAACTTTCATCCCCCTCTTCAATAGGGTCTTCATCATTCATTATTTCATAAACGCCCAAACCCTCATAGGAAGCAATGGAATCCTCATATTCTAGCTCCGGCAGGATAATTGGATCCTCCACAAACTCAGGGATTGCTAAACAAGCATGGCATCTGGCAGCCAATTCTAACAAAAATCTTCGAGGAATCTGCCTACCCTTGGCCTTCTTATGTGGAACTAACCCCTGACTTTTAAAAGAAGAAGAGAAAGAAGAGGAGGAAGAACAACTAGTTTGATTAGGGGAAGGAGATGAAAAAGCGGATACAGGAGGTGATACAGAGGAGGGCCCCTCACCAGAGGGGGAGAAAAGACTTATCAAGGAATTTTGAGAGAGCAGCCCCTGGGTTGGGACGCACTCGGAAGAAAAATAAGAAATCTCTTCAATAGAGATGGAGGACCGGAATGTTGGAGATTTGGCGTTTTTTTTTTCGTTTTTAGTTTTTCCTTTGTTTTTATTTTCTTTTTCAAGTAAAAAGCAATGCGAAGGGAGAATAGCGGTGGGAGTGGAGATTGCAATTTTGGAGAAAGATCTAATCAAAGACGGCCCATGCGGGGGCGAGATGGAGATTTCAGAAAATCGCTCGAGGAGCGAAGGAGCAATCGAAAGGGAAATCTGAATTGAATCAGGAGACAAGTTAATGGTAATCGGTGGTGGTCGCGGCACGTGACCAAACCAACGGGAATAGAAAGAAACCAACACTGATGGATGCACAGAAGTGAGGGAGAAAAGGCCGGCCCACAGCCTGTCCACGGAGAAATCTTCTTCAAAGGGGACATCTGGTTCTCCCGTATCTGTGTAGTCACTTAACAGCTGCCTTTTATCTGTGATTGCGGCAGGCATTTCAATCAGTTCTTGAATCAATGGTGGCCATTCTGGATCTGTCGGCATGAACAAGCGGCTTAAAGAGAAAGTGATATCATTCATGTCAAACCATCTGTACCAGTCACATGCCGGATCACCCATCTTCCTTCTTTTATCGGGCCTTAAAGTCTCCAAGGCTTTGTAAGTGGCCAGTGGGGCAATGTGCCGCGCAAACTGTCTGGCGTGCACATCCTGACAATCAAATAATGAAGTAATGACAGTGGTCTGCTCGTTGTTTTGAATGCCACCGGTGACAAAATGTGCCTTTAAAGTCCAAGTGAGCGGTTGGCGATCTGGCTTGAAGGTGGACGTCATAACAGCCCACGGCTCCCCTTCATTCTTGCCCGGTGCTTTGTAGCCTAAGCCGCCTCGTGCAATCATCTTTTGAG
This sequence comes from Amorphophallus konjac, assembly GCA_022559845.1. Classification (NCBI taxonomy): domain Eukaryota; kingdom Viridiplantae; phylum Streptophyta; class Magnoliopsida; order Alismatales; family Araceae; genus Amorphophallus; species Amorphophallus konjac. The sequence goes on from CM040125.1 coordinate 34,702,309, forward strand.
GCTTAATGGGCCTAACTCTGCCCTGGAGTTTGGCGCCCAAGCCCTTACCATCTTGATATCCCATTCTTATAAGAATGTTCCAGCCTGGGGTATTCATCATATTTTTCTTTTTCTTCTTCCCCTTAGAAGGCAGAGGTGTCATGGCAACTGTGGTAACTGTCTCGGACGGCATCGGCCGCGGACGGGGAATGTCCAGCACAGATAATAACGGCTTGTTGGCAGGCCATATGGAAGGAACTGATGAAGCTACATGAATGTCTTCCTCTGGCAAGATCGGCACACTGGTCACCTTGATAATACGCCCCTTGTGCGGAAACTTGAGGCACTGATGGTTTGTAGAAGGCACCGCATCAAGTTGCTGAATGTAAGGGCGACCCAGGATGCCATTAAAGGTTGGGTCCATATCCAGAATATGAAAATCTGCCGTAATAGTGGCTGGACCCAAGCTGACTTTGAGAGTAACCATGCCCAGAGGAGGTTTCTTTGTATTATCATATGCCGTGACAGTAATGGTAGATGGCCGAATCTGGCTCTCAGGGATACCACATGATTTTAGAGTGCTCGGAGGCAATACATTAATAGATGCACCGGTGTCTACCAAACATTGCTTAACGGCCACTTTGTTGATATCAACCGTGATACATAGGGCATATTTTCTTGCTGGTAGAGGTGCTAACTCATATTCATGGAATGTGATTGCCGGCTGACTGCTGGTAGGGGTTAAGACTGTAATTATTTGTTCAACCGGAAGGTCCTCATTGACCATGACCTTCTGCAGGTATTCCTTCAAGGCCAGCTGATGAGTGGTGGACCTCTTGATTAATTCAAGAATGGAGATTCTGGCTGGAGTGCGATCCAAGTGCTTTAACAGATCATACCGAGTTCCCGGCACTGAATCTTGTTCCTGCTCTTGCTCTTGTGGCCCCTGCACGGGCTCTAGCTCTCTCTGGGGGAAAACACGGTGGAATATCCGTCCACTACGGAGGGGTGCTACGCCTTGACGCGCCTCTGTCGGGGCAATCTTAGGAGGAGGGTTGGACGAAGAAGAAGGAATGTCGGTAGCAGAAACCGCACTTGGGGATAAAGGGGAATTCAATGAAAGGGGTGTCTCCATAGGAGACGTGGTAGTGGTGTTCAATAAAGGTGCCCCCGAGGGAGGCATGGGAGGAGCATTTGAAGAAGGGGCCCTCATCGGAGAGGTGAGGGATATCCGAATACGAGGAGTATTGGTAGGTGGTGGAATAAGGAGAGATCGTGGCACAAAAGGTGGTTGGGGAGATGGTGAAGGAACTCTTGCCGATGTCGGGGTGATAGAGGAGGTAGCGGGTGCTGGCGGTGAGCGAAGTAGGAGTGGCCTGGATGGCGCGGGTGTGGGATTGATGGGGGAAGGTGGAATGATAGATTGTTGGGGTGGTATGTGGTTAAGAAGGGAACGAGTCGGCAAGACTGTAGAATTGGTGGAGGTAGACGGGTTGACGGGGCGTAAAAGGGAACGTCCCGATAGGAGATTAGAAGAAGAAGGGGGAATGCGCAAAAGGCGCGGGGTTTGATTTCGGGTTGTATCATGGTGAAATGCCCCGACAGAGGCGTTTTCTTCGTGCCATCCCTGCCCTCTCTCCACCTCATAGAGAGACGTGACAGGGTTCACGTGCTGATTAGGAGCGTGGTCCGGTAGTGGATTACGGACAATCCCCATATCTTGCTGGGGTGCTGGAGCTTGTTGTGGTTGAGCCTGCTGCGGAGCTGGATGCTGCTGTTGCTGATTTTGCTGTTGCCGAGGCGGCCTTCTCTCTTTCATGGTGGCGATGACTTGCCTCATTTCATCCCAATTAATGCCTCCCTGGTCATTCAAATCATAAATATGATCTCTGAAGTGGAAACAACGGTCAAGGTTGTGACCAGGAGCGCGGTGAAATGCACAGTAGCGGGATGTGTCAACATTGTCGGGCCACACTGTTCTTTCTTTTGGTAGAACGAGCAGGTTGGCAGCCATTAAAGCATTAAAAATGTCAGGGAGACTCTCTGGGAGTGGCGGATAATGGGCCCTCTTGGGGCCAAGTGGTGGTCTCCGCTGTTGTTGGCCGTAGTGGGAAGGCGGAGGGACTTGATGGTATTGTGGTGGTGCTGGAGGGTCGTTGCGAGGCGCTTGGCTCGGTGATGGAGCAAAAGAAGGTTGGGGTGTGAAATGGCGCTGTGGAGCGGAGGTAAAATGGGGGTTCTGTTGTGGAGGCGGCAGAGGTCGTGGGTTTGAATGGTGATGGGGGTGGCCAACTACGCCAACCTGCTCGTTTGTGACAGTGCCCTCAGTTGTGGGCCCACTGTTGACAGTTGTATTCTTTTTAAACAGCCGAGGCTTCGGCTCAAACATGCCCATGATGGGCGAATCCTTCATTTGTGTCTGTATATAACGAGCTCTTTCATAGAGCTCCTCCATGGTTGTCAGCCGATTCATGGCCAAAATGTGCCGGAATTGAGGGGTTGCATTAGAAATGACCATCTTCACTTGCTCCTGTTCCGACAATGTGTCCTTTAATTTTTCGGCCATGGACCGCCACCTATCAGCAAATACAATGAAGTCCTCCTCGGGCTTCATCTTCTCAGCAACTAAATCTGTAACAGAGAGGGAGGGTCCCACCCGGTCTCTGTACTTTTGCAGGAACTTTCTTTGAATAATATCAAAATCGCCAGCATCAGCTGGCTCCAGAGAATAAAACCATTCGAGGGCGGGTCCCTCAAGAGATCTCCTGAATAAATAGGCCAGGGAGGCCTTGTTGTCTTGCCAGAAAGAAGTTTCATAACGGAAATCCTTTAAATGAATGAACGGGTTACCGGTTCCATTATATCGCCGAAAGTGCGGCATTTCAGAAGGGGGTAAGTGGAACACCGGCAACGTAGGGAGAGAGATTTCCGGAGCATTCTTAGTTGCCGTAACTTTCTTGAGCTGCTCCTCCATGCTGGCTAGCTTTCGAAGCAACAGAGTGTTGGTATCGGGCTCGGCCGGGGCCTGATTCTGAATGAAAGCACGCGGTGTAGGCGTTTGCAAAATCTGAGGAGGTTGAAAGGATTGATGCCTAACCGCTGAATAGCTCGCCTGTGGGGCCGGCATGGCCGCAGTAGGCGTTCGTGGACGAGAGGAGGGGGAATGCAAGACCGCCTGGTCATTAATAATCTGATGGCCACCCACGGCCGGAGGGGGATTAGAAGAAGAAGAAAGAACTGACTTCCCCTTTAAAGCGGCCTGAACAGCTTGTCGCTGGGAGTCGTCCAACTGGGAAAGAGCTTGGATTAAATCAGTGACGTTGATGGATGGGGAAGGGTTCCCTGAAGTATTAGAAGATGGAACTTGAGACGGAGGGTCCGCCTCATGACTAGTGGTATCGACCACATGAACCTGAGAGTAATAGGGATGAGGAGGAAGATAGTTCTCCTCATAATAAACCGAATCCTGGAGAGGGTCCTCATATTGACCAAATATGTTCTCATTCTCATCATCGTAAGAATACCCGTTTCCCGACATGTTGATGGTTTTACCTGAACGGAGTTTCATTCTTAAGAGAGAGAATGTTTTTAATGAAGGAGCTATCACAAAATAATCAATCCAAACCAAGCAATCAAATCACCCAACTATGTTTATGCAAACAAGGTTGGCAAGAAACGCAAGATTTTAAGGTTTGATGTTTGAATTAGGGTGAATTATTTGTGAAAGTTCACTCTTTTGCCAAATGAGACCTAGTTTGATCCGAGTGTAATCTCCGGGTCAACTAAGTTCTTCCTCTCTTAACAACGCATGGGTTCTCTAAACTCCAGGTACTTCGAAGGTACAACCAGCCCAGCGTCCGTGAGGGAATCCACGGGTGCGGGGACTTATGGAGGTCTTGGAAAAGGGATTTCCAGTCCAAAGAGACGGAATGCTCAATGGAGGGTCGTCCCGATTCCAAGAAAGGTGTGTGGATCCTAGGATAGAGAGAGGAGGTCTCTCAACCAAGCCAGCAAATCAAGATAATAATATCAACACAAATGCCAAACAATGAATAATAGTCAATCTGTGAAAATGAACAGCAAAGACACGCCCTGGGAAAGGGCGTGTTCACAACAGCAAGAAAGACACGCCCTGCGATAGGTCGTGACAAACTTAAAACACGGCAGGGTGGCTGCCGTTAACTCTGTGACGGGCTCACAGACAGTAGGAAAAACACGCCTTAGGGTGAGGCGCTCTCAGGAAAGGACGCCTACACTGGAGGGCGTCAAAACTCAGATAATAATTAAACACGCCCTGATGACAGGCGTTGACAATATATGGAACGCCTCTGGGAGCGGCGTTAATTCCACAGACAGTAAAACAATCATGCAGCAGGCAGCAGTTATAGTAAAAGACGCCTTGGGAATAGGCGTTACTCAGAGAAACACGCCTCTGAGAGGGGCGTTAAATATCAGACGATGAAATAAGCAACCAAAAAGCCAGCAGGTGTAATAAACACACGCCCTGGAGGGGGGCGTGATTCAACAAAACACGTCCCTGTGAGGGGCGTGAAATCAAAAGACGCCTTCGTGAAAGGCGTCAATAAGCAGAAATCGACCGACCCGGGATTGTGCAGAGTGCACAATGGAGGGTGCCCGAGGGGCACAAAGGGAGAGGGCACCGAGGGTACCAAGGGGAAAGGGCACGCGAGGGTGCCTAAGGGGAAAGGACACACGAGGGTGTCAAGGGGAAAGGGCACTCGAGGGTGCCAATGGAGATGGTAATCAAGAAAGAAAACAGTGGAAGTCCCACCGTGATCGCCAATTTGTAGATTCTATTTAAAATCCACTTAATGAAAAATTAAGAATGAATAAATAAGTATGAAATAGCACAAATAAGCACGAGGTGCTAAGATGGAGTTGTGATCGCCAGAGGGATTACCTCAATAAGAAGAAAAAGTGATCGCGTATACCTGGTGGAATTTGAGACGCGGGATGGATGTGGATTTCTTCCTCCAACTTCAATCGGCCGGCCGATGAAGTGGGTCTTCTTAGTTGATTACCTTGCAAAACGGACAATAAACACAAACAAGAAGAGAAGGGTCAGCCCAAAACGCAGTAGCATCTATCCAAATAGACATGTAATAATGAAGGAAAGAAAGGCACATGCACACCTTATTTTTGGTTGTTTTTAAAACCCCTTAACAAGACTTAAGGGAGGGGGAGTATGACAATAAAGTGTGAATAAATATAAAGGATGAACGTGTATGATGAATGGAGTGATATGAATAAATAAAATAAAGAGATGAAAAGGGGTGAAATCCTGCTGTCCCTGGCGACAGTAGAGGAAAAAATGAATGAAGACGACAGAAGTATATGGATGAAGCCGGATGAAGTAGGCTCTGTTCGTAAAAAAATGCTTAACCCTCTTTTGCGGATGCTTCAACGCTTCAACCTTTCAAACCTTCGACCCTTTAACCCTTCAACAACCCTTCAACCCAACGATCCAGGCTTCAATTTATAGCCTCGATTGGATGTGATCAAGCAAGGTAAGATCAGAACGGGTAATGAGGCATTCAAGGAAGGATTAAGATCGAGCAAGAGACCAAATTACGATAGGGAACTGTGAGGGAAAGTCCGAAAAAGGAAGGACTCTGGAGAGAAACACGCCTTAATCGAGGACGTCTTTTGATGAATTGACGACTCCAACAGAGGCGTTTCTTGAAACACGACCTAGCAAAGGACGTTTCTTCCTGGATTTAATTTTAGAAATAAAACTTGCTCTGTTTAAACGCTGATATAACACGCCTATGATTACGGCGTTTCTTAAAAACACGCCTTGAGGAAAGGCGTTACTCAGAAAATGCCTTTTATGATAATTCCAGAAATTAGCGTATAATACCAAGAATTGACGCCCTGTTGCACGGTCGTCCTTTCTGTGAAAACGCCTTATTACAGGTCGTGACTTTATAAATTAACGCCCTTACCAAAGCCGTGAATCACAAAAATGCAGGAAAAATGCATAAAAATAGAAAAACTTCATATTATAAGAATATTGAAATCCACTTAGGGCATTTACATAATAACATGAGATTTGATCAACAAAACGTCAATTTTGGCGTGTCTACAGCACTCACTCACGGGCCGCGGTGGGCACGATATTGCTTAAAATGAATTCCGAGCACTCTCTTACCGTCCGACGGGCATTCAAGGCAATACTACATTTGCAGAAATGAAGCTACAAGGGTGTGATCAGAAGCTCACCTGATCGGTGTGAAGACACCGATCCCGTTCGGAGACGAGGGCGCGCCGGGAGGCGAGGGTATACACCCGATCGCCGCGGCGATGGAGCTTGACCTGAAAATGTGAAGAGGTACAGCACTACGCCCCTTGCAAGGGGGGGATCTTGGGGTGGGGGTTAATGTATTACAACCAAAAATTACCTCCACGCAGGGAGGGGCCTTCAGCCGGCCAAGCGGGGAGGGGAACGAGCGAGATAGAGTCGACTTTCCGAGCTTTGCCGATTCTGCCTAGCTTCTGTAATTCTGGACAGAGGGCCGATGTCGATGCTGCCAATAATTCCACCAAACTTGGAATCTCATGAAACTTGCGCCAAAAGCTTGCTAACCGGAGAGGGGTGTGGCTTGAATTTTTTGGACGACGTTCTGATCTGGGGGCTGACTGCTCCAGCAACTGGAAGATGGATGCAGCTCTGGTCTCTGGCCGAGCTCAGTCTGAAACAGCAGGTTGCAGAAGCTGCCACGATCGCTCCTGAGCTCCAAATTTGGCACCGCTAGACTCGTTGGAATCGTGGACGAGTCTACTTTGCAGCAAAACAAACGGCGAAGTCTTCTGATGTTGGAGATGAGCTGGGTGTCCAGAGAAGTGGACAGTGGTCGGTGCAGACTGTGAGGAGGCAGACCGGCGTGGGTGTGGTAGAAAATTGGTATCTCTGGTTGTTAGATGCCGAACGGGGTTCCGCCTTCTGTTCCTGGACGCTGACAGGGGGAGGAAGAACTTTGTATAAGACCTCGAAGACTGGTTCCTTCAAGGTTTGTCGTGGGAGAGTCTTCTCTGCCGCTCTGGCTCCTGGTCTGAGAGGTTCTACGCAGTCGGGGAAGAACAGCCTTCACGGACGGCCACGAACTCGGAATGGAGTCATTCCACCTCGCCTGCGAAGAGCACAGGGAGGCCTTTCCAGAAAGTTAGGCCACGCCACCAGCAGAACCAGGATGCAGTCGTGGACGTCGCTGCAACAGAGTGCTAAACTACAGGTCGGCCTGCACACAAAGCTGGAGTAGAGAAGAGAGGAGGGGGTGAACTTGGCTTGAGGGGAGAGGAGGGGTGCGACCTAGGGAGCAAGGAGGGAAGGGGAGATTCGAATTTGGGCTTTGGAATGAGTTAATTCAGCCTTGGGAAGGTGGAGATATGCTTAGGGAAGTGAAAGGGGTAGGTGGTGGTTGGAGGGTGGGGTTTTGAGTGGTGGAACTTCCTTGGGACTAGGTGAGGATTAAAGAGGGGTTGTGGGAAGTTGTGGGGAGTTAATGGAGGTAGGTGGGGGTTGGAAGTGGTTGAGAGGGGGAGGAGAGAGAGTGAATTTCGAAATTTAGAGAGAGGAGGAGAGAGAATGGAGAGATAATGAGAGAGAGAGAGATATTGAGAGAGTTTGAAAGGGTTTTCTTCAATATTCATCAAAAGTTGAATACAAGAGGAGAGATGGGGCCTATATATAGGCAACCATTCTTTACATGACCAAAATACCCTTGACAATAAGATAAAAGACCGAGCATATCCTAGACTCAATCCTATGGGCCCATAACTAAAGTAATAAGGCCCAATTAAACATAACAAGGGAAATGGACTAAAACCATATGACTCAATAAAGGAAAATACATAAAATGAAACTTGGGAAATGAAGATAACAAGTGTAGACCATGATCAATCCATATCAAGAGTGTGCAGGTGATCAAAGCTAGAGGGGTGTCGGGAGATGCCCTCATCAAATCCCCCGGGGTGGGGAGAGCTCGACCCTGTCGAGTATGGGTCTGCCTGGCTGTCGTACTGCTCCATCATGTCGGGATCCAAGCATATCAAATCCTCCCGACTCACCCATGTATCCTCGATCGGGGGACGGCTCTTCCACCTAACCAGATAGCGCTGATACACCCTGTGCCTCGTAATGATACTCTGCTCATCCAGTATTGCCTCTACCTGCTCTCGTCGGTCTCTCAAGCTAGAAAGTGGAGTCCCTCCGGGAGTGTCTCTCATAAGGGGGGGTAAAGGCTCAAGCTCCTCACTGGGTTCCACCGCGGGGCCTTTGTGGGGTACTAGGTCCGCCACACTGAAGGTAGGGTGCACCCCATAGCTTTCTGGTAGGTCAAGCTCATAAGCATTGCTGCCAAGTCGTCGTAGAACTCGAAAGGGTCCCCAACCCCGTGCCCTCAACTTGGAGGCAGGTCCCGGAAGGAGCTGCTCCGTCCTCACCATCACCGAGTCTCCCACTTGGAACTCGTAGTGACGCCGATGAGCATCTGCCCGCCTTTTGTAAGTCTCATTGATCCTTCCTATATGCTTGCGAGAATGCGTATGCCAAGGTGGACCTGGGCAGCCAAATGTAGACCGATCACACTTTGATGCTATGAAGACTGTGGTAGTCTTAGGAGGGCCGGGACATCCATAGATGAACCTTTTATGCATGGGTGTGATAAATGTCGGGGGACCCGGACATCCATGTATGCTCTTATCATGCTTAAGACTCATGATGAATGAAGGTGGGCCAATACATCCGAATATGGTCCACTTATGCTGCCTACTTGACATGTGGGTGATGTGGATGAATGTACCCGACTTATGAATCATGTCAAATGGTGTGGTAGGCCTGGACACATGCATGTTTATCCCAAAGGTGACTTCCATGTGCATAGATGTGGGATGACTTTTGAACGTCCACGTGAATGGGTCGAAGGGATCTACGAACGTGGTTATGGGGTGGGGCACTTCATCAATCCCAAGGTGTTTGTTGCCTAAGGTCAAGGCTCTCATGTTGTAACCCGATTCTAGGAAGGGAGGAGTTTAGGTCGACATGGGCGATGTGGGTAAGGTGAGGTGGGTGGTGAATAGGGAAAGTGGGTCACATGGAGATTTAGGCTCCCATAGAAAAGGGTCAAAGGGATTATGGTAAGGGTCACCTAGGTAGGGGTACTCCATGTTCTCAAGGTCCTCAAATGGCGAATCATCTCTCTCTAAGATAATTGGGCCAAGGTTGCTAATGGGTTGGCCAATCAAAGTACTTGGGATCTCAATGGTTGGGGAGTAGACTAGGATGGGTTCCTCCTCCATGGGAAGAAGGAGTATGATCTCACTTGTAAATTGGCCATTGGTGTAGATGGAAGTGATGGAGCCAATGGTGGGGTAAGCTAGGCTAATGGTGCTAGACTCTGATGGCCTCATGGCTAGCATATCGGTCAAGTGGACTTGCCAATGTAGGTAGGCTACTAAGTCTCCCAAATCTTCTACACAATAGGAGGTTTGATAAGTGACATGAGGCTGAGTGGGAATGAGTTGGGATTGATGTCCCATGAGTAGGTGGCTTGGTTGTAAACTAGGAATGGTGAGGCCTCGCTTGAGCCATAGGAATATGGACTTATCTATGGTGATGGTGTCATGGGGAAGGGTGTATAGCTCTTGAGGAACTAGGTTAGGAGGGGTGGGTGAATTGTATGGCCCTTGGATTTCCTTGATTTTGGGAGGTGGATCCGAATTGGTATCCCTCTCCACTTGGGTAGGTGTGTGGGTTGTAACTACTAAGGACAATGGGGTAGGAAGGTCTATGGTGGGTGGGTTGGTGTTAGTCGAGGCATGGCGCACTCGAGGAGGTGAGCAAGGTCGGACATGGGTTGGACTTGGGAGTGGAAGTAGTGGAGGCCTAATTTGGGGTAAGATTGGTGTAGGAAGCGGGAGGTGGGTTGGGTGAGGGGTTTTGGGTTTTGGGGGTGGTGGCCATTATGGGCCTTGGTGGAGGGGTGGACATGGTGCCCACATGATTTTTAATGGTGAGGGTTGGATGAGTGGTGGTCACCATGGAGGGAA